>CM075858.1:47045482-47545095 GCA_037975125.1 Latrodectus hesperus
ACAAAATATAAATATTTTATATTCCCTCAAATTATTTTAAATGATTCCATTGGTGCACAATATATTCCATACTATAAACCTATATGAATTAAAATTAATTCTAAAACATTTTAAAATATTAGTATGTCGTAATATGATGAAATATGTATCTTGAATAAAAAAGGCTGTAAAAAGTTAATTTATTACTTACGGAGTTTCTTTTTAGCCTAAAATGTTTCTTATGTAAAAAGTGTCTTCATCTAAATTAACTTAACAACAAGCATATTCTAGAAAATCTCACCCTTTCCTATTTTCTCAAAAATTATTGCGATAACACAATAAAAATATACAAATTTTGGACAGAAAAATTATCTATCGTTCGGTGTTAACTTATTGGCCTTAAAAACAGGTTTTGTTCCTGTTCTTGTGAAATAAATAAATTCTAAAATCTACCTAATAATGAAATTTTCATGGCAAAATAAAAATATTTTCATTCTAAATGTTTTTCTATCATAGCTTAATATATGTATTTATATATTTCAATTCTCGTATTTGAATTCTTCGAAAAAGCATAACACATACATATTTTATTTTCATTCTACATCAGAAAGTGCTAATTAGCCAAATAAGGTAACCTAGATTGAGGCGCTTTCTCCTCGTTTTCTCCTCCGCTCGCTAAATTGTTGAAGTAGACTTCTCTGATAACACGTGACTCTTACGTCACACCCGCCATCTCCTGGTGGTCGCACTATAGCTACCAAGGAATGTTGTTTAACCATCAAATTAAATAGAATTAAGAAGTTTTTGACAGTGAAAATAATTTAATATTTAAGTACAATTCTAACCTGGTCAAAAATTAAATATATTTTTAACTTTATATTTATGCTTCAGATTCACCTCAATTAAAATACATAAAAAACCTGAGATATTGAATATCACAAAAATATTTTTATTACTTTAAATACAAACTTTAAAGGGTAAATTCAGCAAATTGAAAGCTGAATCCTAGTATTTGTGACACAACGGATTTGGCGACATTAAGATTCGAATTGTATGTTTATGTAATGCTACTTTGAGATTCACAATTTTCTTGATTATATAACACATGTGTATGAAGATTGTTATGAATTGCATGAATTTCACGATTGGCGACATTTTTGAAAACCGCGCCAAACGCATTACATATGCTAGAATTTTACCAAATTGAAATTTATAAATATAGTTAACAAAAAAATTATCGATAACAAAATATAATTAAATTTTCCATGCAACATCAACTAATATCAAGCTAGTAATTGCTTTTCGTGTATTTTCAGCAACGAAAAAATTACCAAATTGAGCTATATTTAACTGTTTTAAGGCCTTGGCGATTTGTCATCATAATTCTCTTATTTAGATAATTGAAATTTAGGATATTTCAAAATAATGGCACCAGTGCAGAATAATCCAGGGTTCCAAATTTTGAATTTTTTTGGCAATGAAGAAATGTTGCCAAGATGACGTATTGTGACGTGCGCGATACTAGGGTTGTCAAAATAGAATTTACTGCATAATTTTTATACGTCTCCGTATCTATAACATAATAAAAACCAGGTTGCCAGATACATAAGAATATCCGCCAAAAAACTGCCAAACTCAGAATTTGGCATCCTGGATCATAAGGCACATGTACCGAAATAGCATGTATTCAACAAAAAATAAAAAGAGTATTTTTTAAGAAATCAGTAAAAATCTTCTAAAAATTTGTTTACATAACTTTAGTTTGTATTATGACCAATCTTACTTTTGTTTCTACATTGGGTCCTTCTTTATAACCAATAGCATCTTTCATTCTTTTAATGAATGCTGGCTCCGGCGGCTTTGTGAAGGAAATATTTCTTTTAGGAGGCATTTATTATTATGTATAAGGAAATAGCTTAGTTTTTACTTTTGAAAAGAAGGTAATTAAAACATTTCTTTAAAATGAACTTTTAAATGATAAAATATTTTAAATTTATATATCAATTTTAAATTGATCTTCTAAGATTGTTGTAAAATACAGATCGGAGGATTTAATTTGTTTGGGGTTTCCAAATGTAACAAATGTCATGCTGATGTCGACTTTTCTATATTAATAAATTAAAATAAATAAGATAATATTATATTGAGTGTTCCTACCCTTAAAATCACATTATAAAAGAAAATGAAGAAACTAATGCTTCAAAGTCTTGAAGGGTCATTCATTTTTTCCAAGATTAATCACCGATTAAACCACAAATTTCTTTTAAATGAATTCTTCCCCCTGTGATCACTGTCTAACTTACACCAGTATCAGTTATTCAAGTAGATGATTTCGATTACAAGTGAACGTCATAAATTTTCAATTATCAATATATTATTTTAAATATATTTGTGAATTGTTCATCAAGGAATCAACTATACTGAACCAAGTGCTAATGAGAATGCCAAGTGCAAGCAAAATGAAGTGAATCAAGTGCAAGCAAAATGAGAGTGTGCTCTGAAACCATTTTAATGACATCTTGAAGTAAAATTTCTCGATTAACAATCAGGATTTCATCAAGAAAAAACTAAACCCTCTCTCCACCTTTTGCTTAAATTTTACGATCTTTTATTTTTTTCAAATTTTAAATCCTGTATTTTGTGCTATATTTAATTTTAACATTAAATCTTTCGTTACACCGGTTATGCTTATCTTTTATTTTTCATGATAGAATAAGCCAGCTTTAAAAGCATGAAATTTAATAGGATATGAATATAATACATATAAAAGGTAAACAAATATTTCGCTTCTATTCTCTATTGTAAGAGGTCATATACTTTCTTAACTCCCAATAAAAAATTTATTTAATTTGTCTTATTAAAGAATTTCACTTACACTGTGTTGCCCGCCAAATGGTTAGCGCTTTTCTCTGAGGTACAATAGTTCGTAAGTTCAAATAACTTTGGCGTTGAATGTTTTGAATTATCGGTCTAATTAGCCGTCGTGTACCAAGAATGACCATTGAGTGACAAACATACAAAACTGAGCTGTCTGATCTTTTTCTTCCTTTCTTTTGTATGCTGATGTTTTTTTCTCCTTTTAAGTAAAAAGAGCAAGATAAAGACATACAAAAAATATATTCGTAACAAACAGCATAAGTGCATATAATAGAACATATGTATTAAAAGTTCAAGAGTTTTAAACTTGTTAAAATACAGGCTTTTGGATATTTTTATCCACAGGAAATTCTTAAATAAATACCTATTGTTCATCACACTTTACAGAAGATGGTTTTATACACTACTATTTTTTCATACTGGAAAATTCCCTGCGAAGAAATTTGTACTCCGAATCATGTAATTTATTTATCGACATAAAAGATTTATACTTGTAGTTCCTTTCAACTGTATTTTGACCTTATATAAAAATCGGTAGAAATTTTTGTCTTTAGATATTCTTTACATATACTTTCTTGTTTATAACATTCAGTTTTCTGTAATTTTAAATATGTCTCCTTTGATCCATTTCATGATTATTTCAATTTTATTACAAAGTAAAAAGGAAAGGACCCAAAGGAAGTGATCCATAGAAAGATAGCTTGTTGTTAGTCCTCAAAGTAATCACTATAAGAATCCAGCAGCTTCTTCCAACGTGTCTGCAGCTGTGCAATTCCATTGCGTTAAAACTTGAAGATTTTGGATGCAGAGAAATCTGTGAGTGCTTAACATAAATCTGCTTCAGTGATGAAAGATTTTCCACGAAGGCGATTATCCAGAGAATGGAAGAGGTGGTAATCTGATGGTGCAAGGTTAGGTGAGTAAGGAAGATAGAGAAAAATGTCCCAACCAAGACTCTGCATTGTATTCCTGGTCACCCGCGTAACATGAGGCATCACGTTATCAACCAAGAATAGTACACCCTTGTGATTAGTCAGCGCTGGCGCCTTCTCTAGCAATTACTGTCAAATACGTTCAAACTGCTGCGAGTACGGGTCCACAGTGATCGTTTGTCTCGTTGGTAGTAGCTCATAGGAAACCACTTGACTACTAATCCACAAGACACCATATTCACCACAGAGGGCATTCTTCTGAAATATTCCAACTGGAAACAATACTTAACCGTGCGTTCTTTCACACCACTATCCCCAAACGTTTGACATAATCGGCGACTTGATGCAACAGCTAATAAGCGCATTTTTAAGTAGTAAAAAGCAAGTAACACCAAACGAGCTCATTCGACATGTTCATTTCCCTTCACTACCGTACCAGCTACGATTGATGAATGTACGCGGGGAACCTGCTTTATAGTGACTGATATTCTTGGTCTGGACTGACCAGTGCCTCAACCACATCATAGACTAACTTGCATACTTATTCTCGCTTCATTTATTGGCATCGTGAAAAAGGCAAAAATTTTTCTTGTTTATCTCATAGTTATACTTAAAAAATAATACATGAAAAATAAATTTAAATGAAATTAATGGTGATGAATGAAATTAAAATAAATAAAAAGAAATTAATATATGAAATATAAGGAATTTTCTTGTTTACCTCATAGTCATACTTAAAAAAATAATACATTAAAATATATAACTCCTTTAAAAAAATTTAAAAAATCAGAGAAAAATTTTAAACATTTATTTCACACTGATTTTTATTTTTAAGGAAATTTTTATTTTAAACATTAAGTTCCTCGGCAAAATAAATTAAATGAAGAGATTTACAGAATTCGAAATTCTATTTTGATAGATTCCTTTCGAGTGATAAAATGAATTTGCAGTATGTAACACGATGTTTTCCCCTTCCACCAATGCCACCAACATATAAATAATGTCTTCCTTTTTTCAATGCATACAACGGTCATTAGTTTTGATCACATTCATATTAATAAAAAATAACTGTAGGCAATTCAGAAATTTTTTTCTGAATTGCCTACAGTTAGTTCTGAGTAAATAACTCACGTATAAACAAAAAACTAATTTTTCCTCATTTTTTTCGAATTAAATAAAATTTTCTGAATGTGAAAGAAATTAATGTATTTTTTCTGAATTAAGTATCATTCAAATACATCGTCAAAGTTAAATTCTTCGTTCCTCAAGATCTAATCTTGAGTGAGAAAGGGCATTATAGTCACACTGAAATATTTTTAAATAGTACACACAATACTTAAAATCTGAAATCTTTACAGACACCTTAGCGTTTCTCTTCTATAATCTTACGTTTCACCATCCAGTTCCATTCCAGGAGAAAAAGTATAGTAATGTTTCATGAGAGATGAATTTCTTAATCTCTACTTAACTTAGAATTCCTTAAAATTTCACATTTAAAATCAATTTTCTTTAAATTTCTTTTAAGATCGTAGCTGATTTTTCAGTGTTTAGTTCAGCAGCAATGCCAAATGAAATATTTAAATTATGTTATATTCGATTTCACCGTAGATTATTTGTAAGATCACTCGAGAACATGATCATACGAAAGAGATCTCTTTTGTATGATCAAGTTCTTGGTTTGAATTCAGCTGCTATTGATCTACGAGAGATGAAGTTGTGTTTCTGCTATTAGGAATGAATATTTATCTAGATAGTTGCTAGGAAGATTGCTTTAGATTGGTGAAAATCTTACAAAGGAGTTTATTTGTTAAACGATCCATCGCATATCTACTGGATTATCCTTTGTGTCAATGGGATCAAAATTATATTATATTTTGTACTAAATTAGTAGTAGAATGTAATTGCAGTTCAATTTAGAATGTAATTAACATCATTTCAAGGTATAGTTATTGTTGTTTCTAGTTTCTTATATGATCTAACTCCATGAGACCAGATCAGTGAAACTGTTGACTTTAATGAAGTTCAATACCATTAAGAATATCATTCCAGTCCAGTCCAAGGCAGTCCAATATGTGTTGAGGTGATACCTGCTCTTGCTGGTATTAAGTACTTTTATTACCCCTAGAGCATGCGAGACCTTTTAAGTGCCCATTGGCAAATCGAGACAAACATATATTACCCTGCTTGTCATAAGTGAGAGATGGGGAAAGTCCTGATCTTTTGCTTTTATAACTGTTGTGACACGGAGGTATTAACCATTTTGGGGGACGGAGGAGGTTGACTTGAGAATAACTCTAAATATGTGAGCTTTGAGGTGGAAAGAAATAGACACTTTAGTCTCTCCCTTGCAAGGATTGTGGCCAATTTATTTCCATAGATATTTTCATTGGAATGGGATTCACTGAAAATATAAGTGCTGATGAGAGATGCACTTTATTTTCAGTAGGATAGATAAACTGGTTTATTCTTCAATGTGTACTCAGTTTTTGAGGTGTTGCATTACACTATGGCTGCCTTATAGTATCCAGAGGTCTTCGTAGCTATTTTTGCTCATGACTCTCTCTGGAACTATGTTGATTGCAATTAGTTCATTTCGAAACAAGGAACAGAAATCTGGTTTACGTTGTTTTATAAAGTGTTTTTCTCGAGATGTTTCAATATTAAATTCCACTGTCTTCTCATACATCCAATTTTGTAACCATTAATATAAATTGTAATATCATTTGGAGGAATTTTATTGAGAACTTCTTGTGCTAATTGCTTAAAAGTCAGGAACACAGTCATTCTTATTAAGAGTGGTAAAAAGGCTATCATGAAAACAAACAGTGGAAAGTTCATCGCAAGTATTCAAACCACAAGGGAGATAATGTGGTCAAACATTTTCTGCAACTAACTGCTATGATTTAACAATATATTCAAAGAAACATAGTTGTAAAATATGAAAATAAGTGGGTCAGATTTGGTAATATCAACTTCAATTAAAAAATTGATCTGAAAAATTTTTTCTTATTAAAATACTCCATTAAAATTTTTTATCATGATTCTAAACGTGTTTTAGAAATTTATTTAATAAAAATCACTGCGACGTGAGGATTATCTGTTATTATATTAAAAACTATAGAAAAATTCTACGATGAAGATGTATTTTTATATTCTGTATAAAGTTAATTACTTCAGAAGTAAAGTTAATGTAAATTAAAATATCTATTAAAAGAAAAAGTTATTCACATTTCTGTATTTTAATTGAATTTTTATGCTATTTTCTTATATATATTTATACAAATCAGATTTTTACATAATCTTTATAATTGTATCGAAGTCCCCCACTCCAAAAGTTTACATTAAATTATATATGTTACTAACAAAGATCAGCATCTAGAAAATGGTAACATATACTGTTAATGACCTGAATAATGTATAAGAATGAAATCAAATATTCAGCTTTTTTCCTCAACGTATCTGGTGAATCTTGACATTCAACTGTGTATGTCAACCTCCAATTTTAATCTTTCACATTAAGTTATACATTTAACACGAAAAATAATGATAATTCGTTGGTGTCAAAAAATACTAGATTAATATTAAAATAAAGAGGTTATCTGAAAAAAATTAGGGCGTTATATCATACCTAAATTCTCCTTTTGATATATTGCTAAAATTTACGTAATTTGTATGTTTCACAGTGATTTGAACATTTTTAATCATCAAGAATTGGCTAAAATCAATTGAAAATACAATGTAAAACGAAGACAAGTTTATAATTTCATAAAATAACTTTAATAGTCAAATATTATTTCAAAGTTCAAAAGCAACAATTTTTACACCTTTAATAAAACAGGGTGATAATGTATGAAATAAATATTTCAGTAATGATTATCAAGTGCTTAATTAAAGTTCACATGGGATGTTTATTTACATGGGGAAATTAAATACAACTCTATATATTCATTCTTCTTTTAGATGATAATGTTGTTGATATTATAATACACATGAGATACAAGGTGAATGATTTCTTTTTAGTGGCCACCCTGATCCCCAAAGAGAGATTCTATTCTAGCATTGTTAGGATTGATTTGTCCCAATACTTCAGGGTAATTTTCAGCTATTTCAGACCACATTGCTTCAGTAATTAGAGGTAGAACTTCCTGAAAAAATAGGTATAAATTTAGTGTAAGTCTGAAAAATACAAGAAATCCTTATTAATAAATCAATATAAATAAAAATGAATATCTACTTGAACCATAAGCAATTTCATATTCTATTCAATTCATTGGAGAGCAATTCATTTCTATGTTGGAAAGCAATACATTTCTAGCTCTCCAACATATGCTCTTTATAATGTTTTTCTATAAATCTGAACGGATTCGAATAGAGTTAGAGTTCCTTAATAGTTCAAGATACAAACTACACTTTTAAAATGTTTCTAATTTTCCTTAAAAGTGAACGCATTGTGCAGTTATATATCTAGACGGTATATAACGAAATTTGGCCCACATCTTTCACATCACTTTTAAATATTAAATTGGCTGACATCTTTCGTTATAAAATGTTGCTAGGTATGAATTGATGTTGAAATTGTGTCATACTGAACAATTTGAAAACGATTTAAACTAAGAATTTAACGTTTGGTATGAAAATTCTTAACTTAGTTTCAATGACAAGAACAATAAGGAAAACAAGAAAGTTCTTTCCGTTTTCGCGTTACCATTGGATGAAGTGAGAATAAGTATGTAAATTAGTGTATGACGTGGTTGAGACATCGGTCAGTCGTGAGTAGGAATGTCAGTAGTTATAAAAGTAGGTCCACCACGCATTCATCAATTGTAACTCGTACAATAGGGAAGAGAAATGGTGTTGTTTGCTTTACGACTTCAAAATGGTTTAATCAACTACTGAACTTGTCGCCGATTATATCATGCTTTTGGGGATACCGGTGTCAATGATAAGGCACTGAATTCATAAATTTAGGTTGGGATATGGTTGAGTGCTATGAAGCTAGTGTCTGGTGGACAAGTCGTCTGGTGGGCAAGGACTGGATGGACAAGTGGTTTACTATGAGCTGAGACCAACGGACCAAACGGTCATTGTAGCCCCGTACTCGCAGCAGTTGGAACATGAGCAAAAATAATTGAAATAGAAGGTGCTAGTACTGGTTAATCGCAAGGATGTACGGTTTTTGGTCGATAACGTGATTGTGACCAGGACATACGTGGGTGACCAGGGATACAACATAGCGTCTTGGTTAGAATAGTTTATGGCATCTTTTTTACTAATCTGACTTTACACGATCAGATTATAGCCTCTTCCATTCCCTGGACAATCATCTTCGAGGAAACTTCTTAACCAATAGAGCAGACTTCCGGCAAGCACTCACAGACTTATTTGTATCTTAAACCCCGAGTTTTATCGCAAGGGGATTGCATAACTGGAGACGCGTTAGCAGAAGGTGCTAGATGCTGATGGTGATTACTTCGAGGACTAACAACAGGCTATCTTTCTATGGGTCGTGTTCTTTTAGGTCATTAAAAACGTAAGAACTTTCATGTTTGCCTTGTATTTATTTAACAATGAAAACAAAATGAAAATAGACAACAAAACATGAAGTTGAGCGAAATCCTTCTTTTTGTTGAAGGCATATAATCTCTATAACATATGTGGAATATTTGGAATAATATAAATCAAATGGATAATTTTGTATTATAATGAAAATTTGGAGCTGCTTAGAAAAGAAAGTGATAAGATTTAGGATCATGTTATGTTCCATTTCCACGTTTTGAAGCTTAGAAAGTGCAAATTAATAAGTTCAATTTGCTTGAGATAAAAAATATTTCATCAAATCCTAAATGTATCAACTTTGGGTCGAATCTTTCACTCAAAAGTGCACATTTGTCAAGCTTCTTTTATTGAAATACAATGTTCTGTAATAAGCATTATGAAAAATATCGCAGAAAATGTGTGCGCTATGAATCATTAATTTTTTTAAAGGACAACAGGGAAATATTGACTTAACCGCATCTATATGCCTCTTAAAAACATTCTCAAAAAGTACTTTTAATGTATATGAAAGTTTATAATAAAAATCGTTTTAGAATTGACCTCAAGTTGCCCTTGAGCGAAAAAAAATAAAACAAACAAATAAATCTTTTCTAAATCAGCAGCATTTTACGAAATATAGGTATGTGTGTAGGTAAACTATAAGTAACAGATATGATTTCGCAAAAAATTTGTTTTTGTCAGCCAAACAACTCAACAACAATGCAAAAAAACTTCCATGTTTAAACGAAAACAAATACCGGAAAAATATTTTAAATAGGAGAATTTGATTGTATTTCTCGTATACTCTTAACATTTCAAGGTATGTTAAAGATCAAAAAATATATCTGCAACTTGCTAATTTTCATGACTAAATAACTATTTATTCTTTGTTAAATTTATCTTTCAGGTAAATAAAAAGGAATGCAAAAATACTTGTATTTGTTGACGAATCCCGGTATTTTATAACATCCTTTTCAGAAAAATGTTTATTATGAAACACAATCAATAGGAAATTTAATTTGACAAAAAGTATTAAATATCACGACGCTTTTATTTATAAAGGAATTGATATTAATAAGGAAAATATAAATTTCAAATTGATATAAAAAGAATTATAAACTTTCTTAAATGGGTCATTAATTAAATTTCGGCAATTTTTTTCTTTTTTTTTTTTTTTGCATAAACTTAATTCTGAACATGTTTTTGTGAAATCTACAGCTTTAAATTCTTAATTTTTTTTTCGTTTTCAGCAATTAAAAATTACACTATTAAAAAACAAAAATTGTAATGATTAATTACAAATCTTACTATGAGTAATTAACTTAAATAAATTAATGTTTATGTGAGAAAAATACTTCTAAAGACAAGAAAGATGGTTATTTAAAATAAGTAAATTGGGATTACAACAAAAGTTTTAAAAATATACAAATAAATACCTGCACAGGATGTAGGCTGTCAACAGGTTCTAACAGTTTCCACAACTCGTGTCCATCTTTTTCCCATTGTTCTATCACTGAAATGAAGAAAAAAATTATTGAAATAAATCTGTTTAAGCTCTGCGTAAGTCAAGAATTATGGTCAAAAGATTGATTAAAATACATGTGCCTTACACAGAGCAAAAAAATATCATGGCATTGAGTGTATTACGATCTTGAACACTCCATTATATGGAATAATTTATTTACATATTCACAAGATTTATAATATGTTATATTTGCACGACTAAACATGAAACGTATAGTCACAACAAATTCTAAGCCTGTATAAAGCATAAATATGAGTTGTTCAACTTTCGGTTGCTAGGGGAAACCGTAGCTGATGCCACAGGACACATCCGCCAGTGTTAAAAATAAGTTTAGAGTCTTTGCAAATTTAGTGGGTAATGGAACTTTTCTTCCACATATGGTAAAAAATTTCTTTAACTGCTGAAAACGAAACTTTTTTTATTTCACTGGTCTTGTTAGTTTGAATAGTTTTACTGACAATAAGAGTAGTGACGGTTGGTGAAATGTTGATATTTGGGCTTAAAATTGGATCTTCAGTTAATAAGTAGCAAGGTTTAAGACGATTGATCGAATTTTTTTATTTCTTTATTGAATAGACTGAAATATTTGTTACTGTGATTTACCAGCTTGTATGATCCTTCACAGAGTGGCTAAAGACTTTTTCACACATAATCCTTATGAACATGTGGAAGGATCCTTAAGAATGAAAATATTTTCTTCATTATGATTAGATGCTGTGTTGATTTAATGGTCGAAAATTTTTTTTAAAAAGCTGAATAGTGAATTCTATTTGAATTATTGATGCTGGCGTAGGTTGAATAAAAACGCCTGGTAGACGAAGTTGCTCGCCCTGCTGCATCTCTGTAGGTGTTCCAAATGTGCAGCTGACGGCCGTATTTAAACCTAAGAAAACAGTTGACAGTGTTCTTTTTTCCGTGATACGATTTCGAGGTGCATCAAAGGAGATTTTAATGACCTGTGCTATTGCTCAATGAAACCATTCGATTGAGAATGATATGAGATTGCGCGCTTTTTTTAAAATCTTATAATATTTAATAGCTCTTGCAAAAGGCGTGATTCAAATTGTTCCTTGATTAATGATGATGTAAGATGGAACTCCGAAATGAGAGCGATCCAACCAGCATAAAAAGCTTCGGCTTTGGTTTCAACTTCGATGTCAGGCGTTGAAATGGGATCTGACCGACAGCTGTATCTATCAAAAATAGTGACACAATATCGATAATATACTGATATTGTGTCACTATTATTGACTCTCGCATTTTAGACCCAATGTATTTTTTAACTTTATTGTAGAATAGTTTCCTGAATGAGACATGTAGTGAGTTGCTTCGAAAACTATTCTTCGAAATGGTTTGAGCAAATAAAATTAAATGCTTTGCTATGCAAAATTGGAGTAAATTATGTCATTTGGGCTAACTATTGAATAATAGTATTCAGATAGTATTAAAGATAAAGACCTTCATTTTTTTAGAAGTTGATGTAATTCTTCATTTGATCTTTTAGCTGAGGTTATTATTTCATAGTCAATGGTTAGAAGAATGGATGAATTACTTAATATCGATAATACATCACCAACAGTGTTTTCTGATGCAGAAATATGTTTTATGTCAGTTGTGAATTCAGCGATGAAATTTAAATGTCGTAACTGACGGAGTGAAGCTTTTTCAGGATTTTGTTTTAAAGCAAATATTAAAGGTTTATGGCCAGTAATGCTTTTGAATGGTTGTCCTTCTACAAGGTATAGTTAATGTTTCACTGCAGAATAAGCACCCAGCAGTTCCATATCTTGCATATTGTACAATTGCTGCGTATAATTAAGTTTTAATAGAAAGAAACCTAAAACCCTGATATTGGACTTTAATCCCAACTCAATGTATACCCCGGTCTCGAAATAACTTTCACCAAACTCAGATTGTTGTAGCGACACTTAAGCCTTTTGACCTTTATACCTAGTGAATTTGCGAATCAATGGTCACCTGTTATTCAAAATAAAATATCTATACATATATAAAACACAAACATGAATTTTTATATCTTTCGGTTGCTAGGGGAAACCATAATCATGACCACAGTACCATATAATTAATAATTCCATTTATATCTTAAAACTATTGGAACAAATTAGAATTATTGAAATTTTTTTAATTCTAATTTTTTATTTTATTCATATTTTTTAATTTTATTTTAAAGTTTTGAAAAGATTACTATATAAGTACTTCTATATAAATACTATATAAATAAAGATTACTATATAAATTCCTAGAAAGAAAGATTTTATAGCAATTTGTGTATTCATGTCTTGATAGAGCTGCATGATTTATATTATGTCTTGTAATAAAATCTTAAGAAATGTTTAAGAAATATTTTTCCAAAAATAATTTGTAGACAAAACTGGAAGAGGTGCAATACAACTTTACAACTGTATTCTAGGTTCAATTCTTGTTCTGAATGAGAATGTTTGTTGAATTTGGAATCCACAATGACAAGTAGGCCTTGATTAAATTAGTCCTCGTATACAAATACAATAGGATGAATCAACTAAATGTACTGAAACCTATGTTCAAGGTTTTAAATCACATTAAAAAAGACGGTAAAACAAACTTTGAGCAGTGAGTTTATTTACTTTGTCGATTAACTGCTTTTTCTGTTAAAGACTTATTTTTTGAAAAGTTTATTTCCATTTATTCCATTTCCATTCCACTTCATTTAAAATCAATATTATCACAAGAACTACTGATATAAAAGAGTTTAAGATCATATTTGGAATATAAAAAACAAATTAAATTCACAAGAGGCACCACAGCAATCTATATTTTAAAATTCTATTTGGTAAACTTTAAGAGAGTAAGTTTTCGTACTCTTTAAACTAACATACTCTCTCTAGAAAGCAATGTTTGATGTATATTATTCAGGGGTCAATTGTCAAGGATGTATGTTAAGAATTCTAGAATTTCATTTCTTTTCTTTAACAATGACTAATGCAATTTATGTTAATGATGAAGAGGAAAGATTTTCTAGTTTTCTCTTCTTAAACAGAACAATTCAAAATTGCTATAATTGAATCGTTCTACAATTCATGATAACAGTTTGTTTTTAGTTTCTTATTTAACTGGTGGTTAGTTTCCAGTGGAAAACAATTTTCGAGAGGAAAATGGTAATTTGGAAAAATAAAGATCTTTACTATTTACTTAGATTTGTTCAAAACGTTATTTCGCATCCTAAATAAGGAATTCACACACACATCAGCTAAAAATAAATCGGAAAAAATGTGAATGCTTGAAAGTTCCTTTTGTTAACGAAATTGTTAAATATTGAATTCAAGATTCCATTTATTAAAACTACAGTGCATTTTCGAACGACTTGCTATAAGCGACAATGGCAAAGATTGTACGAAAACGTTGTAATACCTTTATACGCTGTCAGAAGAGTATGCATCGTGGCCTCAACAATTTTACGAGTTCAAATTAGCGTTTATTATGGTTTAAATAACAAATTCTATAATTAAAATTTCGAAATGAAACATAGGCAGAGTCTAACAATTATAAGTTTCATTGCAAGCTCAATTTCAAGCAGTCATGCACTCTCAATTTAACTCTGACAAATCTACGGACAATAGCTTAAAGATCTCATTTCCATTGATTAAATTAAGTAAACGTTTGCCAAACTTAAGCTAAAATTGAATAAAGAAGGGAAAAGCTAAATTATTAAGTCTCCTGAAAGAGATATGTTATATGATATATTTTTGAACCCTAAATTATTTCAAACAAATTAACCAAACAATTATTAAAAGCAACATTGATTGATTTTTTAACTAATTTACCTTTTATAAGGGGATTCCTCAGGAAATGTATGCTGAATTTATCATATTTTGCCGTATTTGCAATGTCTTGTAGAACTTCAGTTAATTCAATAGATCTCTGTAAGAAATTGAAAATGTGTAAGGTTCTTTAATTACATAAATATTTGATTTGAGTATAAATACAAAAGGAGACAAATTTTCTATGCAATAGAGAAAATTACGCAGCGATTTGTTGCATTTATCATAACACTTTACAACTTTTTATAAAAATCATAATTACAAATCAATTTGATTTGAATTTTGAAAATTATAATTTGTGATTTAAAATTGAGATATTCTAGATTAAATTGTTTTCATTGGAAAGTATTGAAGATAAATATCGTATGTGGTTGTTTCCAAAATATAAAGCATGTCAATGTTTAATATATTAAAGTATGCTATAAAATGAGATAAAGTATTCCGATAAATTTAAAGCTACTTTTTTATGTTGTAAGATTTATTATACTTTCATCTGTAATACACGATTCTTATCCGTAAACATTTTTCTTTCAACAATTTATTAAAAATTACCGTAGACTAACCCTACAACTTTTAAATCCTTTTTTATGTCCGGGTGTGGATGTACTTTCTCTCTCTATCTATCCCGTCTTTGTCCGTTCCTTGAATGAATGAGGTGTGAATGGTTGCCTACCCTATAAACGGGTAACTATGGCATATGTGTAGAGCAAAGTCGTACTTTCACCTTCATGGTGCTCTGATTAAAACGAAAGACGCTCCCATTTGACTTAAATTCGCATAGCCAAGGCATAGCGAGCTTGGCTTGTCCAAGTGTCATTAGTAACAACAACAAATTTATCATACTGCAATTATAATGATAAAATTAGGCTATGCTTTTTATAATAGACATATTTTTTCATTAAAATTTTCATTTGAAAACGGCAACTTAAGACGTTAATGTAAAATGCCAAAATATATATACATTATTTTTTTGTAAATTTATGATTTTCAACTTTGTTATCATGGATGCTTAAAGATTTTTCTGAATCGGCCAAGCACAGAATAGCACGTTAAAAGATCACTATAAAATTACACTCTGTAAGTATATTTGTGTAATCAGAAACATAACTTGGATTATATGCATAGCAAAATTTGCTTTCTTCCAGTTCGTTGGAGATAAAAATAATACAACTTTTCCAGATATTGATATCTTAAAATATGCGAGTGGTTTTATGGCTTAATTCTGATTCTTATTATAAAAAAATCCAAAATCAAAAGGGCAAAATTTGTGGGAAAATGATAAATGACTGGAATTCGATTGATTGAAGAATCGATCTCTAATTGGATCGAAGAACGTAACGTAGTTATATAATTAACTGAATATGTGATCAAAGTTTCACAAACTCTTCAAATTAATAATACAGCACTTGTTAAGACAAAGATTTTTTTGAAAACGGATGTTCGTCAACATAATCTTTGCTTCGTGTTAACTATTGCTACTTCAAGTTTTAATTATTCGAATTCTTGGCACAATTAGTTATTTGGAATAGCTAAAATCAAGCAATGTTTGAATCAAATATGCCGAAAATGAGTTACACTTGTTCCAAATTAGATAGTTTTGCAAACATGCTTACTGTACGCATGTAAGCTTAAAAGATAAACTGAAATATAACCTACTTGAGTAGTTGCTTGCCTAATGGTTTCGTTCTTGTTCATCCATCCATAGCAGGGTCCAATTCTCATGCAGTTGAACCATTCATAAACATCAGCGTATCTCACATCGTTGTGATACTTGCCTATAGGGTGGATCCTTTGATTCATGGTATTATAGATGAAGCTGCCATTCACCAAGCCAATCAGGAGGACATGACTGCCAGCTGGTAAAAGGCCATTCTAAAAAAGATCAATTTAGAAGAATGCTTTACATAAGTTGGCAATTTTTGATTCGTAAAAGAGTGAAAAGATTAAAGTAAATTATTATTAATTTCCTAAGAGTCCAGCAGCAGAAAGTTTTAATTGAGAAAAATAACAAATAATTTACAACAAACGAAGTATAAAGAATATCATTTTATTTCTGACTCTCTAGAACAGATTATTATGGTTATGTTGTTGTTGTTGCTTATCCTCCATGTCTGACGGAGTCAGATTCGTTGATTATGGTTATGATTAATTCGTTGATTATGGTTATGATTAAATTCACCGGATACACAATTTTCAAAAATAGAATGTAAATCAAAACTTAAGAAAACTGAAACAACGCGTTTAATTTTCTGTAATAAGTGCGTCTATATCAATGAAATTAAGAATAACTTAAACAAATGTGAAAAATATAACAAAATTTTGCTTCATTGTTAATTGAAATACAATTCAATAGATGTTTCAGTATTTCAATAACTATAAATTCTTATTAATTTCTTACTAATGCATCCAAAGTAGCAATAACATTTCCTCGAAATTCCTCAGGCGTTGTCAAATCATCTAAAGAAGCCATGTATCTAAAAATATATAAGCAATATTATTGATTCAGCAACGAACCATTAAGTTAATACAAAAAAAATGAATAAATTGAGACATTTTAATATTGAAATTTGTTTTAATAAATTAAACTTAAATTCTAGTTGTATGCATTTAACTATTTATCTATACTTATTTCATTTGAATGAATTTATATGAACTCTATTTTAAGATTTCATTAAATCTTTGTGTGAGAAATTTAATTAGAAATTTATTGAAATTATTAATCAAGAAAGAACTTTAAAAAAAGTTCTAACTTTAAAATTTTAGAATTTATCCATTTTGATGAATGACTTTTAATATGTAAAATGATATGCATGCTTCTTAGAATGTGGAAATTATCTATTCTATTCACAAGAATATAAACTATTCTTAATTGAAAACTCCTCAAAAGTATCATAAGTATTGTTTCTATATTTTCCTTGCAGTTTTGAACAGTTTTTATTTTTTTCAAAGCTATTTATAGATGAGTGTTGGAATGAGATCCTGGGTACATGGTGCTTAACCATGTCTGCTTAAATTTATGTGATTGAGATAGGCTGTGTGTGTGTGTGCTTGTTTAAGAAAATATAATTTACAGTTGAAAAGAATAATTAAAATATAAAAAAGAAATGCTTTAAAAAAGCTGTGATTATTGATGTTTTATGTCGGATTAAAATAATAACGTTGTTGGGCCAAATGTTTTTTCCCCTAATGAAAAATTGTAGATCGGTAGAAAATCACGAAATTATTTCCCAAATTATGACAGGGCTACTTTATAATTTATAGTAGGAAAAAATAATTTAGATATTATTTTGAGGAACTTCTCCATAATTAACCCTAATTTTTTTATACAATAGAATATAATAAAATGAGTCTTAGCACTTTATTATATTATTTTATTCCTCAGCCATTTAAATGGGGATTTTTATTTTTCAAATCCTTCCTAGTGAATTTGAAACTCTCTGTGACACTTTTAAAGATACTTCCACACAATTCTTTCAAAATATTCTATCCATTTCGTTTCTCCCCGAGCTTTATTTTTACATCTTCTATTTTCATTTATATTGAGAATTTTGGATTTTAAAATAAATTTCTTGAAAACTATCGCTTTATCATTTTTAAAATTTATAAAAAGTTAACAAAATTTATTTCTTGTAACTTTAATTGATGCATTCAAGCCCACCAACATTACTAATAAGTATTGCTTGGTCACCATATCAGATTATAAGATTTAGAATCAGCAATATAAATTCAACATTTACAGTAGATGTCCTAGTTATTTGAAAGGTGATTGATTTTATGATGTTCCCACGATTTCAAACGTCAATTCATTAATAGTAAATCAGTTTATGTGGCACTGAAAAATTCGACTTAAAATCTCTCAAAATTATACTCCACATAAGAAATAAACTAGTTTAGACGAAGAATTTACTCTCATAAGGATAATTTGGGATAGTAAGGATATTACTCTCATAAAGCAACAAATAAACTATATAATTCTAAGAATTCTTAGACCCGCTTTCTTGGATATTAGCAGAAGAGGGTATTTTCTAAGATAAAGCAAAATAGAATAGACATATTCAACTATTATAATGCTATTACATATCAGGTTATAATACGAGAATTATCTGAACTGATAACTGTGTGTTTGTTAATCTTTATTTCTCAAAAGTAATATGTTCTGATTTCAAAGTTAATGACTCGAATGATAATTACGTTGACCTTCCTCAATGGATTTAATTTGGTTAAATCCAAATGGTAGCATATGTGAAATGAATACAATAATATAGGGTATATTTTGTTCCCTTGTGATGAATAAAACCGTGGGTTAGGGACGTGTCCACCTTAATCTGTGACGTCCACAGTCCTTTCGTTGGTGTGACCTGGATGTCGAGCGGAAGGTGCTAGCTCAGGTATGATCTTGTCACCTGACTGTGGTTCAAGATGGCACTTGGTGACAGGTGAATATTCCAAACCCGTTTAACCTTATTAAGGTACAAGCCAGGGCTCGCTTGTTGTTCTCAAAGAAACTATCTATTAAAAAGTGGGCATTTTATCACAAATAACTTTATTTTTTAAATAGTGATTAAAAAGCCTTCTAACATTAAATTTTTCTCTAAATTTCTCCTTCCTCAATATTGTCTAAATACATTGAAAAAAATTTATAACACCTTATTATTCGTTGCTAGAATCCTCAAAAATCTCTATTTAACCCGCAGATCTAAAATCAAAAGATTCCACTTTGATATACCAGATAGCTGATAATAAAATTGTAATAACATAATATTATAAACAACATTAAAAATATTGGTAATAACACTCATGAAGTATGAAAACTAACTAATAAGAATATTATCTTTCCTTCATATATAATAATGCTAATATTAATTTAAAAAAATGGTTACAGTTATCAATTGTGAGAACAAATCATGAAAAATCAAGGAATACTAAAATTGCTGAACAATTTAACTTTTCGACATAAGAAAATTAAATGCAGATAAATTAAAATCGTACAGTGAATAAGCTGGTTTCAGATAAATTTTAATTGCTGTTTTAAAATTTTTTTAAATACCATGTAACCTTTTCGATATTGTTTCATTTCTAGGACCATTAAAAAGTGGACGAATAATTATTATTGACAAAAATAATGCTTACTTGACTGTGATAAATATGATTAATTAATTATGATAAACTTAATAGGAATAATAAGTTCGAATTCAGAAACATATGTGATTTACTAAAAGATGAGCTTATTACTCATGTGCAGAATGAGAAGAAACTGGCAGTATTCAAATTTCTTTTTCGGAAAAATGAACTGACGCATTCAAAAAGAGACAATTTCATTTTTCTTTTCTTTCTTTTCTTCTCCTTTCCTCCCATCTTGCTTTACGTTTCACAATTTAGGAATTTCCAGTGATAAAAAAGAATCCACGATTGATTTGTTTCAAAGAAAAAGCATCATTCAAAAAATAAAATTCTGATTGAAACCTCATGGCCTGCTAGTATTTACCTAAATTCTACTAACGAACGTTCTGAAACGGAATAATACACATATTTTATTGTATAATAAAAGTATTTAAAAAATAAATATTCTTAAATAATTACCTATTACATACATCGTTACCCAGCATTCCATAGAAAACGACAGCTGGTTTATCATTTTGAGCATTTCTGGCAATACTGGAATAAAATTCAAAAGTTAACACGCATTCAGTTGAGTACAAAAATGAAACTTAAATACATAATTTATATTTAATCTTTCAATGTACATGAGTTTTATAAATAATGCTTCGTAAGAAATACCAATCATTCTGAGATAGCGCATAATGTAATGATTCTATAAGTAATAGAACATTATACGCCAGAAGGAACATTATATGAAGATCAATCGAGAAGGAAGCGAGTTGCTTATTTGCAAGTCGTTATTCATGGTTACATACTTCAATTTCACAAAAAATTTCAAATTAAATGCTTGAATTTTATCAAAAGTTGATTTAAACTGTAATATGCATTTTGTAAAATAAAAATATAAATATACATAACAACAAACATATTACAGTATATTTTTAAATATATACTAATTTTTACATTTTGTAGTAAGAAGGTTTTCAGGGCTAAGAAATGGGCGTTTGAGGAAGATAGATTCAAGGATGTTGCACACCTCAAGAAGACCAATGAATGCCGTGCATTCTTTCAAGAGGTCAGTTATTGTCGAAGAGACTTTAAACCTAAAATCAACTATTGTAGAAATAAGGCTGGTGTTATCCTTAGTGAAGGCTCTCAAATTTTGGAGAGATGGGTTGAGCATTATGAAGACCTGCTAAAGATTAATGATTATACTGTTGATCCTGCGATTATACAGGAGGAAATCATAGGTGGATGTTTAGAGCTAGATCTTCCAATTATACAGGAAGCATTGCTTGCTATAAAAGAGCTCAAAAACAATAAAGCGTCTGGAATAGATCTCATACATGCCAAACTTGTAAAAAAAGGATGGCCAAAGGTGTTAGCACTCTTACATGGAATAATCCAGTATGTTTGGACATTCGAGAAGATGTCAGAGGATTGACTTACAAGCTTGCTTTGTCCAGTTTTCAAAAAGGGCAATCCTTTAGTATGTGAAAACTATAGAGAAATAAGCTTATTGTGCATTTGCTACAAAGTTCTTTCCAAAATATTGTACAAGAGACTTGTCCCGCATGTAGATAATATTGTGGGCGACTATCAGTGTGGATTCTGTACTGGCTAATCAACAGTGGACCATGTATTTGGTCTTAGACAAATTATGGAAAAGTATCATGAATTTGATATTGATTTACATATTTTGTTCATTTACTACAAGGCGGCATACGATTCTATAGACTGTAATGAATTACTTAAGGCTACGCTTGTTTTTGGTATTCTATTAAAGTTGGTTAATTTGCTGAAAATGACCCTCAACTCGACTTCCTGTAGAGTCCTGATCCAGGGACAACTCTCTAGAGATTTTTTTGTTGATAAGGGAGTAAGGCAGGGGGATGCTCTTTCTTGACTTTTGTTTAAAATCGTTCTTGAAAAAGTCATCAGGAAATCTGGCATCAATACCAGGGGCAATATTTTCGGAAAATCTGTTCAAGTGTTGGCGTTTGCAGAAGATTTAATAGAAGCCTTTGAAGCTATTGAGAGGGAGGTCAGACCGGCAGTGCTTGTTGTTAATCAAGTTAAAAAACTAAATATTTCCCTGTAACTAGAACCCAATTTACCCAAACTCATCTACTCATTGGTGATTATAAATTTGAAACAGTTGATGAGTTTATTTATCGTGGCTCAATGTTTAACAAAAATAAGGACATTCTCTCAGAGGTAAAAAAACGTTTAACTGCAACTAACGAAGCCTTTTTTGGCCCTCAACTAATTTTTATCTCGAAAAACTAAGTTACAGATCTATAGAACGCTTATCCGTCCCGTTTTGACCTATGCCTTGCCGGAAACTTGGACTTTGACTGTAAGAGAGGAGAGCGTGTTGGGTCTATTTGAACGCAGAAATTTAAGAAGTATCTTTGGAGGTACGATGGAAAACGGTGTCTGGCGCAGAAGATACAATACAGAAATCTGCCGAATGTACAAGGAGCCAGACATTGTACATCACATTAAAGAAAGCCGTCTTAATTGGGTTGGACATGTTATTAGAATGAAGGACAAAAAATACTAATTGAAATTTTTTTTGCAAAGCCCATCAGCGCTAGAAGAAGAGGAAGACCAAAGCTGAGATGGGTGGATGCAGTCGAAGAATGTAGAGTACTTGGAACAAAAAATTGGAGGAGTTTGGCTGCCAGTAGAGGTGGCTGGAAGAAATTTGTTCAGAAGGCCTTGGCCCATTCTGGGCTAGCACACCATGAATGATGATAATGAAAAAATTTGACTTAGTGTTACTTTGTAATACATAAACTGCCACAAATAATTTAAGCTGCTATACAGGTACCTCCAGAACATAATGTCAACTGTGCGTTGCAATTTAAGTTTACAAATTCAAAATCGTTATGGAGTCGGCCTATTAAGGATGATTATGCCCCTGTTTATGTTCGTTCGCGCTGTTTTCGAAGAGTCATATCATTCTTAACTTGGGCAGAAATGAAATTTGCTACAACGTTGCACTTAGTCTTTCATATTTGTTATCAGTAATTTAAAAGACTTTTTGAAACACATACGGAACGATAATAATTTTTTAAAATATAATAACACAAAATGAAAAAAGAACTCGAGTACATTTATTATGAGAAACAAATAATCCTTCCAAGAGCCACAGGTTGGTCCCCCTGTTTATATATTTATAATATATTAATAATTTGAGGAAAACAGAATCGTCTAAAAGTGTGAATGAAAGGGTATATCTATCAAGAGCCTCGAATAATCCTTCAAAAAGCCACAGGTTACCCCCCTGCTTATATATTGATAATATATTAATAATTTGAGGAAAACAGAATCGTATATGAAAACATGAATAATGTAATATATATTTATTTACATTTGTGGAGTGATAGTTTTTTGTATAAAAAAATGTATTATTTTAACTTTTTAACATGTGCTTTATATATTTAAAATTACACATTAACGATGATCTTAAAGTTTACATTTTATAAAGAGAAAATTCTACTAATAATGTTATTTAAATTACATGCACGTAAATAAAGAAATTCAAAAAGAGGTTTAGTTTAGTTTAGATACTTACAATTATATATTATATATTAGCATTTTATGTTTAAAAAAATTATTCGCAAAAATATCTGAAACTGAAACAATATTTTAAATTTAGCTTAATTAAACTAATTTCAAGTCATTAAAGTTATTCTTTTCCAATATCTGCTACTTTTACGAATTTTAGAATAAATCATTTTAAATACATAATGCTAAAAATTTTATTAACAAGAACTGGATATGATATAAATTAATGGATTTTGCTTCCCTGTATAAATATTTATTCTCCTTTTTAATTCAAAGGTCTAGACAGTTAGTTATGACGCCATGAACTCCCGCCATTTGGCGCAATTGATGAAACTAATGGCATCCTATTCAGTGCACCACCCTGTAGGTGTGCCTTCCCAATCTCAAGAATGGGTGGGACCATATAATTTAGAAGCAAAATCCAAGCAGAAGAGCTTCAGACTTGTGTGTGTGACCTGCCACGCCTACAGGTATTTTTTCATTTGTATGATATTGTAACTATACGATCTATATACTTTAACCGCCCCATCTACCATTAGCGAAAACGACGGAAATTGGCCATAGACGGTATAGAATTCACTATCTTTCGGTTACGAAAACGACATCTTTCTTAACCACGTTTCCGTGACCACCATAAATATGAATATTATCACTTGTAATTACATACAATCTTAGATAAACAATATACTCAAATATAATCTGAGATAAATATTTTTCGTATGTTTTAGCCGGTTTATATATGTATACTAAAATATCTATAATTATTTACATGTAAGTATATATAGATATATATGTGTGTGTGTGTGTTATTAGGTGTATGAGATATCATAGTGATAATTGAATCTCTTATTTTTAAAGTGAAATTTGGGAAGCAATTTAGCAAGAGAATTAGGGCTCAATTTAAATTGAATAAGCAAATCCAATTAAATATTCCTAAAGAAAACTATTAAGTAAAATAATCTATGTAAATGTAAACATTAAATGAAATTACTCTATTGAGAAAAAGAAGGTGAATTAAAAAGTATTTCAAAGTTCAAGTAACATGTGTCATCCAGTGCATTGTTGTTAAGCATTATTAATAATGCTGTAAAAAGATAAAAACAATTAGGTTATAAAAGGTAAAAGTATAAAAGGTAAGAGTAACATGATAAAAATAATCAGGGAAATTTATAATGAAACGTTCATGAGAGGAAAATTGCTTAGGATTAACAAGCGACATACATTGAAACGTATAAGATATTGTAACATTTGAAAAAAAAATTTATTGGATTTATTAAGATTATTTTATTTAACGGAAAATAATGTAAAATTTATTTATAATAATTTAGCAAGAGAATTGAAATTTACTTGATTGCTAAACTATTTTAATTAAAAACAAATTCACAAAAAAACATATTTTTTAATATAAAAAAAACTGTCAAGAAAAAGTGAGGTGAAAATTAAAATTAATCAAAGCAAAATGAAGGAGAAATACAAAGTGTTCTTTGTGATTGTAAGAGCCGGAAAAATTGCAGCTATTTCAATTTTCTTCAGTTATTGATTATTTTACGTTTTTATAGCAATTAAAAATTCGTAAATAATCATATTTTTTAATCTTTTAAATAAGCAATATAATATTAAAAATGAACTGTTAGTTCGAAACTTACGTTTGAAGGTATGACAGCATCGTTCCTGAAGCAGCACCTACGTGGTAAGAAAAATAGTATTCAAATATTTTCTCTATTTAAAAATTTAAAAAAAAGCTGCATAAAGGTCCCCATATAAGCAAAATTTATTATAAATTTATCAGGGAACTGGTGGTAAATGTCTCTAAGAAAGCATTCAAGAGGTGAATGTTATAAGACTGATCTTCTATCATGGCAATCCATCTTCTCATTCAATAAAATTGACAATTTAATTTCATGAACAAAATACATCAAATTGATTGAACATCTTCCTTATTTACTAGATCTAGATATACGAGACTTTTACGGTTCTCTTTAATCTAAAACAGATAATAATAATAACGTAAACTTTGTTTTCATTTCGAATATGAGATCGATGGAAAAATAATGGTGCATTTTTTTCATCGATTCAGAAAAATGAATAGATTTAGTCATTTAATTTAATTTTAAGAAAATTCGCCAATAGAATTGCATTGATTCTGGAAGATGCTAGTATTTTGAATACTCTTAAATCTAGGGGAGTACTGTAATAATTAAAATTATCCTCTTATTTTTCGCTCAAATGAAACATTTCTACTTCATGTATTATGAAATTTACCCACAACTGAAAGTGATGAAATAAGATATTTTCAGAACCTGGAAATTTCTCTCTCTTACCTCAAAATGCCGAACAAACTTAGACATATAATGAAATGGTACATAACTGAAGATTTCCTATTTCAAAATAGCAAAATTTGAAAACATCGTCGAAAATAATTACAAGGTATATTAGAAATTAGTTTGTAGGAAAATCTCAGAAAGTTTATAGCCGTTTTAGGATTTTTTTTACAAGTATGAATAAACTACATTAAAATTACTTCTACATAAAAGAAGAGTTATAAATAATCAGGATAGATGTTAGATTGAGTCAGCTATCTAAGAGAAATGTGCATTTTAGAAATGGGGGCTGATAAAAAAAAATCTGGCATCAGCTGCATTATTGAGATTAAAGAAATATTGTTCACACATCGAAATACATTTCTGATAGAATCTTTATACTACAATGAATTTTTTTTAGGTGTTTATCACGAAATGTTTGAAATATTATTTATGGATTAATGTCACTACACTCATGAACAAAAAGTAAGCAATTTATTAACATTATTAAAATTACATTAAACAACATTAAAGAAAGATCCCTATTTTTTCTGATTTTGCTAAAAGGAATCAAATCTATAAGAATTTGAATAATCCGTTTATATCTTCAGAAAAAGGATTCAGAAACTGGAACAGATAGATAAGAAAATGTTTCGGTGTTTCAGCCTTACGAAATACAAAACACAAACAAATTGTCACCATCTTGAATTATATCTTACGGAGTTTGTTATGTGCACATGTTTGAATAATTCATTTAAATACGTACACATAAGCAAAAGTACAGATCAGGTAATATCCATTCATTTTATTCTATCTCCAGTAATTACAAATCGATGAAGTGTTTTAAAAAAAAAGAATGAAGAATAACACGTTTTTGTTTTTGAAGCAAGAAAGATTTCAGTGCAATAAGTATCGCATAGGCAGTTTTATTGTGGATTCATATTACTGTTAATTACGGTTTAAACGAATTACAAGCACTGTAATCTTAATATCAAAATGAAACACACTCTATATTTTAAATTAGCTAGAGACCAACATCCTTACATATTCTATCTTTCACTCCATGCAATCACGCAATCTTTTAATTTTCCTTCCTTGTAACCCTTCCTCCATTCAACCCTGGACGAAAAATCGTCAATAAACAGAACAAGGATTATATTGATATAAATTGTGAAAATACTAAAATAAAAAATTCAGTATCACATGTCAATTACACAAGTGTGCACAGATCTTTATTTTAAGTAAAAGAAAAAGAGAAGAGTCATGAAACTTCAAAAAATCGACATTTGCGAAACAAGCTATAGTATTTCTTAAGCAGCATACGACGCTGGATTTTTTTTGTCAGGGATTGTTTTAAGGAAACTTAAATAAAAACAAGTTTCATAATCTGCAGGAATGTTCTACCACATATTTCTCTAGTTCCAATTCTTTTTCTTAAAACTGCAACTAAAGTTGTGTGATTTTTCTTCAATGAAACCATTTCAAAAATGTTTTATGACTATATTTTGAAATTAATTATAATAAACAGTGATCTTTATGCAACTATTAGAAATAGTAATTGGAAATGGACTGTCGTACTACAATTTATGGTTCTTGGGAAATGAAATTCTTACCATTGAAGCAAATGTTTTGAAAATCTCGATGGTTGCACAGATTCATTCTCCTCATTCGCCAGTAAACAGAGTCTGTCTGTCCACTCAAAATCGGCCAGGACACATTCTGATATCCTAGAAACAGATTTAAAATATTGTGGTGGAAAATTTTATGATTATCTGAAATTAATAAATACTCTCTCGTTTCTGCTTAACTTTTGCGAAAATTAAATGAGACTATTTGTGATAAATAGCAAAACAAATTCTTATTCTTATGGAGAGAAAGAAATATATACGCGTAGTAACAATTTAAAATCAAACCATTTCAGCGTGTGAGTGAATAAGTCTCTTCATATAAAATATAATATTTCTTACAACTATTAAGAGTTTATTTATAAACACTAAATTAATAAAATCAAGTACGCTGTAATTGTAATAATCAGCGGTTTATGGTTTATCAATAGCCCATCGACAACCAAAATATAAACATAATTCTTAGTAATAATAACAATCTAATTAGACTATGTTATTGCAAAGAATTAAAGAACTTGTAAAAAAATATTTTCTATCAAGGATTGAGACTTTTATTTATAAATCACAAATTTCGAGAATCTATTTTATTGTGAACGTAGCTCTTAATGATCAATGGATAGCTACTTGATGATTAAAATTTAAATGTAATTATTTAATAATAAATTAATTTAATTTAATTTAATTTTACTTTAAAAATTAGAATAAAATTTAACAAAAAAAGTTAAGTTAAAAAGTTTTAGAAATTAAAAAAGTTTTTACAATAATGCTATTTTCCGTTAGATAATAATAAAATATTTACCAGTTGGAAACGAAGTTTGAGGCCAATCCAATTCATTACCGAGAACAAAACTAAAATTTTTCAAGATATCCTATCAAAACAAAATAAAAATTAACAAATACAAGCATGCATTTATATATATATATATATATATATATATATATATATATATATATATATATATATATATATATATATATATATATATATATATATATATATATATATATATATATATATATGCGTACGCATTTACAAAACATATAAATTCTTAAAAAAATTTACAAAATATGCCATTTATATTATCAAGAAAAGAGCGGGAAATGAGAAAACGATATCTAACTTGCTATGAATATAACTAAATATCTTATAGTTAAGTATTTATTCTTTTTTATATTTGTAATTTTGACGGCATAAAATATATTTAAAAAAAAACCTGTGACCAAAATATTTACAAATTTCTACTTTTAAATTTACAACCTGAGGTTTGCGTATTAATTTGAAATTTAGTGTAATAAAAATTACTAGGGTTAATTAATTGAAAAATTTACAGTCAAGCGATAAAATTGAATCTTTATTTAGAACGAGTGCATTCTCTTAATTTTGTTGATTGCGTGAATTTTCTTTCAGCGTATACAAATTCATATTTTCATGCTTGAAAAATATAAACAAATTTTAATAAAATCACAAAGAAAATGTCACAAAAGTTGAAACTGAATCCATCTTTATACTAGATAAAACATTGAAAAGCACCATAACCTCACCATAGTTAATTCTTTTGCGGTCATCCAATTGGGAGGCACATGAAAATGGGCGCCGATGGAATCTCCTATATAAATTAGTCCCTGGGACTTGGTTCCTTCACAGAGTTCTTCCTCATAAGATTTGCCGGAACTTTCGTTCATTCCCTACGTAATAAAATTGATATTCTTTTTTTAAGAGAAAATATCTCTTTCTAGATAAATTATGGTATTTAAATATTTAAGGTCAAGAAAAAATGAATAGTATTATTAGAAAAAAGAAAGAAGTGTGTAAAATAGCATGTTTTAGACTTACGTAAATGCCATTGCAGTTAGAATCCATGATTATATCTTGGTCCATGGGTCTGGAAGACATAAAAAATTTCACTTTAATGTAAATGCTGTATAAAATTCAGATATTTTTTACAAAATTCCCTCTAAAAAATATTAGATCTTAGTTTTTAATAAATTTCAATGAAGATATCATGGATATGAGGTAATACTTATAACAATACGATATTAAAATTAAATTGTCAAACTTTAACTATCACTTTTTTCTCCAGTACACTTACATACACAGTAAAGTTTGGTTCAATGGTCACTTTACTGTCAGACTTTGCACATGAGAGTTGATTCGACCGGAACATACAGTTTAAAGTGGATTCCGAACCACATCAACATTCACACGCGAAGTGGTAATAAAACTTATAATATGTTGAGCATAAGCTTTATTATCATAACATATTAAGAGTGATAATACAACAACGATGGATACTATTATTAAATATTAATGTACTTGATAAATTAGTTTCTAATACCAATAATGATAGCTGTAGTTTTATCTCTGGAAAGTGATGAGTTTTGTACCAAACCTAGTTGAAGACTGTCACGATGAATGAGCCTTCACGTAAAACATTTAGTAGTTAGATCATAGGTATCGTGAAGAAATTCGATCAAAAAGTGCCAGTTAAAGTGTCGATCTAAGTTCTTAAATGTGGTGAAAATTTATGAGATTGTCAACTATGTTTAGAGACGTCAGACGGAAGAAAGTGGCAATTATAAACGTAACATAATAATATAACAAAACAAAAATTTGAAAATCACATTATATTGACATTATACGTTAGGCTTATTTGCAGTTGTACGATTGAAATTTTTTGAGGGTCAAATTTTTTGAGAAGACAATAATAAATAATTTTTATATATTATAAATAATTGGAATAATTATTTCTATCTAACTGTTATTTACAGACTTTTCTTGGGATTCACTTTAAAGTTTAGAAGCTGGGAAGTCGAGCTGTCAGCCAAATGGAAAGTCTTCAGTTGAAAAGCTCCTGTATTCATTTCCCTCTTCGATCAGAGTTATTTATGGTGATTCGGAATAGATGTTAAATGATAGCTCTTGGATTAACCCATGTGTGCAAAAAATTATTACTGAGCGATAAAAAATCAACTCATGAATATGAAAACGAATTCTACTCACACATATTTCGAATCTCAAATTTTCCAAGAACTCGATTAATCGTACATTCGCATGATATATTGTAAAATTCTGATTATCTACCTTACTGAATTCCCATAATGTTTAAATTTTAAAAAAAAATTAATTTTTAATAAAGAAATGTTCCAATATAAATAAACCGAAACATTTGAATGATTTTTCTAAAAAAATGAAAATTTTCAAAACTGTAACAAAATTTTATTATTCTTACAGTAAAAAGTGGATTTCTGTTAGTTCTTGCGTGTTTAAATATTTCCAATGCATATTTATTTTGATTTTTTCTTTTTACTCATAATTTTGGATTATTCGCGAAAAACGCACCTCTCTATTTCGCATAAAAAATAAATATTTTCTTCAACAAATTGAAACGTTTTATGAAACCATATCTGCGTAAATTTCAGCTCCTTTTTTATTTCACTTCTCCTTTCGGTGGAATTCATATTTATTTCTTTTTTAATGCTTATTTCTCTTTCTAAATTTAGAATTTATTCTTCAAGAAATAAAGCTTTCTTTCTTTAAAAATATAACGGTTAATTTCTTATCGCAATCAAGCCTCTTGAGAGTTTGAATTTTCTTCTACTTCTTGAAATAAGAGAAGTGCTTTTTGTTAAGTGTTTCTTTCTTTTTTTTTAAATTATCGTTCCAATGCTTCTGTTGCCACAATTTGTATAGTTGTTTTTTGTTCTAATGCTTTCGAATTTTTCTGAACGAAGTTGCTTTAATCATGAGTGTAGACTTAAAATATTTTCATAGCCTGTTGAAAGTACTCAAAAAAGAAAAAATTAAATAATCAGAATTAAATTTCTCACAAAATCTATGTGTATGATTTAGTAACGGAGAATCGTGCGTGAAATAATTCTCATTGTGATTAAAAAATTGTTTCATTTTATAATTTTTCAATTATATTAATTAAAATTATGATATTGATTTAGATAAAAACTTTTAGTTCAGTATAAAATATTAAAAATGGCAAAAAAAAATTTTTTTTTAAATTAAAGCATAATTTTTAGAAGACGTATAGCTAATAGTCCTCAAGCATGTGCTTTTTCTCAAAATATTCTTTTACATGAAATAAAGATTGCGTTGTCTTACACAGCCAGATATTCTTACTTCTAATTTTATTCACCGTGTTGCGAATCATTTATGAGTGACTTGGCACATTTTAATCTTTTTGATAATCTTTCACTGTCATGTAAATGTCTACATAATTTTGTTTGATTCTTCATAATTCCACAAATCACTTGTAGGTCTTTATTATCAGCATTACTATCATCAACTGTGTGTTTATTTTAGAACTATAAATTTTTCTTTATTAAAAATATATATTGACAAGTGATCACATTTAATTTTTACAAGAATGATTTCCCACTGACTTAAAATGGATTGAAATTCTAACAACATCAGTATATGATAGTGATGTGTAATATCTTCACAAATAATGATGTTGCCACCAGATTTAATACTCTACAAATTTTAAGCAGAATTTATTATTATCTAATTTAATAATAACTTAAGTTGCATGTGACAAGCGTGGCTCTTCATTGCATGATATTGCTTAAAAAATTAACAATGAGCTAGATTCGTCCTTTTACCGGAAAATGTTAATACTTAAACTAATGTACTTTAAAATGTTTTTTCTGTAGCAAATTTTAACAATTTGAGAACTAAATTAAATATAATTATATATTTTTCTCTGTCTATATTTATTAAGTGAAAATACAGAAGCTTAGCTAATCTCGAGTCCAAAAAATACTCTTTCCGAAAATCTAGATTAGACAAATAGCTTTAAAAAAAGCCTATACAACTGCTTAAACTGAATTTTCCTAATAAAATTGATTTTTCAATGTGATACAAAACAGGCTTGCAGTAATTCATCTGCGAATTAATTTTGGGAATAAAGTAAAATATATTATTAAATAAAATTCAAAGTTTGGGATCTATTTTGATAAAATTTTAGTTTCATAGAGCACTGCAGAATATTTCGAGAAAACAATATTTGAAAGAAAATAAATTTAAAAAAAAACCTTCATATATTTAGAGAAATAACTGACTAAGATACTTTTCTTATGACATTTTAGCGGATAGAGTAAACTCATTACAGGGCATTAGCTGAAGAAAATGAAGACATTATATATACATTGAAATCCTTTCATATGTTTTGTTTCAGATTTTCAACATTTCGAAGATTTCATATTTCCATTTTTTTTATCTGGATTATTTGTCCAAGTCTGTTTTCGAAATGTGCTATAAAGTAATATAGATTATTAAGTAACACCGCATGTGACATACAACCATAACTTGTTCTATGTATTCTTAAATCTAACGGTATAAAATTATGCTCAGAATTCTCTATAACTACAAAGGTTGCGATAGCGATAGCTTATTGAGGAAAAAACATCGTTCATGAGTTAAGAAAGATGAGGGTTCAATACTTTATCCAACTGAAATTAGTCATGCTGCAAAACCTTATGGAAGTTAAAAATACGATCAGATTCTGAATTATATCAATTGATATAATGTGAAGGTTTGGCAAAAAAAATAAAATAATAAATAAAAATAAATAAATAAAAATACCGTCTCAAGCGATGATCTCGGACATAATACAAAGCTAAATGTAATTGGCTGAGTTCAGCGACCTCTATCGGCAGAAAAAGTAAGTAACCAAAAATATAATACAATAATAAATTGCAAACACCTATTTCACTGAGGATTACAGAACAATATTGATTTTTCGTTCAAAATTCGTTAGATTTATTTTCTTCTTTTCTTGAAGAAATATATATATATATATATATATATATATATATATATATATATATATATATATATATATATATATATATATATATATATATATATATATATATATATATATATATATATATATATATATATATATATATATATATATATATATATATATATATATATATATATATATATACAGCATTTTTTAATGAGAAATTGATATTCTTATCATTACATTAGCGTTTATAAAGCTTGTATAACCAGAGATGCTAATAAAAAATTACTGTGAAATATGTGTATACATACGTATATATATATGTGTGTGTGTGTATGTGTCTAAATAACAATATTGCTAGTGCTAAATTATTTAAATGCTTACTTTCTACCAGGATATATCATGTCATTGACGTCATCACAATCTCTGCCTCTCCATGCATCTCCACGAAAAGTCTAAAAATAAGTAAAATTTTATTGTCACATTCAATTATTGTTACGATTTCAAGCATTTATTGTGAATAAGTTAAAATTATAAAATATTTATTTCAAGTTAGGAAAATAAGATTACATATGCTTTAATGTTTGCGTATCTTCAATTATTATTAATTTTTTTCAAATAGCAGTGGCCATTGTGATCGGCACGCATATATACATATATATATATATATATATATATATATATATATATATATATATATATATATATATATATATATATATATATATATATATATATATATATATATATATATATATATATATATATATACTAATTTTGGAAAAGATAACAGACACAATGGCAGATTTGAAATCATATTCTTTCACACAACACAACTGGATAGAAAATATTAAAAAAAGTTTTTATAAATACTGTATTTCACAAACTACTACTTATTAAATTATAGTTAAAATCATAGATTCAATTTCAGTAATAGATTTAAGACTCTTTGAGCACATTTTCATTAATATTTACTGAACATGTCACAAGATCCAAGGCAAAGCTCTCATCGAAGAAGTGAAGCCAAATTTTGAATGAATATTTGAAGCAATATAAAAATATTAAAACGAAGAGATTAAATTGCTACTTATGTTGACCATACCATTTAAATAAAAAAAAGCCTCATTTTAATCTTCAAATTAATTAAAAATAAGAATTATCTACTATTCTCTATCCTAGGAATATTAAAATAAATATCTTTTATATTTTGTTAGTAATAAAAAGTGCGATTATTGTTAGGACACACTCTCTCGAGTTTAATATTCTAAAACAATAAATCAATCTGAATATGATTTGTTTTGCAACTCAAATTAGGTATCGAAGAGCTTTTCATAGAAACTTATGCATAGCAGTTATAATGACCTGGATACAAATCCATCATATATTTCCTAAAATATACTTGAACTAATCACAATCATTGTTGCTGCTCCATCATGCTGCCCCGTACGTAGCCTCAATTAGGCTCTACCAGTTAGATTAAAGCAACGGGATGGAGTCTTCGTGATTTTGAAGCAGAGACCAAGCAGAATACCCCCAATACTCACCCTGCCACTTCCAGCGGTATCATTTCACTAGGAGAACATTGAGACCACTACCTATTTAATGTACTTCAGGCGTGTTTAGCTAATACGACGGATCGTCGGTTAATTCGGGATTCGAACTCACTGCCTTCCGATAATGAGAGCGACGTCCTAACCAACCAGGCTACTTCAGCCATTAATCTGAATGATGGAAACGTATCTACGACTATATTATACGGTAGCTTATAATTCTTAAAATAATCTAATAAACTTCATTCACTATAACTGGGGCTATAGTAGTCTGAAGGAATTAAATTTCTGTCTATAATTATCAAATTTGAAACTAACCAAAAACTGTCAAGTTTAATAGCAACTATGCTAATTATTTGATCAGTATAATGTCTTTTCATCTCTGTAGTATAGGAGTTTGGTGAAAAAATAATCTTGTGTGTGTCACTCATTAATTTATCACTTAACCTTAGTACAAAATGATTTGTTGTCGATTTAAAAAATTGATTTTAGAACTTCAAAAATAAACCATCTGCATGGACATGTTTCATTTTTTTATTATTTACTGAAAATACTATGTATTCGTAATAATGCACTTGTATTATTATCATAAGAACATCTAATTGTATTTACGTTAATACATGATAAAAATAAACAATAAATTTAGAACTATAATTTCCTTGAATAATGAAACATTTAAATCAGATGAAAGCTGTTTCTGTGTAAATAATTTTGTCTTCAAAAAATAAAATAAAGAAAATAAAATTTTTTGAAAATTTCTAATGAAATTTTTAAAAAATTCACTCATGTATTTTGTAAGGAAATAGCTTTCTGGAAATGTAATTAGAACGAATTAAAAAAAAACAACCTAAGTTTTCATTTTATCGAAGTTTTCTTGTAATGCAATTCTTGATTAACTGCGTTAATGAACCTATAACACAGTTATTTATAAAATTTCTACCGTGATTTTTAACTTCACAGAAATGCATTCAAAAAGAATTCAGTGGTAATGGCCAAAAAGCGATTATTTGTCTCTTTGAAAAGTTTGAAAAAATTTAGGAAAGTAATCATTCAATGCCAAATAAGAATTGCTTAAGTATGATTTATAAATCATCTGCAAAAATTGCTTCTGAAATTCTTAGATGTCCAAGACAGAAGATGTAAACGATTGTGGGATTCATCGATGGGTACTAATATTTCTGAAAACAACAATATATGATGGAACTTTTTTAACAAGACCCTGTATGTAGGCAATGTCATACGAAAGAGGAAACGGTACATCATATTGTATATGAATGTGTTGGCCTTACTCTTACTCAATTGATCACTTTAGATATTCTCGAGGGGCCGTGGTAGCCTAGTGGTCAGGGCATCCATCTTCCATCCGGAAGGGCGGGGTTGGATTCCCCATGCCGCCAAAGACCCACCGAGTGCATGCGATATACGTCCTCGTTAAATCCGTGGAATCAAAAGTCCAGCGGCCGTTCGTTGAGCAGTTACCATGGGGGCAAAGGTCTGGAGAAAATTTCCTCCACCTTCAGATCAATGTCAAAATTAAGGGAGTGGATCCTCTGGTGGTGCCATCTATCGGAGGATTTAAAAAGCAAAGACGTACTTTCACCTTTGTAGTGCTATAATTAAAACGAAAGACGCTCCCTTAAATTCGCATAGTCAAGGCATAGCGAGCTTGGCTCGTCCAAGTATCGTAAGTAACAACATATATTCTCGATACTAACGAATTATACCTTAACTCTAGAAAAAGCCTTTTTGACTTCATAAGCAAAGTGGGAGACACTAACAGAGGGAGCTAGGTTATGTTGGATTTGAAGTTTACTATAAAATGCTTTTGTCAGACCTGCTTTGACTCTCAAAAATTCGATTAAGAAGAGTAAAAATCGATCTCTCATTGCTTACCTCAATGATGCTGTATCGGTCACCATCAATATCAATAAATGGTTTCATTTTGTTGAGAATACTGAAATGAAAATAAATAACAAATAAGAATATAATTACAGATTTCATTTAAAGAAACTTAAACCTAATTAGATCAATGAAAAACAAAGTCCAAATATGTGGATTACCTTTGAATTGTTTTGCATACAAGGCTGACACCAGGTAATTCACAAGCAGATCTCAAGCGTTCTACCATAGTCTTGGAAAAAAATAATAACACAATATATTAGTAACACACAGTCGTATAAATTTGCAAATGATTCATCATGTCACAAAAAAGTCACATGATTGCACTTACGTAAAGAAAAAAGTCTCTTTTCCTTTTATTCTCTCTACTTTCACTTAACAATGCTATTGATGTATGATTATCAAAATAAAGCTATGCTCTTAAATGTTTCACTTAATAACATTTTATTTTGATAATTTTGAATGAAATGCTATTTCCTTGTTGGTTGAGGGTGAAATGGCGGTGACAATCTTCGATGAAAAGAAATATGTGGAAACACACCCGGTTGTTTTATATATTTATCATAAATATTTGTAATATTGAGAAAGCTGTTTTCAGTTTTTTATACATAAATCAGTTTATTTTATTTCATGAGTCCTTCACTTTTATTGAATTGTTTATTTATAAACCAATATAATATGAAGTTTGATCAAATTTTACATAGAAGAACGCGACTGCTCAAAAAGAAGAGGAATAAAAAATAAATAATTACCCAATGAAAGAATGGCAACACTGTTGATCCACTTCTTGATATTCGTATGGCTTCTTCCATTCCCATCTTAAATGACATAAATAACTTATTGTAGAAACATAAAAATATTCACAATTAAAATATTAATCTTCTTACTTTTCAAAAGCTTTAGTTAAGTTCACAAATATAACAGCATTTTAAAGCAAGAAATATTTATTAAAATTTATTTTATTCAATAAAAAAGGAAATTAATTTTTACAGCCTTCAATTATTAATTATGTTATGCACAATCAGTTATGTGTTCAATTAAATGGGCCTTGGTCAAATGACAAAAGACGTCCCCTTTCATTCAGATGGTAACGGTTTGAATGTTAAGTTGAGCAGAAGACACCATTTGCAGCCTTTGTACTAAATATTAAGAATATTTTCAAAATTAAATTTTTGACTTTTGCTGTGTATTATGTTCTTTGTCATATAACTCACGCAATTCTTCCACTTTAAATTTCAAAAAGATGCACCATATACAATTCCATTAGCATTATTTTTAATAACCTTTGCATATTTTGACATAAACATGCACAGACGTAGATTGTTTTCCTTTATACGTTTCTTAATAACGTAAGAAGTAAAGCAGATTAAGTGATATATTTTTGCATATAATTTATGTGCCATACAAAGCATCAGTTAAAAAAGCTGTTTATTAATTTGCAAAATGTAATCTTATAACGGAACTAGTGGAGTTTTTTTTTAAGGTAATTTTATTTAGAAGGCTTGTAAACAATATTCATCTTTAATCGATATGGTAACAGGTTATGGAACCAAATAGTTTCTTTTAACACTTAAATTGAGAATAGATGTGTTGGCATTGAAATAGTTGTTCCAAAAGTTCCATTTTAAATGAAACGGAATAATTTTTATAATCTTCATATCATACCTCTGGTTCGGGAAACAGATGACAATACTGCATTCCTGGATCCACGTGGCATATACCTAAACTGTAGCAGACAACGTCAGCTGTCTCCTTGTGACTCAGCCTTTAAATAGAATGAGATCTTGAATGAATTTTTATTCAAAATAAATTTATTCTTTTTATTAAAAGTAATTCAATTAAAAAAAAACTTCACTTACAAAAATTTTTAAAAATGTGTAGAAATTTAACAGATGAAATGTAACCATCGATAGAAAATAAATCCCAATATCCAGTTCACATGGAATTTATTAAGTATTAAAAACAAATTATTTCTCACTCATATAGTCATTATTCTGTCACAATTGCTGCTTTTAACAATAATAAGATACATTGTTTTGTCCCAAAGTATAAAAAACATACTAAATAGTTTATTACCTTATACAAAAATGAAAACTGTGTTAAAACTATCTGATGCTAATGGAAAAATGTTAAGACTATAACAGGAAAGTATTAAATATTTTTATTTTTAAACCACTATTTTTATATTCCTCTTTGATTGGTACACTGATTTTCAAGATACATTTTACACTTTTTGTGAGTGTCATCAGCCATGAAATGATGCTAATTTTCTCTAATAATGAGCCATAATCTTGAAGCAAATACATCGTTAAAAATTCCTGCCAAAATTAAGTAGTTGTATGTGGTTATTAAGGTAATTTTTCTTAATGTATTTTTTTACATAATATACACAATACTTACTTTGCTTTGTGAAACGTTATTCTATCTGTATTAATACGTTAGTCTTAGATGTATGGAGCCAGTTAAAAGAGAACTAAAGGGTGAAAAATCCCGGATTCGATTCAAACCATTATGCTATTGGAAATGAATGTTGTGCTTATGTATCTGTACAAACGTTTATCAGAGTCAAAGTTCAGAATTTTTCCAGATTTCTTTCCTTAAGACGTTTGGATACTATTCACTATGATTTTAAAAATTCACCCGGAAGATAAAGTGTTGTGGACACTATAAAAACCTTGCAACTTCTTTGAACTGTTACACTATCATTTGTGCGTTGTTCAAAAAATTATTTTGATTTCTTTAAAGCTCTGTATAGCTAAATATGTTCACTTGAAGTTACTAAATATTGGAACACGAGTAAAACATAATAAAAGAGTCTATCTCACTTTGTAACTGCTTTGCTAAATGTAAATTGTTATTTTCTTTATCACTGACTCTTTCAAATGTGTGTTACCCTTTTTACGAAATTATCAACATCTTCGTTTTCTAGTTTCTAGCTTATTTTTTCTCAGAAATATCTAAATTAACATTGCCCTATTCTAACTGTAATATTTATAACGGTTACAGTTGAAGTGATAATGGTACATAGGGTGAGCTGACTTGGAGAAAGGGAATTGTGTATTCAGAAGCTGCGACGAAACGATGTTGTTTCTATCTTCGTATGTTCGAGACAATTTCTTGCACAACGTACTGAAAGTTTTAGATATTGTAAATTGTACTGTAAATTAGTTCTTTTTTTGCTATAAGTGACTTATTAAATTAGTTGAAATTTTAATATGACTTCCAAAATCAAACCAACTGGTTATTTATGCTTCATAGTAATTTAATCATAAAAAAAATTTTCTGGGAAAAAAGCTGCAAAATTGTGAAATTTGCATTTTCTAAAATATAAACAATATAACAATATTAGAGTGCAACTTAACATTTACGCATAATGAACTTTTACGCAGTAAAAAGAAAACTTCCAGTTTCGTCCAATTGTGAGAAAGTTAGTTGCTTAACTTGGCTGTAAACTTATTAGCTCAATTTCTTGCGATATTATGAGAATTTATTCAGAATTGTTAGGGAAAAACTGGAATAAAGTGCCTGGTATCAGCGAAAGAATAATATCCGAAAGACGAACAAAGTGTTTAGTCTACACCGAATGATATTTGATAATTTTCAAAAATTGCATATAATGCATTTTATTTTTCTTAAATTTAATCAAACGTAATAATGAAGACTATTTTGACGGAAACTTTGATTGCTCAATCTTTATCAGTAGATTTTAAGATTATACGTTATTCAATTGCGCATTATTATTTTTTGTTGCAAAATAATTCCCAAATGCAGCCACAAAATACTTTTCTAACACTTTAATAATAATAATAACGTTAGTACATACTTTTTTAATATATATCGCAATAATGCGAGATTAAACTGAATCAAAAAATAGTTAAACTTTGTCAACAAAAATAATTGCATCAAATATATTATTACATCATACAAAACCCTCAAATTTCTATTCTTCACTGTACGAAATAAAAAACTTATCAAATAATGATTTAAATATCCCAAGTCTGTCAGATCTTTACGTGCATCTTCTTGTGATATAGTTTCTTTATTTGGAGATTGAGCTGTACATATTTGAATCCTAATATCATTTGAAGATATTTTGATTGATTTTCCCTCACTATCAACCCATTTTGTGCGTCACAACGGAATATTTTTTTTTATTTTTTAGTTGCTTATTAATATCGCATTGATAAAAATGCTTCATTGATAGAAGTTTAATTTTTACACATTTAATGACCGGGAATTTCCCTCCAGGAATTGTCATATGTATGTTGCCCATTATGCTAGGTTCAAAAAAAAAATCCGACAATCATTAAGATTGGTATTTTGATACCACGAATCAGATGGAAGGATGTTACAAGACATTTGATATTCCATCGCGTGTTGCCTTCTGGGAATCTTTCTATAAGTGATTACCAATTTTCCAGAGTTGCAAAGCAAGATACCCAAAAATTAACCGAGCAATCCGTAACTTTTATTTCCTGTTGTTCAAAAGTAGCTAGAATTGAGCAGAGCAGAATAATGACCGGGAGTTTCCATTTCGTAAAGCATTGTGTTAAAATGTCTAGCAGATTTCATGCTAGATAAACAAAATGTTCGAAATTTTCAATAGAATTCCAAAGATGGTTGGTGATTTTTTCGTGTTACTTTCCTAGAAGCAAGTCAACAGAATGCACAATCTCTTCTTGAGATCTTCCCAGCAAGCAAAATGTGGTGAGTGCAAAAACGCCTTCAATTGTTAAGCTATCAGCTAGGCAGTGCATGAAAGAACACATTGTTAGAGTGTATACATTGGCTTAGTCGCAGGAACGTTTTCCGAGGGATAGCAGATCTCAGTTTCTATCCTAACCATTGTTGATTAAAAACAAATGAATGTTACTTTTCCTTTTTTTTGTCGACAAATCTGTTAGGATGAGTTCTCGAGATTTTTTTTTTTGGCTTTTCCGAATTATGTGAATATGACTCATTGCCTCAAAATTTTCTCCCAAGATGCAACTGCGAGCTTAGTGCTCAAATGAGGTTTACAAGACTGACAGCTGCAAAGACAAATATTCATAATTAAACTGCTCTATTAAGCAAAAGAAAAACTTTCAAGTAGATTTCCTTTATAATCACCTTATATACTTCAAAAGTTGTTAAAATTTTAATAAATGTAATATGTTTTATTGTTTTATGATAGCCTTGAGTTACCAAGTACATATGCTTGGGTATAAAAAAATCTGATAACAAACTTATTCGAAACTATCAAATCCTATTCAAAAATATTTTTCAGTTTCTTTTTTAAATGAAATCAAAAGACTTTTACGAAAAAACTTGTACAATTTTTGTTCGTATTATCCGATCTGCTATATGCATCAAACAAAACGTAGAATTTCATATTTCTCAGAGAAAATAAAATATTTCGACTCTAACGAGACAATCATATGATAAACATTTAAAAAATATTTATATAGAAAAACTTAAAACAAGAACTAGTTAGGTTTTCTATTACCAAATTGGATAACATAATCATGAATTCTTAAGAATTAATAATATAAATATAATTATACTAACTTTTCAATAATCGCGGGCCCCCATAAATGAACTAAGATATCACATAGTATCGTGTATTCTCCAGGCAAAAATGTGCATAACTCTGAAACCATATCTGTCACCGTTTTGTTGTTAACTTCAGCAACCTGTTCAATCAGTCCAACCAATACTGTACATGCTGAAATAATAAAGAAGATTTTAATAATAATAATATACATTTTAAAACCTGATTCATAGATTTCAGAAAAAAACCATATTTTATAAAAAAAGAAGAGAAAACATATATTTAAAGAAAATTTATAATATTATACTATATCCCTTACATTTACATAATTTGAATAATTTTAAAAGAAAATCGATATCTTTTTGTTGATACAAGACAATGTTGTAGGTTTTATGTGTGTATTATTATTGAATTTAAAGTAAAAATGAGAAATATCATTTTAGAAAAATAATTCTTTTATCCTTACAAATTGAGCTGGTTCAAATAAAGAAAATTGCTATATTGACTTGTATTAAGTATTGACTTGCCGAAGAGCCAAGTAATCTTTGATAACTTATGAGTTGAATCGGGACTGACAAGAACTTGAACAATATATATATATGATATATATATATATATATATATATATATATATATATATATATATATATATATATATATATATATATATATATATATATATATATATATATATATATGCAACCTTTGTTTGATTCACATGGAATTACAGATATGGTTTCTCTATACTGAATTTCCTTCCAATTAAACTATATTCAAATTGTGAGAACTAAACAATGTCCCAAAAGATCAAAAATCACTTCCTAAAAAAATAAATAAATTTCTTTACAACTGTAAGTAAATTGTATTAATGTGACATCTAAAATACTTAGCTCTTCAGCAAAGTTTGAAAATTCTAAAGATGATGTAATGAAAATGGCTTAGCGGTAAATGTTTAAAAGTTCTATAAAAAAAATCAGAAAAATTACATATAAGAATACTTTAATGCTTAAACGCTAAAACTAATAGTATAATTCAATAATTTATCATGAAAAGAATACAAGATGATAAATAAAAATGATATAATAAATGCATTGCAAATGTGGGAATTGAATAAATCAAAAACTTTAGAATGAGATTTGATTGTGCAAAGAATTATGCCCTTAAATTTTATAAGCTTATAACTCAATTCATAATCTTTTAAATTTATCATTATACTTTTATCTTATCTTTTTTATTCAAACAAAATTAATCGAATTAGTAAATAAAAATCGTATGATGTAATAAATTATTTGCCTAAAACATAGGTCTAAAACTAATATTCGTTTTGCATTTGAAATTAATATTAGACTATCTGTGAATAAGTAATATAAATACAAAAATTTCGTTTTTTCATTGATACGTCTCTATTTCAAAGGCCAGATCAAATTCCCATGGGGTATTCAGAAATAACATCATTCTGGGAATCAGTAGTGCCAAAATTTTACTTTAAAATACATTATTTTTCAAAAATTTCAAACCATGATGTTTTTAAAATTCGATGCTTTTTTATAAATGCCATTTATTGACCTGATGACCATGTCATAAATTAGCTCTATTTGTTTCATCTATCCATCTTTGATGCCTGGTCCTCCCCTCGAAGGCTGTTGTACTATTAGAAACTATACAGATTGAATATTAAGACAGTCTTATATCAGTCTCTTGTGTTAACAGGAAGTTTTGTGAAGTTGCTCCAGCTCAGGTATCAACATAGTCACTTGACTGTAGCTCAAAATTACAAGCTGGTTGGATTGTGTTCAACGACTTTAATTGGGAGAAACAGGCAACGAAGAATAATGTTTAGTCATTATCTTTTTTATATTTATTACATAGCACATCACTAATACCATTCCAATACTTTTAGGAAATGATACTGAATAAATATTTTAAAGTGAAATGTTTTCTTGTAATATTATATTCAAAATAAAAATATTTTAATTTAATAAAAAATAAAAAATAATAATCTAAAGCATAAATTTATCGAGCGATAAAAAAGAAATTGTTTAACTTTTGAGGATGAGCAACGAAGAAAACTGTGTTTACCTATTTAAATTTAATTTGTTTTAGCTGTTTTTGTGTATAATTTCAAGCGCAAATTAATTGGATTCTAAATCAATGAAAAACAAAACAAGTTTGCGCTCATTCGATATTGCCAACACGAGTGATAAAGAAAGGAATATCGCATCTGATAATATATTGTTTTACTTTGCTGTTTGTTATCAGATCAAATTGCACAAATTGTTACGATTTATTTAATCAAAATATTGATAATAACATAAAACTAAATTATTTTTTCCTGTGAATGCAACCCATATCTCATTCGTAATGACCTCATAATAAACAAAACAAAGCGCATTAATCGAAATCCCTTTATAAAGAATTCTTTTCAAACGAGTTAGTTGCATCAAAATTCGTTTATAACGAAATTTTTGATTATAAATTCTAAGTCAAGGAAAATTTCTTTATTAAACTGGAATTATAAGAGTTTTTGGAGTACATAATTTCATTCTAGTTGAATTCCTTTATAGTCTTAAGCATCAAAGAGCAGAATTTAGAACATTGAAATTAATGGAAATTGCTTTTGATTCTTATTTCAACATTCTCTATCCTCACAAATTTCTTCATTTAATTCTTATAATTTAAAAGTAAGAATATTTATTAAGTTTTCCTCCAAGACATTCTTATATTTGCCTAAGGTATAAGTTTTTCATTTTTTATGAGTTCTTCTCTTCTGCTTACCAGCATTTCACTCATGAACTCGAAAATTAGATAGTTTAACTTCGAGAAGAAGAAGACAACTGAGAACGGAAAACATGGCAGTTGTTTACCTGTTTTCTATGCGTTCCTGCAGACATTTTGAGACTCATGAAAATTGAATGCATAAATAGAAATGTTTTTTATCCCAAGTCTCTACTCATGTGCGATTCGAATTTCTTTTTTCTTCATTTTAGTATGCAAACGATGAATACTAATTCATTAAGGATTACTGTGTACATTTCACAAGAGGAGCCCTAACTCATATTTATTTTCAATTCCTCTCTTGAAAGTAAGCAGACAATTTTGTACCCGACGTTTCGATGACGTCATATACAAGTATCTAATTTTATATAACAAGACAGAATATATCGTAAAAAGCTTATACACGAAAATTTTTTGTAGAAAAAGATAAATTTTTGGGATAAAAATAAACGGACAATAATTTTAAAGTTTACTTTTTCTTAAGTTATTTTAATACGCTAATTATAACAATTTTGCAGATGAAGGCCTAATCAAGAACGCAATTATTCTCAACAAAAAATTTCAATCTCATTGATGAGTTCTTTAACATAAAACTGAAATTAATGCGTATGCATTCTTTGCATCTATTATCTGGTTATAAATTTTACAAATATAGTTGGGCATTCATTTTACAAATTAGTTTTTTAATTTATAAGTCAGATTTTGACATAATGATAATATGTCACAAAAACGTCATCTAGTGCTTATCTATCATTAGAGAACTTTTGTCTATGCTTATCCAAGAGGGACCATCTTCTAATCCCATGAAACCTGTCTGCTGAGTGCTAATTTAGATCCTGCGACTTTGTCTCTGCTAATCGAAGAGGAACCATGTTGTAATCCCATGAAACTTATCTGCTGAGTGCTAATTTAGATCCGGCGACTTTGCGTCAAATACAGCCATGAACAATCAACAATAAGGATCAATCCAACCATACGATACCAATCAATCAACTATTTGTGTGCCTTCTCTCCTCAATGTGAGTTATAAGCAACTTTAGCAAAGAGCTCCAAAACTGCCGGACACAACCCAACCCAAATTTTTTCTAAATATATCGGATTTTTTACATTTTATTCTGAATACTGTCATTTAACGCTTATTGGAAAATACTGAAATAGAATGCGAAATAAAAATCAATTTTAATAATAATGTTCTACTTATGTTTCAATTTTTTTGTGCAATATTGAACGAAGAATTGCAGTAAGGTATGTTGATCAAAATTATATGAAAAATAATTTTCCTCAACTGGATCTCGATTAAAAATAATCACAAAAATCATTTGAAGAAGTATAATCAGGTATTGAATTAAAATACTATCTTGTAAAACAGAGATTATATTGATGACGTATGATTCATTAAACAGCACTTTTACTTATTTTTCTTTATTGAAAAGAAATAAATCGTGTCAATGCAGTTTTTAATAAATAAATATAATAATAAAAGCATAATGCTAACCACAGCATGAGTTTATTTATCTAGACAATCAGAAGAAATAAATTCTTATGTAACAAACGAAAAATTTTTAGGTTGCGTTATTTTCTCGAAAAGCTCAGCTATTTTGAAACCGGATCTAGAAAAGAATATCAGCAATTTCTTGAATTTGTCCTGTCTGGTTATAAGACATCAGTACGTGATCTAATTTTAGAAATACACTCGGAAAAAAAGGTGCTTTAAACGTAAACAAACCACATCTATGTGTATTCAGATATTTAAGAAAAAAATTGTTCGCAGTTTTACATTTACCTAATTTGATCATATGTCTGCTTATGTAATTATATCAATTTGGGTTACCGAGTGAGGGAGATTATTTAAGTAACAATAAACAATGTAACTTTAAAGGTACCTGTAAATGATAAAGAGCATGAAAAAAAAGACGAAATAACAACCACTATTACGTGAATAGATTATTGGATTTCTTTTCTGTTTTGGAATTTTTCATTCATTGATAATGTCAAACACATCATAATTAGATAAGCATAATTTTAAAAAGAGAGTTTAATATTGTTGCTGTTTTAAGTTATATAAGAATATTCTAGACAACTTCTGATAATATTATATTTTAACATTCGGTTAAAATAGATATTGTTTTCGTAAGCTGAGAAATTTTACGAATTTTTAAAATATGTATCATTATATAATAGGACACTCTCAAATAATTGAAAGTTTTTTTTAAGTTTGTTTACGTAAAATTTAATATTTTTAATATCTATTAGATTGCAAATTAATAATGTAAATTTTAACAATTGAAAAGTAAGTAAGAAGGTGATTTCATTTTTAAAGAACGATATGTTATGTGACTGTGGATTTAATGCTTCAAAGCTTTAATATTATTAAAAACATTTGATTTAAGGTTTTAAAGTACTTTATTGGTGGTTATCTAACTACAGCATATCATCTTGGTTTTCAAATGATTTACTTTTATAAATACCTAGAATAAAATAAGCATGTTTATTTAAATTTATTTTTTCTCTATTTTTAATTAAATTCCTATTATATTCAAATGAAAATTATAACATATTTTTCATTTCATCCATTAATGTTCAGAGGGTAATATGTAAAATTCTTCCAAATATGTTTACTGAAAGACGTTAAAAGATTTAAATTTCGATTTATTTAAATGTTTTTGCATAAATCATATTTATAATAATAAAAGGAAATATCTGCTAATATCTTTGCTTCTCTGAAATTCGATTTTCTCCTTGAAATAAGGGAATTAAAATCTCAGATTTATTCATATCAGTGGATTTGTATGCATAGACTTACACATGGAAGACTGAATTCCGTACATTTCCCTCTCTTTATAACATTTTTATTGGAAACCGTATTATTTTTCCTCAATTTTCCTCAAAAAATCGGAAATCATAGAACACTGTTGATAATCTCATAATATTGAAGACAGTCAAATGGCAAGATCGACACTGATCTTTCTTTCTAATTCAACATTAGATCAATGGAAAGAAAACATTTTAAAGTATTCTTCTTCTAAAGTAGATTTTCAAATACATTAGTTTTCTTTTCATTTTTTTTTCTTTCTATAATCATGAAACTATAGTTTCTCTTTCAATTTCTCACACCTTTTAAATTCTAACATATTTGTCCCAACCAATAATTTTGAATACACAAAAACTAAATATATTTGTATGGTAGTATTTCATTTTAATTTTTTTTTTCAAATGACGGGCACAAGAGGGTTTAACCCTATGCCACAACAAGGCCAGAGACTGCTACTCATTTGTCGTTACCCAGCGGGCACCTGTGAACCAAGTCACGGAGGCGAGTAGCGTTACCCGCGCCATACCACCACAAACCCGTTTATAGGGCGGGCCACATTCATACAACAACACAGAAGAAAGGACAGAGAGAACAGAGAAGGAAAGAAACATCCATGCCCGAACCGGGATTCAAACCCGGGACCAATAGCTCAGGAGTCAGAAACGCCCACTCAGCCAATCGGTCGGCTCATTTTAATTTTGAAACAACAGTTTTTCCGTTTATATATTTTGTATATGAGTAAAAGGAACAAGTATGAGATTTCTCATGTTTTTAAAATTCAATGTTCTGGTTTTCTTGTCTCATTTTTTGAGATGTGAAAAAAAGAGAACAAATATCATTTGTATTCTAATCTTTATATTTTTATTTTAGGATATCGTTTTCTATAATCATAAAACTATCGGGATATTCATCGGCAGAGTTAATAGCTAAGGGTCAACCTCCTGTCTTCAGTTGTACAACTTGTGGATTCGACACCCATTTAACAGACGAATGCTCTGATTATGACTCGGAATCTACTTTAAGCTGTGGTTTCTAACCAAATTAGCTTTCGTGAACAAAAAGTGATTATTAGATTATGTTTAATTTTGTTCATCTACAATTACGTGTTTCAACAGAACAACTAATTCGACTGGGATCAACAGATTAAAGTGGACTTACAACAGATTAAAGTGGATTAAAGCTACTTCATAGGAATATGTTCAAGAAGGAAATCGAACCGAATAGTTATTGAATTAAAGGCTATAATGCTAACCATGCTGATACTATCTTGGTAAATTGTAACGTGACAAACGAACGAACAAACATGTTGCGTTTAGGTTGCAATTTTTATATGCGTTATAAATATATTTTTTTACTAAACAAAACAAGTTATCATATTTGTTAATCACAATAAAAGATTAATTACATTATTTACATTATTACTTTAAATCGGTATTTTATTGCTTAATAGTGTTGATAAATTTCAAAGATAAAAAATATTGACATCTATTTTGATATGGCTGTATATCATTTTATATGACGAATAGTGTGGTTACATCACCAATCAATATTTGTTAGTTTGTCACAACATTAGCAATTTATTTATAAATGATAATTTTACATTAGTGATTCAATGATGGCATCATAATGATAATTACTAAATATGATGACATTATATCTATACCTATTGTATGTAGCAATATATTTATGTATGACACACATGATAAAAAGGAATTGCTTGTTTGCGAGGAAATTGTTAGAAAAAAAACAGGTAGACAAATAAAAATAAATTTATGATTTGCTCTAATTAATCCCAAAATGATAATTTTTTTGAAAACAAATTACAAACATTATTAATGCTGAAAATATAAATTATATACGAAATTAATAGGAATTAACTTTTCTAATATTTCATAATTAATTACTAATGGCATTGATACGAGATGAAAATATAGATTTATATTGCAAAACAATATAAATAGTAACATTAATTTTAAAATAGCAGAAAAATTTATTTTACAACAATTCAATAATTATAAAATTAGAATTTTGTAAAAAAAGAAAAAAATTCTTAGTTAACATTTAACCTGAAAATATTAATTGCATGCAAATTTTTATAGAAAATAAATTTTTTTATAAGCTGATTAATACTTTCAGAATACTAGTGTTTAGTAACAATGAGTACTGACAACAATTTTTCATTATAGATGTCGTGTGGTAACTAAAATTGTATTTTAAAAATCTGTTGCCAGAATTGAGCAAATACATACAAAAATTGTATCATCAATGTAAATATTTAAAATTTCAATTCTAGGATTAATTGATGTAAACTTGCAAATATATGTATGAAATAATGTTTATGGAATTATACTTTAACATAGACTCTGAATTCATTGCACTCCTTTGTGATGGAATATGGTATATATTAAAATTCTGAAGGCTTTTTGACCCCAAACAAATGGTCCATTAGTTCAAGGAAACATGTAACATTAAATTTAGAGATAAAGTTATTCTCTTAAATCATAATTTAAGATTAAATCTTGATATCGATCTAATCATGGAATAGTTTCAATTTGTCACAATATTTCTCCTAACACACCATTTTAGGCACTGCTCATTAACTAATTAGACACATAAAACACTCGGTTGTCTAACACAAAAATAAAATAAAAATTGGAAGGGGGGAAAAACATTACTAATGTTCACGGGAAACGGCTCATAAAAACCAAGCCTGTATATCTACGCTGACCTCGCACTAAATATACGAAGAAAGGCAGTACGATGAATTCCGGGAAGTCTCGATTTATAGATTCAGAGACATAGGGATACATCACACATTGCATTGCACCATTTTAACATTAATTTTGTATGAACATATAAACCTATAAGCAAAAAATGAAGTTCATGTAAGTTCATAAACAAATATGTCATCTCTCGTTTAATTCCGACGATTCTCTCTTTATAAAGTATTTTCATTGTTACAAGACATACAAATGATTACAGATTGATAAAGACAGTTTAAAGAGCATATCACTAAAGTTAACTGAAAGTTACAGACAAATATGTTTTAGTGTGTTACTTCATGTTTAAATTTATGTATATTAAAGTAATAAATAGTAATTAGGAAAGTAATATCTTAAATCAACTATTATAATATTTAGTGTATATTTCGTCAATTATATAACACTATTTTACTTGAGATATATATTTTAGCCACTTTTGTCAGCGAATCAGTAGTTAAAAATAAAATTATATAGAACACTATTAAATAAGAAAGGAAGTTATAACTATTCAATAAGCAAGGACATACACTACGATGACTGCCAAGCTTTATTCGAAAAGTAAATCGATAAAACAATAAAAAGAGTTTTTGAATGCTATCAATTTTAAGCAAAAGACCTGTATCGAATATAATATAATCAATTCTATTATTTTAAAATTTTCATTGATCTCTTTGTTAATGCTTAACATAATAATTTTGTTTTAATCTATAAAAGAATAACTAATTTTTTAATTTATTTTTTCAACATCTAATATCTTTTAACAAACATTATGCTAAATTATATTTTTAATAATCATTATTGTGTTTTGTATTAATTATACTAAATTTTACACTTTTTGACAATTTTTATGTTAGTTTGATAATTTTTAATTAAATATATTATTTTTCAACTGTACTAATAATAACAATTATATTGATTTTTCTCAATATTGCTGATAGAATTCTGGTCAATATGTAATCTAATAAAAGCAATATATGAAAAAAAATGGTAGAATTTCTTTCAAATAATGTTTGAAAGAACACAGACAAAAATGAAAAAAACACTGAAAGAAATGTATCCATAAAGTGTTCTAGACATTTTAGTAAAAAAGTTATATAAATAAAAAACTATTATATTTCCATGTAATTTTTAAGAATTGAAGTCTTTCTAAGTGATAAGATAATACGAAAGGTTTCACAATTTAAATCGTTTTCAATATTGAAAAAATAAGAAAATAAATTCTCTTTCTTTCTATACACTTATTATAATTTGGATTGATAAATTTTTTCGGTAGATAATCTTATTAATCCAAATCACCAAGAGTATTATTTTCTATTCGCAACTTTAAATAATATTTGAAAGCTTATTTTTCGAATATTTTTGTTGTAACTGCAACCGTTCTCCCTAGAATGGACAGTAATAGATTTTATCCTTACTGTTGATGATCAACGGGAGATAGATGTTACATTCCTATTATCTGTATGTTCATTTGTACGATTGAGTATTTGGGTAATTTTTGGATTTTCTCACAACACGTCAGGGAGACCGATAATCTAAAGCCCGGAAATGTTTTCTTGTAAAGCAATACTCTTCGGATATTCAAAAATCATAGAAACACTACAGAAGTAAGGTTGTCTATTAAGTTGTCAACCAGTACATTGTATGTAGCAGCATTATATAATCACAGAAAATAAGATCTATATGTATTTACCATTCATATACAAAAAATTTTCTAATATGCTTTATTTCACATTATTAATATTTTAAGGCATTCTAAAAAAAGGTAACCATTCTTTAATAAAATAATCAATAATTTTCCCTATAAAAATTTTGAAGCAAAAATATTCTTTTTCTTAAATTGAGAAATATATATAAATGTGGCAATTTAATTGTTTTAAAGACAAATACTGTCTCTTTTATAAAATATATTCCTTATTTATAAAAAAGATGGTAAACATTTTATAAAATAATTTAATTTCTAATGTAAAAACTTTTTGTTTTAAATGAAAATATTTACAAAAGAATATATAAATTTAAAATTGGATAAGTAAATCATATTTATTGAAACATTTATTTCATTTTTAGATTATTCTTAATATATTTGAAGAACACATAATATTTCTATGCCAATCTTCTTTTCCATATATTAATAAAGTTTACAAGTTTTCTAGATTTTATTTTGAAACATCAAATTTGTAATCACATATATGTGTGCTTAAGTTTAAAAAATTAATAAAATCTAAATAATACCAGTTAAAATCAGTTATATGAGAAAAATGATCGTGTGGTTATAAAACTTAGAGGATTTTTGAGGGACAATTTGACAAAATTAATTATTCAAGGAAAAATTCTTTGAAAAAAATCAATAACGTTTCAAAACTATAAATAAAAAATTGCAATTTTTGCAAGTCAAAATGATTTGATAGTAAAAAATGTCAAATTCGTACAATCAATAAAATCAAATTGAAAAAAGACATAAATGGGAAAAAGGCCAAGACTATTTATATTTATAATTATAAAGCAATATAAAATATTAAATTTAAAAACAATTAAAATAGTACACGCTGCTTTTAAATATTAAATAATATCAGTGACATCTTATGTGTAAATAATTAGAAAAGTAAAAACATAAAAATACTAATATTATATACATATATATGTTTGTGTGTGTGTGTGTTTTGTTTTTGAGAATTGTGTACCTGCATACTTAGTTCATCCTTACAGAGCTCATGAATTCGATTCCCTCCCTGAAAAGTCTCTTAAATCTAGCAGGATTAGTCTTTCTGTAGAACATATGATTATTAAGAAAGAAACTAAATTATCCATGATCTATTAATGAATATTTTTTCAATATAATATACAACCCAAAATTATCTGTTTTCTAAATATTATTAAATATATTTTTAAATTATCAAAGAAATTCTTAGAAAAAAAAATTGAATTATTTCTTAATCTTTAACGTCAATAAGCTTTATATTTTAAAGCACCCATTTACTATTTTTTTAATTTCTAGTTTATATGAAATTTGATCAAATTTCATATAAAATTTTAATATATAGCCATGATCTATTCATTAAATATAAAAATTAGCATTTGTATTAATAAAAATTTACCTGCACATGCTTTTCCACCATTAACATCTATAACATCATCCCTAGGGTAGGCAATCGAAAGCAGAGCAGCGAATAGAAACGCGGAAAGCAAGATACTTGTTAACTTCATTTTTAAATTTTAATGTTAGCCAAAATTATGCCTCATAGTTTACCGTTTCATTTTATAATCAAACTAAGGTGTCGGACTTTAACCTGATGACATGATGCTGATGTCAAACTTTCAAATACTCAGTTATCTCGGAAAAGAACAGTGATTTTGAGTCAGATTGAGTAACCGATTATTTTTCTCTGTGATCATAGCTTTTTTGTCGCATTATTTTTAAATTTTATGTATTTGGGGATATTAGATAAGTTTTTATCTTTTGAAATAATACGTGCTTATTTTGCCCATTCATTTTTTGCGTTGGATTCTGACACGTCAGATATGTCACGTTATTCTCCCAGGGTTGTTTATATTTCATTTTAAATTTTGATTTCAGAGTTAAATATGCATATGTGCAATAAAAGGAAGAGTTTGAATTAAAAATTTTGCTTTATTAATATTATGTGCATTTTTTGTTAATTAATCATTGTTTCAATTTTTAATTGTGTAAATTGTTTAATTTGCTTACTGATATTTACAAAATAAACTTGTAATAATAAAGACAGTGAAATAATCTGTTTAGTGTAACATATTTTACATTTTTCATTCGTTAGAGATCATATTTTTTTTATATAAATTACTGTATCCAAAGAAAAATTAAAGTAAAGTTGCTTTTAATTATAAACGATATATATATATATATATATATATATATATATATATATATATATATATATATATATATATATATATATATATATATATATATATATGCAAGTACATAATATAGAACTTAAACATAAATAAAATTATCAGTGATTACTATAATTTTTATTTCTAATTATTTTGTTTATTTAATCGTTTTTCTATTTTAAACTCTCACAAATTATCTGTTTTTCCTACCAAAAATCACACAAAGTAAGTTTGTCATCGAAAAGTAAAATAATAATAATAATCTATAAAGTATGGAACTAGTCTTCCTTTCGAAAAAATTACAATTTTTATCCTTTGATGTTTATAAAAATTTAGTATTCTAAAGAAAATAAAAGTATTTCTAGATAATATTATATTTCTAAATTTAAAGAGTTACACACACACATACATACATACATACATACATATATATATATATATATATATATATATATATATATATATATATATATATATATATATATATATATATATATATATATATATATATATATATATATATTCATTAGAATAACTAATAACTTTAATAAAAAATTAATTTGATTAATATCAATTTTAAGTTTAATTGTTATGTTTAATTATTTGTTTTTCTTATTTTTATTTCATTTAATTGCTTTTATTTCTTTATTTCTTTATATTTATTAAATGAACTTGAAATCACAAAACAAAAATAAGATAATCTATAAAATTTAGATTTATTACATTTGCTATTACTTGTGTTAGGAAAACCACAATACACACACATATATATATATATATATATATATATATATATATATATATATATATATATATATATATATATATATATATATATATATATATATATATATATATATATATATATATATATATAAGCAAATGAATAATACTATTGTGTCGTTGCACAGTTGATCACGGGCGAAGGAACGACTGGCGCACCCGCTTGAAGATTCCTGGTGTGTTAATTTTGTCTGTGGCAATAACGATTACATCCATGAATTTTTCAACTGAGTCCACGTGTGTCACGTACAAAGATTTCATGTGTCCCCAGAAGAAAAAGTCCAGTGGGTTGAGGTCCAGGTGAGCGAGGATGCCAAGCTACAGGTCCCCTACGTCCAATCCATCATGCGAGATATGTGGCATTCCAAAAGTTACAGAACGTGATGGAAAAATGTGCTTATTATATTATATATACATGTGGTTTATTCCATCGTGAATAAACCACATGTCTCTCTAGATGGAGTGTGGAATAGCCTGCAATAAACTGGGAAGCACTTGTTCCAACAAGATACGGTATGTTGCGCCGGCTAAGCGTTCAGGTATGATGTAAGGGTCTACCAGGTAATAAGCAAGGATACCTCTTCTCAGATGTTCACGGAAAATTTCTGCTGGTGTCTACAAGGAGTTATAGATTGTTGTTAGACCAAACCTTATGATTACGCTTGTTGAAAATGGCTTCTCTGAAATATGTTGCCTCGTCACTAAATGATACTAATGCAGGAAATCGTAGATTTTTATTCTTCATCTTCAATATCCATTGCACAAAGTCTTCCCGGCAGGGATAATCATCTGTCTGCAAATATTGTACTTTTTGCAGGTGGTAGGAATGCATACGTTCCTCGTGTAAAATACGCCCCACCGTTGGTTGAGAAATACCCATTTAATTATCCGCTTGAGTACTTGTGGAAGGAGTTGCATCAAATTCAGCCAAAGCTCTGTCCTCCATTTCTGGCGTTCCTGCATTTCGAAAACATCCAGCATTGCTGTTTAATATGGCAAACGAGCCGCCAACGAAAATCTGGAAAAAGTAGGATGACTTGGAATACGACAAGTTGGATACCGCTGTGCACCATGTATGCGGTGTATATCAGCCAGTTCTTATATATATATATATATATATATATATATATATATATATATATATATATATATATATATATATATATATATATATATATATATATATATATATATATATATATATATATATATATATATATATATATACATACAGGGTGATTATAAAAAAACTTTGCCAACATCTGCACTTCTAGCGTCCATTCTTTTTAACCGATCAAGATGATATTTCAAATATAGTTCTTTTGAGATATGCGCTCGAGATTCTGTGAATGGCAACACAGTGTCCCTCGCGGTTACAGTTATAGTGACAGAAACTCGAAATTTTCGAATGGCAACGTCTACTTCTTACCATCGCAAAATGTTCAGCACATGCGAAAACCCTAAATAGCGTTGAAACGGTACCGATATGTCTAAAAACGGACGTGTTCTGCAAACACAAAAAAGAGTTCTGAAAACCGGCCAATAAAACACGATCTGGGCGCACGCAATAAATTTGCATGTGACAGAGTCAAGAAACCAATCACAGAACGCCGGTCGCCAGATATTCAGCGTAGGAAACCTGTAAAATACCAAGCGGGTATGCGAAGTCGTCATTCAGGAACTCGCACATGCCGACGATATGAGTCTTCCTAGGAAAGTTCACGGTGAATTGATCAAACTCTATTACCAAAATGGGATGAACGCTGCGGAAGCCTTGCGTGTGTATCGCCGCAATCATCGACAACGACGCGGCCCATGTACTATGCAAGCTCTGCGTGATTTAGTGCGGAAATTCGAAGATACAGGCTGCACCTGTGACAAACAGCGCTTCGGACGGCCAACTGTTTCTGAGGACGTTGTTATGGAAGTGCAACATACAGTGACTGCAGGACACACAGAAACCGCAAGAGGCATAGCGCGCGTTTTGGATATTCCGAACTCAACGGTCCGCAAGCTCTTGCGCTCGGTACTTCACATGTTTCCCTATCGGTTCCAGCGCGTCCAGATGTTGGAGCCGGGTGACCCACAACAACGTCTGGACTTCGCAAATGCATTTTTGTTACGATATGATGCGGATAACGACTGGCCACTTCGCATACTATGGACGGACGAGGCGCATTTCACCTTAAATGGCAGCATTAACACAAAGAATTGTGTGCACTGGGGAGAGACGAATCCTCATGCTGTGGCGCCAGTACCATTATTTGATGCCAAAGTGACTGCATGTTGCGGCATTACAGCTACATTTGTTCTGGGCCCGTTCTTCTTTGAGGAAACGACCCCGACTGGCCCTGCAACATGTTCTGTAACGGGCAGCCATGCTGAAAAATTATGTCTTACCGGAGTTGCGTCGGCTGAATGCACTCAATGACATTGTTTGGATGCAAGATGGCGCACCTCCACATATAGCGAGGTCAGTTAAAAGGCTCCTGGATCAGCATTTTGGTGATCGCATCATCTCACGCTATTATCCTTTTCCGTGGCCTGCGCGATCCCCAGATCTGACGCCTATGGATTTCTGGTTTTGGGGCTATCTCAAATCCAGAGTTTATCTGTGCAATCCTCAAACATTGTCGGACTTAAAGGATTCTATACGGCGTGAGATTGGAAACATCCCTCGTGCCATGTTGCGTGCAGCGACATTGTCCACCGTCTCCCGCATGCAATGCGTAATTGCCTGTGATGGCACTCATGTGGAAAATGTTTGAAATTAATAAAGATTTTTTTCTCTATGTGTTCTCATCATTGAGCAGTGTCTTGTCTCTGTCGTATGCATTATTCCTCCGTGCGCCTTGAAGAACTATTTGTATGTGTATAACACGTCGGTTTTCGGACATATCGGTACCGTTTCAACGCTATTTAGGGTTTTCGCATGTGCTGAACATTTTGCGATTGTAAAAAGTAGGCGTTGCCATTCGAAAATTTCGAGTTTCTGTCACTATAACTGTAACCGCGAGGGCCACTGTGTTGCCATTCACAGAATCTCGAGCGCATATCTCAAAAGAACTGTATTTGAAGTATCATCTTGATCGGTTAAATAGAATGGACGCTAAAAGTGCAGATGTTGGCAAAGTTTTCTTATAATCACCCTGTATATATATATATATATATATATATATATATATATATATATATATATATATAAAGGAAGGAAATGTTTATGGTCATTACATTGTAATTTCATGAATAAAAATCGCGTTGTCCAGCAAATGCTCATTTGTTATTCTATGATCATTTTTGCTCATAAAAACTACTTTATCGAGGATTTGTAGAATTAATTCTTAAGCTCAGTGACTTTATGCCAAAAGATTAGATTAGTTTTCTCATCAACATCGAAGGGTAAATATAAACTCTAAAAGCTGTTGTAAGACATTATGTAATATCTACTACGTTTTATTGTCTTTTGTTGGAACTTTTCATTGATAAGGTATCGTACACTGAAGTCGCAAAGGAGGAAACTCAGATTTCCAGCCTTCATCTTGATAAAGGTGTAAGCATATGGCACACCATTGAGAAGTTCAAAATTCCTTAGTGTCTAGAATCTCTATGGTAAAGTTGCCCAAGTTTCCTTAGCTGTATTTCTGCCAATTATTATGGGAGATGCACTATTGTCCTTGGACATGTAGAAAACATCCTAAGGGACCACCTGGTATCAGTAGTGTCTGCAAATAACTGTTGGAAATAGTTCTAACCACCACCCTTCCTTAAAGAATCTATTTTTTTATGAATGCAGATTGTTATGACTCTAATAAAGTTATTTTCAATATTAATACCTCAAAATGTTCACAAGAGTCTCCTCTACAAGATACAATTTGTATCCAGACATTTCTAACCCTTTAAAATAAAGAGGTTTGAAACATTCATCTCTTTTTACTCAGCAACAGATGAGGTTCGAAAAGATTTTTTTACTTTGAAATTTAAAGAAAAAACTTTTTACATTATAACGTGTGGTTTTATCCCATGTTGGAATTTCAGCTCTGGCAACAATTCACTAAAACCTTTATCATTTCAAGCAAAACAGGGCAGTGATGGCCAAAATGTACGTTAGCAAGTACGACTACTAATCAACTTTTTTTTCGTGTGTTACGGTTTTGAATTCAAAGAACTGTTAGTCTTATATGAAAATATTTTTTCTATGTAGAAGCCAAAATCTTGTAGAGCAAATATTCGAATTCTTTTTGTTACTAACTTCAGTAACTCTCTTCTAAGTTTGAACTTGTTAAAACAACACATAAATTAGAGATTCATGTTAATTTTCTTTTCCTTTGTAAAAGAATAAAAATAAATGTGTTCTTATAAAATGAAAATAAAATCTTTGAAGGAAATTTATGTTAATTATGACATACTTAATTCGCGGCTCATTTTCAATAAATTTTTAAGCAGTTATACAATGAGTTACGTTTCCGTTCATCTGATTTTAAATCAATATTAAGTCCATAAAATACGATGTTCAGGCACATTACAGAGTTCGTTTATACCATTTGCAACAATATGTGTAATAATGTATTTATAAAAACTTATTCGCACCGTTAACTCTGTCAGTATCAGCGACATTTTCGTGAGTGATAGTTGAGTAAGTCAGAACTAAAGACAATTTCACTAATTTATATGAATATTAAACTGAAAATGCGCTTTATTTTCGACATTATAGAAAATTTGAACCATGCCTGTGTCTATACATGTGATAACCTTTCCTATTATATTATAGACTTTTTCTGGTACATGGATATAGGCAGCTTGAAACGGTACATGGATATAGGCAGCTTGAAACGGTACATGGATATAGGCAGCTTGAAACAGTACATGGATATAGGCAGCTTGAAACAGTACATGGATATAGGCAGCTTATAAGGATCTATTGTAGAACGACGTCTTCGAAATGAAACGTCCTGGTTGATTCGAACTACTGTTGAATAATAGAAGATGCTAATGAATGTTTTGTTTCTGTTTTCCACATGCATGTATATTACGATAGATGCATGGAAGCTTACCGAATTTCTGCTTTTATGATGCATGAAAATGATCCATTATCGATGGAAATTCTTATTTGAAGGAAAATGCGGTGGGTATCTAAATACTTTGCAACAACTTTCGGTTGTTAAGCCATTCATTTCGTCGAGTCAAAAGTTAAGCTATTTCTATGTTCATGTGCTAAATAATTTTTGCATTAAATCAACATATACATTATTTCTGATCTGCACAAATGCAGTGGTGTAGCGAGCATCATAGACACATGGGTACTGTATTTATTTTTAAACGCCTCCCATCAAAAAAGAGTAGTAATATAATATATAGAACCAGCTCACACTCACATAATATGAATACAATACAAATAACAATAGAATGAAGTGCTAGCTTTAAATTAATTTAAATTATAGATAAATCTGAGACAAAAAATTCTAATTAAAAAATGAAAACTAGAGTTGGATTTGGAAATTTGTCAGTAGAATAATCGGACTTATAGTAATTTAAAATTAGTTTAAAATATACTGCTTTGCATATTAATATAAATATTTTAAAAATAAAATTTTTAAGTCATGAAAAATTGTTAATACATATTACAAATGTAAGTAAATGTATTTATTAACAAAAATAATAATCTGATATATTTATACAACATACAATTTCCTTGCTTTTGATGAAGCAAATCGATAAATTACTTAATTAATGTTGATTTCAATCAAAATTTTCGCATTATACATTTAATAATACTAAGTCATTTAGATGATCTTATCCCATTGTTAATTTTAAATATGTCAGGACTAATTTTAATTTGGTGAACGAACACACAACAAACAATTGATGTTGAAATAGTAATGATTAGTTAAAGTAAGAAAAACATTTTCATCACTCGAGATTATGAAAGTAAAAAGCTTTAATGGAATTTAATTTTTTTAAAAAATAAAGTTATATATCTTCTTACATATTCTTTTAATGAAATAAAAAATTATTCAAACTATTACGATAAATTAAAAATTATAACGGTCTAATTAGGCATCTTGTGTAAAAAGTGACCGTTGAGTGGCAAATAAATCATTCCAGAAACTACAGGTATTCAGAAGAAAAAAGAAATTTTAACATGCATATCTCATGATTTTAATGTGAGAAGTATTCAAAGCCGGATATTTTACCAAATCTGAAAGATTTCTACTTATTTTTAGTATGTTTAATAAGACTATGTTAAGGTAAGAGTTTATTTATATTAAAATTAGAGCATATTTTTCTTCTGAATTATTTACATATTGTTTTACGTGGTACGTTTTTCTTTTTCATGTAATTATTTATATATGTTTTTCTTTTTCAGTCAATAAATTTATACTATTCACAGATACTTCTGATTTTTAATTTTTTTTATAATGCAGAATAATAATTTCTTTCAAATTAAAAAATGAGTTTATTATATTAATGAGGTAAATACATATTAAAAATAATTATAAAAAAATTATGAGTAGTAACATATTAAAAAACATTTGATCTATTAACGTACGAAGAAAGAATTTTTTAATATAAAGTACTTATGTAAAAGAAACAAAAATTACAAATTAAATAAAAAATATTTTCTGAAACGCTTAAACATTGAACTTGACTTGATTTTAAATTTATGATTTTAAGTAATAAGCAATTTTATTTCAATTTTTAAAACTATCTGCATGTTAATAAATTTATAAGCTTGCTAAAAAACGGTATTAAATAATTAAAATGTGAAGAATACGTGGTGAATAGAAAACGAAACTTACTTAATAATCGATTTCTCGATTTGAAGTTGAAATTTTCCAATAAATTCCAGCATTTTTAATTAAATAATATTGTTTGCTTAAAATCGAAAACTTGGGAAAATAGTTAAATCGGAAGTAATAGTATATATACTATACGAAAATAGGAAGTAATATATATACTATTTAAACGGTAATAAGAAAAGGAAATTAAACTTATGCATTTTCTTAGAATTTAGAGGTAGTTTGATGAAATTTAAATTCCAAAACGTTGTACCCTATTTCAATTCTTTGAAATGAGGAGGTCTGCACTTAAAAGTTGCAGTGCTTTTTTTTTTTTTTTTAATTTTTTTTTCCTTTGCTGGTCATTTTCAACAGGTCTTAGATACTTCGAACAAAGAGAGCTGTTAATGAGTAACATATTTCAGCAGAAATATTTTCATGACTTTAACGCGATACCAGACTACTAAATTTTTAAACAAAAAACACTCTGGGCCTTTTCTATATTCTGAATAGTAATACTTCACAATGATTGCACTGAAACGTTTACTTAAGTCTGACAACTAATGTTTTTATTATGCTTCTTGATTTTAAAAAGGAATCTATGATTTTTCTGATACTATGAACACATTTAAATAACCTTTATTTAAATGTGTTCATTTAAATGTGTTCATAGTACCACATTTAAATAACATTAGGAAATTAAATTGGCATGAAAATTGATATTTTTAAGTAATTTAATAACTTTTGATATTTTTCCTTTCCTTAACCTGGAAGAATTCTTTTTTTTGTTGGTTGATAAGGAAATAACTTAAATATAGTTAATTTAATCAGCAAGTAAAAAAAATTTAAAGTTAAAATCATTAAAATTTTTTATTTGACATTAATTACTTTTTTCCAAAGTTTTGACTCACTATCATTCAGATTTAGATTTGCTTAACTATCGAATGTACGAATAATTATGTATTTAAATATATGACTCTATACTTCTACTTTATTCATTTTCTTAAATATTATATTGAATATGCATCATATGATGGTTTAAAAAGTTAATAACCTTCGTGTTTCTCAAAAGCATAAACACTGAGATATAGCTCATTTACGTGACAAAATTCACGATGCTAAAATTCTGTACTCATATTTTAATGTTTTCTAATCAAAATTGGACTGAGTAAAATATGACATAACTTATGTATTTATAATGATAAAAGTAGTTATAAATTATAAAGAAATGGGATATAAGATATAATTAAACATATATTCATTCATTTTATTCGAAACGAAATATTTGTTGGTAATATGCGTGCGTTTCCTGTAAGCTATTAATGATGTAAATTTTTAGGACCGCTAAAGAGAAAATATTTTATTAATGTTTTATTATACACTCTGACAAATTTTCATTAATTATATTTTAGGTTTATGAATCTCCGTTTTTTGGAGGGAGCTCTTTTTTTATTATTTTAGTTCAAATAAGATTAAAAATTCTCATTTTTTATTCATGCGAGAAAAAACAAAATACTAACAATATACAATGCTTGTTAAATAAAATTACTTAATCTCTTATAAGAAAATTAATATCATGCATGTTAAACAATGTTTGACATGTATGATTATTGATCCATAAATTAAGATATGAAAAGATGAATACACATAATTTGGTAAATAAGTTTAAACTAAAATTAAAACATCCCAAACGCATAAAAATATATCTGACTAAATACTGTAATAATACCTCAAAATTTACATCAGAATTTCTTTTAAATATTTTCGTCACTTACACATGCACAAGATTTGTTGCAAGGTATAAAGCTTTAAGAAGAAAATGATAACTAAAAACACAATTTTTAAGAGGAACTAAACTATACGAAACTTATTAAGAATATGGAAATATAGAAGTAAGAGTTTCTTTTATGGCAAGCTCCCACAACTAGCTGTGTATTTCTTTGCTCATATCCTCTTGTCTTTTCCCGGTAATCCCTTCCCTCTTCCTTGTTTAATACTCCCCAAGTTTCGCGATTTATTTCTCATAATACAATAATTATTAAATGTCAAATAGATTTCTAAAATAAAATTCATATTTTTATCAAAGTAAAATTGAAGTTTCCTGGAAGATTGTTTGTCTTAGCTATGATTTAGCACCTCTTTCCTAGCGGCGCCTCGAGAATGAAAGATTTCTTGCCATCCTTCATTGCGACACTGAACATATGCTATGTGATTGGAAAGTTAAAATTATCGTGTATGGAATCTATCTGTAATGGAAATACTGTTTTTGTGTTTAATTTTAAACAAAATCCTCAACATAAATATTTTAGAAACAGATCAAAAAGTAGAAAATTTTAGAATGTAAATCAATTTCTACAGTACACTTATAAGTCATTATGCATAAAAAAATGTTTGTTTTCTATGCAGATATTGAAATGATATGAAGTTTTGTAATCATAGAAATTTAATTTAATGTATACAAACTTTATTGGTGTTCTTCGAATGTAGTGTTCATATTGCTTTTTTATTCGTTGATTTCGAATTTTGCCAAATTTCCTTTGATTTCGAAAATTTTCACTAACAACCAACACACGAAAATTATTCCCTTCAGTTTGGCAACACTTTTTTCGCACACCGGATTATTTAAAATTTGTTTTGATATTTTGCATTGTTAATACGTTTGTATCCGTGGTTTTATGTAGCATTTTAACATTTTATCTCTTGAAATCAATTCACTATTTTAAGTGAATATATTTAACTGCATAGTTGCATCGGAGTTGTTCTTTCGAAGTATAAAAATGGATTTAGATGATTCATTTACTGAAGTAAATTTTTTTGTATATCTTTAATCAGTTCAACGGTTGTCGTTGAAGTGTTATTTTAAACTTCATGCATGATAAAGTATTATTTTTAACTGAATAAATTGAGTTACTAATTTTGCACAATTTTATCTTAATTATTGCGAAATTTATTTATTTAACTATTTTAAATTTACTTTCCCACATGCATCTAATAACCTAAGTTCTTAAATGAATATCTTTGAAATAACATTCATGTATTGTTTCAGCATTTTTAGGTTGCTTGTAATATTGTTATGAATTGTTAAATATAGATATGGAATCTAACAATTCGTTTTATTTTACATTGTTTGAAGTAATTTTTATTTATATTATTTGTGTGGGAGAAATTTTATGGTCCTACGAAATTTGCGGTTAATAATATTTGTTATGAGGTACCAAAATTAGTTAATCAAGCATCAGTAATTAATTGATCCTATAAGAAATTCTTTGCTAGAAATGAATTTTATATGGATTACTAACAAAAGCAATTTTAGCACTTTATAAAATTTTATAGATTTAGGTAAAAAGGTGAAGATATAGAAAAAATATGCTTTAGGTGAGCTATGAATTTTTTGAGGTGGGGACAGATACATTAAGATATCTTGTGTACAGGTCATAATTCAAGTGTTGTGAATGTGCAATCAAACTACATTTTACTTATGTTTTATTCATGGTTAACAATAATTGTTCTGAGATTGTAAATTTATTGCAAATTCATGATGACTTAAAAATATCAAGTGTGAATATACAATATATAAATAAGTAACCAAGATAAATATTATGAAAATAATGAAGAAATTTCATTATGTTGACCATGAAAGAAAAAAAAAATATGTACATCAGTTAAGCATTTATATTTTTTAACCAGAAAAAAGTTAATTATAATTTTATTTTTTATTATAGATTAGGAATAAAGTTTTTGAAGTTTATTTGGTCTAAAGTTAATTTTGCTTGTATGTCAGAACAAAGCTAAATTTTCTGTAATATTTGCTGATATTAGAAACAGATATTCTTTTCAAATATTAAAATTTAAAATTGCCAGATATTTTTAAAAATTTAATAGCATTTATTAATGTTAGATTTGAAATTTAGTATTTACAGTCACAATAATAGACTTAAAATAAATTTTACTCATTTAAAAAATTATATGGTTTATCTGTGTACTCTATTTTATTGGGCTGAATAATGTAATTCACCCATGTTTTGGTGATAGTTTAAATATGAAATCATCAGCATATAGTTCTTTTTATATATACATATAACCAATATGTGCCTAAACTAATATGCAAATGTAACCCTAAGTAAACATATTTTGAAAGTTAATAGCTGAAACACTGTTAGCAGTTTAATTTTAAATAATATTTCCCCATTTAATGTTAGATTCACTGAGAATAGTTCTGCATTTTCAAAATGCTTATAGTAATTAAGAGATGAAACATGATGGAAAGATTTAAGTTTCCAATTTTATCTGGTTTATATTGATCACGTTAAATTAACTGAACTTTGAAATTAATAGTGTAATGAATAAAGCAATAATATAAACAAATAATGAAAATTTAGCTTTTAGGATTAAATACTTATTTGAGGAATAAGAGGTGTTTTTATTTAATTGATTTGATTATAATTTATGTGGTTAAATATTTCATAACCAAATGATTGACACAAATATAATAAACTTTGTTATTTCATTAATTCATTATCAATTGATATTTATATATAAACAATAAATATTAAATTAAAATTTCACAATTTATCTTGATTAGGTAGAGAACTTGCTTTCAAAAATGATTTTAAGGAAAAATGTTCACATAACTATAAAATATTATTGCAAATTTGCTAGTTGGTTTTGCGATGTTGCTATTTTTTTATTTCATGAAATATTAGAAATATTAACAAATTCATATAAATGAATAAATATTGTTATCAACTGATATATTTAAAACAAGTTTTTGGAAAACAATGTATTCATCAAAATACATTTGAAAAAAATATAAAAATTTCACTAAAAACACTTTCAAAAATTAACTTGTTTTTTCTTTTTAATGAATTAGTAATTTGAGTGAAAATATATATATTGCTCGTTATTAAAAAATAATACGTTAAATTTTGATGTCTTCAGATTAACAAAATTTTCTTAAAATTGAAAATATATACATATTTAATATCGTCAAAATTTTATATTTTATAAATTGAAATTAACTAAATTAAAATTTTAAAAAATTAATTTAAATGCTTCCATTTATTTCCCTAGAATGAATATTTTGCAAATATGTTAAACCCATTTGATTGTTCATTGCATCTTTGTTTAAAATTGAAAAAATAATAAAATAACATGTAATTTAAACTTTATCACAATATATTTAATACTGATTAGCTTGTTGAATTTTGATTTGATGGTTACTGATTAGTAAAATATGAATTTGACTTGATATGTGAATAATATTTATAGTAAGTTCATTTTTATTTGAACTATCAATAAATTTATTCATTTTACATTTTTCTGTCTTGAAGAATTTGAAATTGACTTTACATGTAATACTTAAATCTTAATATCAATAGTTAAAAAACAAAAATTGTGCTACTAACTACTGAAAATAAGTTAGTGCAACTTTTTTGTTTTTTCAAAATTATTTTCTATGTATTTAAATTTCAAAGGCCCCTATTAAATTTTAAGTGATTTTATTTCAATTTGATAAAAAAATTTATTTTTCATCAAATTAAGAATTTCATTGATAAAGTATTTTTTATTTTTTGATTCTAAACTGGTGTTTCTAAATATATAAAACTTAATATAAAACATTTTTTTCTTCATAGAAATTGTTACAAAGAAATAAAGCTAGAAAACAATATTTATCTGCGAAACAAAATGAAACTCCTGATGGTATTGCTAAGAAATATTCTGTGCTTATTGAAGAACAACAAATTGCCACTCCAAGTATGTTCATATTTTGTCAACTACAATACTTCATGGGTCAATAATATTTGCTTCTTTATATTTTAGTTTATTAATTTTGTGAATGAGTTTGTTGATGAACTTCATGATGAAATTTCACTTATTTAGATTTTTAGAAATATCAGCAAAAATATTTATTTTCACTTAACAATATTAAATGGCATTCTTACAGATATTTTACTTTACAAAATATTACATGTTTGTACTAATTCTATTGTTTTGCTCATTTAATTTGCATAATTCTTAAGTTTGGCATGTTAGAAATTAATATAGCAATTTTTAATACTTTTATACTTCTAAACTGAAAAAGCAAAATACTTAAATTAGTTCTTTTTAAACAATATATCATTTTGTCATGAAATAATATTCCAATAACAAATTTAATAAAAAGTTAGATTCAAATATATATCAAACACTATTATTATTATTATTAATACATAAAAGTTCACAAAAAACAAAGATTTGACTATTTAAAGGGCAAATCATATAAACATTGTTTGTTAGAATTCTCTAATACATAATGAATGTTGATATGTAAGTAGATGTGTTGATATTAATCTGTAATGTATGTTTAGAAATGCTATGATGAGTACATCAATTAGCTGTAATGGATATAAGATGTTAAGTAATGCATGCTGAATTATAAATTTTAAAGATCGTGAGGATTGGCAAAAACTATCAAAAACAACATTGTCTATAAACCACAAAAATTTTAGATTTTTCTGCACCTCTCCCAACCAAAAACCTATTTGGGTCTTTTACAAAAAATACACATTTATGTTTTTACTTTTTTAAATCAATATATAATGTTTATGTTTACTAATGATAGATGTTTTATTTAAACAAAAATATATTGATATATTATGAATGTGTATGTATATTTCAATATATTGAAAGGTTATTGAGATCAGGAAAAAAATTTTCAATTTTCTCAGAGAAAAATATTGTTACTCAAAAAATATATAGTGAAAAATATTGTTGTTTCATTTGTTACTCATCAGTTAAATGACCAAATTGGTTAAAAATAAAAAGAAATTGATGGATGCTACAATTCTTTTTCAATTAGCCAGACAACCCAGGTTGGATCTTTGCCTCCCTCAGAATCAAATACCAAGCTCTTCTATCCTTCACCATGAACATCCAATTAGTTATTTTTAAAATTTTTAAGCCTGTTTCCAAACAGTCATGCCACCTAAGTTTAGGTCTCCCTCTTTTTCATGTGCCAAATGGTCTGACCCAGATCTTTCTTGTTACACAATTTTCATCCATTCTGTTCAGGTGTCCTGTCTATTTAATTTTCTGAATCCATATATATATATATATATTTATATATTACTTCATATAGTTCTTTTAAAGATTTATTGAGTTCAGAGTTATTTCTTCTGCAGATATTGTTACATTTAATGCCACCAAAAATAATTCTCAAAACTTTTCTTTCGAAAACTTATACTTTTAATTTTACTAAATAATAAATATAATTTTTATTACTATACTTAATTTACTAAATATTAAAAATATAAATAATTTAATACTGATACATTTAATTTTTCTGTCATTGCCTAGGTTTAAGCAGAGTATGTAAGAATGGGTCTGACTAAGCTTTTAGTAAATTAGAATTGTTTTTCTTTTTCTGCCTAGTAAAGTTAGACTTCAAGTATTTTTTGAGACTGAAAAAACCAGTTAGCACCTGTGATTCTACAATGGATCTCGAGCATTAAATTTTGATCCTAAATATTTAAATTTGTAATTCTCAATTTCAAAATATGGGCTGCTGTTATTACCGCTCGGCATGTACTTAGTTTTATCTTGGTTGAATTCTAAATGCATTTTGTTGCCTGCAGCCTTTAGAGATGTAAAAGCCTGTTTAAGTTACTCGGAAGCAACTATGTCAATATCTTCAGCAAACACAAAAATAAGAATAGACTTGTTAAAGATAGTTCTATGAGTATTAATGTTGATGTTAAAATTAATGTTTTCAAATACACATCTTCTAAAGAAATAAAATTCAAATATTAGTACTTATGAGTTTTCCTCCCTATTTTGTTCGTTATCTTTTATAATTTTTTTCTGCAAGGTATTTTATCACTTTTCCTGAAGTTGTAGATAGATTGTGATAATATGAATCTTTAAATTTGAAACACCTGTAATCATTTAAAATTCAAAATCCTGTGGTTAAGTTGACTGGTTGGTACCCCTTTGGTTTCAGTTTAACAGCTTATTGGTTTGATATCCACCTTGCGTGTAGATCTTTGTAGTGGTCTAAAATCCATATGGATTGCAGAAAATTGTAGGTGCTTATAGAATTAATCTTGTGCAAAGAATGGAATATTGAACAAATTAAGACCTAAAGTATTTTTTAGGACAAAATATTATATTAGAATTTTTTGGTTTGTAGCATTCATTACACTATGTGCTTCTTTAATATTTGTGAAGTTATATGTATTAAATTTGTGAACAGAAACTGATGAACTAGTATGACACTTGCATAGAATGAATATTATTCATATATAAGTATTTTTAAAATTGATTTTCTTCAATAAATTATGAATATATGTTTAAATCTTTTCTATTTCTTTGGCTTAAATGTATTTTGGGATATTCTTAAATATTTTATTTTCATTTATTTTGTGTGTTATGATTTTTTAAATTCAATTAGATATACCTGAAGAATCTCCAAAGAGACTCCGTGAAGAAAATATAGATGATTCACCAAAACGCCAATGTATAGAAAAATATGAAGGCTCTCCAAGCAGACAGTGGCCACCACCTGCATCTAGAAGAAATATTTCTGAAAAGGAAAATGCCCCATTAATTGAAGAACCATTTGTACCAGTCAAATCTGCTGATAGTGCCAAAGGTTTAGCAGCTCTTAGGAAGAAAGCTAATACAGGTATATGCTTCAGTATAACGGCTTTATTCTTTGATATATTAATTTAAGTATAATTTGGCATTAAATTTAAAATTGAATAGTCAAATAAGTTGTAAAGCAATAAATTGTCATGAATTAACATCGATATTGTTGTCATGTGCCAGCTAGGCTGGCATTATGGGTTTGCCCTGCTCCACTTTTCCAACTGAACTATATTTTGGTCTGGAGTCCAACTTCCTCAGTATACACATGCCATAGGTACCCGTAATTAACATCGATAAATTGTCTTTTTGAATGTCTTTTTATTGATAGTAATTTATATTCATATGTTATAAGCAAAGACATTTAAATTATTCTTAAGTCCTTGCTCCAGAAGTTGTTTGATATTTTCTGTCTTCAACATGCACATCTCCTATTATTTTACAGTGGATGGGATCAAATCTCAAATCAGGGATCTTTCATTTCCAAAGAATATGGTTGTGGTAGGAGAGGTAGTAGTGAGTCCTTTCAAAAATTATTTAAAACTATTTACATAAAGTTTTTAATTTTTTTAAATGGTTAAAAAAATTAAAACCTTTATGTTAATAGCTTAATAGATTATTAAATGTGACACAAAAGTATTTTGTTGGAATGGGGGAAAAAACAAACTCAATTGAGATCAATAAAAGAACTAAGAAAAATTTTAACTGTCCATTCACCGATAATTTCCATCTAGTAAATATCATCTGGGAATTATGTGTCTCAGCTTAACACAAACTGGTTTCTAACAAGGAAAATCATTTTCATATTTTCTTTTTTCCCTTTTACATTTGAATAGTCATTTGCAACTATGAGAATGTCAGCAATTTTAAATTTTCCTGTATAATTTCTATTTTAAAAGAAACTTGTATGAAATAACTAATATTTTCAAGAAATGTTACATATACTATTTATCTTGTTTTATTTTTATTTCATTCTATTGGTATGGCAGACCAATCTTGTAATTCTCAACTTTCCTTTTATTCATTCATTGCAGTAAAATTAATCTTATCATATCCTCACACAGCAAGTATGTACTTATAAAATATTCTTAGTAAAAGCATATGTTCTTTAATTCCATGGTGATCTTAAAATAATATTTGGAAATTCATAATTATAAATTTATTTTCTAAAATGAATGAGTAATCAATCAAAATAATTTAAAACGTAGTAAAATTAATTTTGATAATATTTTTGTGAAAGTTATATATAACTCAATGAAGAGATCCATCAATATCTGAATGAGTTGATAATTTGAGGTATAGAAAAATTAATTATGGGCTGAAATATGTTATCTTAGATGATTAAAATATAAAACCTTATAAATTCTCATAAATGAGAAACATAATAGTAGGTAATTATTATAGCCATGACAGCTTGAAATTATAATCTATAAATTGAAAGTGAAACTATGTGCTACAATATACAATTTTGAATGTCAATTGTAGAATGATGGATACTAAAGAATTGAGATACTGTAATTGTTTGTCCTGCTTCAGTATGTTGGACATCATGACTGTCTCAAAATCTTTCATTCATCTTTAAGTCATAGTTTATTGTTTAAACAAAAATGTTTATTTCTAAGCTCTGTTTATTTGCTCTTTCATGACAAAAAAGCCTGCACAGTGATAGTTTTTTTAATGATTGCTTTTTTAATATTTTTTATTAAGAAATTATGATTATCCGTTTTGTAACATATTTACATACTTTTTCTTTAACCTTAAAGTGAATTAGAGCTTCTCTAATTCATATTTATCTGCATGCCTAACTTTTTGAAGCGAATTCATATTTAAACACAAAGGAATCATTGTTGACATAGAAAGTGTGGTCATATTTAGAAGCCTTACCTTCCCAAGAATATTGTCTTTTAAGTTTTGTGCAGAATTTAATGAATTAAACTTTTTTTTCAGGCTCAAGTAACAGATTGACATCAGAAGCTGAGGTGAATAATCCTCCAACTTATGTATTTTCTACTAACAGTCATGAGATTTGTTCTGGTCCCAAAAAGAGATTGGCAAACTTGGCTGCTGATATCAATCAGTGGGAAGATGACCTTCACAAACCAACTCTTTCATCTAATAATGTTCCCTCTATTTCTTCCAAACCATCGAATATCAATTCATATGATACTCCAACTGTTGCTTCTAATTCTGAAACAATTTGTTCTAAAGATATATCTGACTCCAATATGGAATCAGTGGCTAAAAGTTCTAATTTTGGTACAGGAGCTCTTAATTCTAATTCAACTAAAGTATGTATGCTTTCTCCTTCAAAAAAGAGTAATGTTGGAAGTAATGGTTTGAGTGAAAAGAATTCTCGAAAAATTGGTGTTTGGAATGAAGCTATTGAAGCTACTTTGGTGAGTGTGAATATTTTTTAAATTATATATGGTACATATACATGTATTAAACTGAAAGGGGCTCAGATGTGACCTAGAGAGTTACACTCTGATTTTTTTTTATATATTTTAGGATGAGTCACATAAAATAAGAAATTAAATTGCATAAGTTCATTTGTTAACAAGTATCTAATTGCATCTATCAACAGGTTTTGGCCATCTTTTAAAATTTGTTTTAATGTTTTGTTTCATGCCATGAGATTTTAAAATTTTGCCATAGTAGGAACTATATACAGCACTTGCAGTGTTTTATCGGTTTTTATAGCTTCAGTTCCCAAGGAACTTTCTCAATTATTATTATTTTCAGAATTGAAAAAATCATCAATAATATCACAAATAAATGCATTGACAAAATATCCAAATGTAAAATTCAAATTTTCAACACAATATTTGTGAAATTTTATAATTTTTTTAAAATTTATATAACTTTTTTGGCATTAATTATATTTGCTTTAACTTGTGAAATATGTTTAAATAATAGTGCTCAAAATTGTGTGTATGAATTAAAGTTTTATTCAATAAAGTGAGTACAGATTGTGACAAATTGGTACTCTATTTACATATTTGTGCATCAGCCAAATATCACTAAAATCAATTCCTTGCATAAATATTTGTAATAGTGTATATACATGTTGTATATACAAATTACATGCATTTTACTTCTGTGCTACTGTTTCTCTTCAACACATGAACTGCTGAAGTGGTTTGGACATATGTGTACCATAAACAGTTCCATGAAAAATAAAAAAAACTAAAATATTAACAAGTGCCATTTTATTATGCATCTGTCAGGTCCAGTACTAGTGAACATATGAATGAAAAATGTGTTTATATGTTTATGTAAATTTTCTGTTTTTAAAAAATTATGTTATATTTTACTCCATTTTTTATAGCATTTTAAATAACAGATATGTGAGTTTTCTGTTATAAATTTTAAAATTATATCTTTTAATCATATTGTATACAGTTATTATTGCACAATGTGTTTTCACGGAATACTTAAGAAATCATGTTTAATTTTCATACAATATAAATTTTATTGTTTTTGGTATTGCCTACTTGTTAATTATTTTTTTAATTCTATATTGACATTTCGAATTAACTAAGTAAGATTTGTGAAGAACACTAATTAATGTGATCTTTTCAAAGAAATAAAATTTATTTAAGTTAAATTTAATATCTCTGAATTAATAATTCTTAAATAATAATTTAAGAATTATTTTTAATAAAAAAATGCTATTTTAATATTTTAGGGAATTGAAGAATCTAAAAAACCACCATCAAAGGAATTTAAAGCAATTAATGAAAAATGGAAAAATATGGCAAAAAATGTATGTAATAACAACACTGCAAGCTTTTTATCAAAAAAGAAGATAAAATTGTTTGGTAAGATAAAACATTTTGATTTTCATAGCTATGTTTTTAAAAACTGTTAGTTTAGATATTTTGAAATCATTATACAGAATTTATCCAGAAACTGTTTTGCAATATATATTCTATTTGACTATTTTTTATTATAAAATTACTTTAATATTAAATTATATTATACTTCTATTAAAGAAAAAACTTTATTTAACCAAATGAGCAAAGAAATTTAAAATGTATAATTAAGGTAATTCAAATTGCTGTATATTATGACTTGTATGTTAAAAACAGGCACTTAATTTAGTAAATTCATGCATACTAAATGTTACAAAACATAAGAACTTAAAATCAAAATTATATACAGTGATCCCTCGTTTTTTGTGGTTAATGAAGACCATGATAGCCAAAAAGCTTAAACTTATTTCTCAACTGCTTTCCGGTCATCGAATTCTGTGGTTTTGTAATTCTCGTATAGGCAATTTTGCTGTTCATTCGATACTCGTAAATCTGAGTTATTAATATGTGGCTGCTGACAGCCAAAACATGGGTAGTTTTCGGAAAGGCAACTTATTACATTGTCAATCTAATTCTCCAATCGGTCTATTACATCAGCAATCCACTTCGTGTGTCAGCATGTCCTTGCAGAATGAAAAACAAGCAAATGAAAACTAGAACTTTAGAATCAAGAATGGCAGCATCTTAAAGTGCTCAGTTTTTCAATTTATGCAAATAAGTATCAGGAATTTTAAGCGATGTTGTTGGCTATTGCCTCAGTTTGATAGTAAGATTGTCAAGTACTAGTACAGTCGTACAAAGGTATGCCTTAGGAGGAAGTTTGATACACCTAGCTCACTGAATGCTACTTCCTTAGTGTGCTTTCTGGTCGGTCTGTGCCTTTTAATTCGTGCTTCTCGTTAGTAATCGTGAATTTAGAAAACTTTGAATATATGACAGGTATATCTCTGAAGTTCATTTAATATGGATTGTATTGAATTTCAGTTATATATTGCCTGTTGTTAATTTTAAATTAATGAATACTGGATTTTGAGATTGTATATTACCATTGAATTGTTATTGCATATGCTAGCCTTAATTTAACCAAACTAAATATTTGGTCAAATGACTTTTGTAAATAGTTATTGTTATTTAATAAATCTAATTTTTGTTTTTAAAATTTTGTCAGTATTATTTCAACACACTTAGTTGTTAAATGTAGGTAGAACACCTTCCGCGAAAACTGAAAAACCATGAAGTAGGATTTGCACCTAGGAATATTCGTGTATGCGGGTACACAAATGTTTTAAATATGTAAGCACTGTTTATACTTTACACATTTAAGACAATTGAATTTAATTTGATTTCTATTATAGATGTTAGCCACCATATTAGTTAGAAACATATTTGGAAATAATTAATTAATTATAATTTAAATAATTTAGTTAAATTTTTATAATTATTCCTACAATAATTATAAAAATTTAACATTTAATGATTTCCAAATTGGATCATTATAGGATTAAATGTAGTTACAAATAACTAAATTTGTGTAATGGTATCACAGTAAAATTGATTATTCAATATGTTATATCAAAGACAAACTGCTTGATAATGATTTTTTTACTTTTAATAAATATATAAAGGAAAAATTCCTTCAGCACTCAAAAATAAGTTAATCCAGCTTTGTGCATTTTAAATGTTTAATGGAGGTTTTAAAGAATGTATATAGTTACATTGTTGTTTTTTTATAAACAAACTTGTATATTATTTTAATCATCCATTCACAAACATATAAACATACATGCAGAGAACACACATTCATTAAATAAAAAATTAAACTTTATATAGTTCAAAATCTTTTATTAAACAATTTTCTTTTCAAATTTAAATATCAATTGAACCTCTTCAGTAATCCTTTAATTTAATATCAGATTAAAATGTTGTTTTCAGTCTTTATTATGTTTCATTTTTTATTTCAAAAAAATTCCTTCTAAGTTTATAAATACCCATAACCAATTTAAAGACATATAAAAAAGTAACTTGATTGAATAATAGTTATTATGTAAGCTAAATCAAGTATTAATATTATGACTTAACATTCCATGAAAAAAAAAGGGTACTATAAATGTAAGAAAAGAAAACAGTATAAATTTCTTCTGAAAGATTCTTTAATTATTTTTTAATATCTGTGTTTACTCTTTTAGCAACTTTAGAAATTTAAATATGTTGTTTGTATTCTTTTAAATTTTTTTTTAAATAAGACTAATTTTATAAAACTACATGTAAATTTTATAAAATTAATCTTAATTGTATTAATGGAATATTTTTATATTAATGTAGAAATTATTTTATTACAGAACAAGAAGAAGCAAAATCTGATTTAAATAGAAGTTTTGATCCCACAGATTTGCCATTATCAGCTCGCAAAGCTATTTTTGAACAAGCTTCACGTGATACAACAGAAAAAATTAATCAGCATTCCTGTGAGCCTAAGCTTTCAGTTGCCCAAAGAGCTGCTTTATTCGAAAATGCATCAAAAACAAGCTCAGATTCAAAACCAATAACATGTTGCAAATCAAAATTTATGCCTTCTCCTCAATCATCACCAAGCAAACCAGCAAGAGTAAATGCCAGTTCACAAAACAGTCCTTTAAAATATTTGCCTTCTCCTCAAAAGGCAGTTGCTTCACCTAAAAAAGCTGTTGAAAATGTCAATGGTAATTATAGCAATGTTTAAAATATAACAATTATCTAGTGTGATCATTTATTTTATTTTTAAAGGCATCTGTTTTAATTTAAAAGTTTTGGATTTATTATAGTGGCATCTGATGCATCTCCAGTCAAGAAACTTAATACAGATACACGTGCTGTTGAACAGATGCTGTTAACAAGAGTCAATAGTATTGCTAGTTCTATTGAGCCTAAGGTTCAACCTATTGAAGAACCAGTCAAAGGGAAAATTCAGTTAGTCAATTATTGGGAAAAGTTGTCAGCATCTTCTAAATCAGTAAATAGTAATTCTGAAGAAGTATGTATTTCTTTCATTAAAAATTTCTTCTATTTTATTTGATCTTTAAAATTTTTAGTGAGAATTTTTTAAATAATTTATAGTTTGCTAAGACAAAAAATGTGACTCAAATTTCAATAATTTAACTATAAAACTTTTCTTAATTAAAAATTATGAAATTTTTCATAATTTGGTTGTTAATACCAATGAAAAAACTGAGAATTTTGAGATATGGAATACTCTTATTTGGATTTAAAGATTCCTGTAAAATTGTCTTGTAAACAGCTTATCTGATTTGTACAGGTTCAGCCTGTAATTTTTTTTTTACAATCTGACAAGTTTTATTATATATAATTTGCCCAAGAATTATAGGCAGCTCAAATAGTGTTAAACAGTTTTGATAATGGAACTCAAGAAAATGGAGTGTTAAGAAAGTTATCAATAGGAATTCTTTAGATATATTTATAAGTGTCATTTTTGACATTCTTGTTTCATTATATTTTAAAATTCTTTTTGTATTTTCCTTCTATTTAAATTTTAAATTAACTAAAAAAATAATAATTAAACTTTAATGCTTTGGAATAATACATTGTTATTTGATTTTTTTTCAAGTGTGTTGTATGCAAAGTTTTAGTCGTTTGATTTTTCAGAAGTTTAAATTAATTTCCTGTGCAATAACTAATGGTAAAGGTAGTTCTTGATGAACCAGGTATTTCAAAATATGTATACAATATATATTAAGTCAACATTAATATATATTTTCTTTGTGTAAAGCTATTTGCTAGCATCAGATTTTTTGAAATAAAAAATAGGATCAGACAGGATGGTACCTGTGTTTTTCAACTTTGGAATGGACAATTCCTAATTTCAGCACTACTTAAGGCCCCATTTTCATTAATACTGCAAATCATCACCTATGCACACAAATCCCTACCTATATAGTAATCACTGCATAAACAAAAAATGCATTTTTGGAGGTGATTACTTCCTTGAAATAATCTATGACTGATTCAGATGGATTATTAACAAAGATAAAATTAAATACATAATATTAAAATCTCATTCTATTATAAATGTTTAGAGATGGAATATTTTATGTTTGAACTGGTGTTAATAGCTATCCGTTTTAGTTGAAGCCCCTAAATAATAAGGCTACTGAATTTCAAAAATGCTCTCTTATTGCTAACCCATATCTTTTTAGATTAAAACTATGTTTAAATTAATTGAAAGACATGCCAGAAGTTAAACTATTTAAAACAGTCATTAGACTTGTGCTCACATGCATTTCTACAGCATCACCAACAGATTAACTGCACACTTTATAATGAGAACACTTTTAAAAACTTTTTTATTCTATCTTCACACAGGGCAATCTTCATTTAAAGATACAATTAGAGTTGTTCAAGGAATTAGTTATCAAATTTATTAAGATATAATAAATTATTTGAACTTCTTTAAATAACAAGTTGCATCTGCCAAAAGGCGCTTTTTTTTAAATTTTAATAACTCAGTTATAAATTTATTAGAATAGATGGAACTCAGGATAGAGATTGTGTAAAGAAAGATTGAAAAATTTTGTGCATTTTAACTGAAGAACATTTGTTAAGCAGAGAGCAGTATGGCAGAAAGTTTTCAGAAAGCCTTTGACCCACACATTGAGAATTATTGAATAAATGTTTTTTTTTTTAATATTAAATTTGAAAAGAAGAATCAGTAATAAGAAATCAATATTATATTTATGCCTGTATCCTCTTCATGAATGATTCATGAGAGATTTGCTAGTGAATCCATGTCAATATTGCTGCTGGGAAGCAAAACTATTGATTATTTAAAGGATTTTACTGTAGTCGTCTTTTAAAATTTAACAATTTCAAAAAAAAAAAATCTCATTTAATGGACCCATTCCATTATTCCATGTTTTTTTAGTACAAAATAATTAATTGAAAAATTCTGTGTTTTTAATAGTGGATATTCTATTGATTCACAATTTTACTGAACAGTAAACTGCATTATAATTTTATTTTAATGCAGTAGTTTCTTGAAGAGAGTATTAAAGAAAAGTCATACTATCTAAAATTTTTTATACTTATTATATTTAGAATCAATGTTTTAGTTACATTATTTATATATCAATTGTTCAAACAAGTGTATTAGTTGAACTAAATGTATAAAATATTTGATTTTTACTTTATATTGTTCTACTTATGTGTTTTCTTATGATTTTGTTGAAAAATCACTACTATGAAGAAAGACTCAGAAAGGCAATCTAATACTAATATTATGTTTAAAAGCAAAGTTAATCAAAACAACTTTTTATGTATATGAATTGCATAAATATTATCCTTATAGTCCTTCTGTATGAAAGAAAATTCTTTTGTCTCTATTTCAGATTTATGCGAAAGTATTTTCCAAATAGGTGAACTAATATTATGAAGAAAATTTCATTATTTTTATCTTTTTTATTGGCACTACAGCCCATAGTGGTCCTTAGCCTGCTGCAACATATTCTTTTAGACAGCTCTGTCTTTGACATTAACTGTCCACTTGGAGAACACACTTTAAAGTTTATGGTCATTCAAAATATCATCTAGCCACCTTTTTCTGGTTTATCTCTTGGTCCCTGGTTGTCAAATTGTGCATAGTCTTCCAATGCAAGATCTTGATCATTTGATTATTAGGTGATCTCTTAATGTGCCCAAGCCATGAAAATTTCTATGTTTTAATGAATCTTTCTATATTTTTATATGCCGAGCTGGCAGCCAAATGGTTAGCGCTCTTGCCTTCGGTTCAACAGTTTGTGTGTTCAAATCCCACCTTTGGGCATGGATGTTTGTAGTGGCTCGGAATCCACTTTAAGCCGTAAGTCCCGGTCTAATTAGCCCTCGTGTGCAAAAAATGACCGTTGAGCGACAAACAAACAAACCAAACCTTTGGTTCAACAGATTGTGGGTTCAAATCCCACCTTGGATGTTTGTAGTGGCTCCGGAATCCACTTTAAACCGTAGGTCCCAGTCTACTTAGCCCTCGTGTGCAAAAAATGACCGTTGAGTGACAAACAAAACAAACTATATTTTTATGATTGATAAGAGCTTCCAATTTATTAATTTTTCTCTCCAACAATTGTTATTTATGTCTTTGTGTCAAAATCCAAATTTCACAGCCATATCACTCTGGTATGTATAATTCTTTTGTACACTTTTAGTTTAATTCCCTTCTCTTGGAATCAGTTTATTTTTCAACAGAAACTTTTGCTATTATAATATTCTCAATAATTATATTTGGTTGTGTTGTACCAGTATTTCAAAAACATTGTCTTGATAAACCATTGAATAGTTTAATATTTAAACTGAAAATTTCACAACTTTATCCTTTGAGAAAATTAATAAGCAATATGTTTTCTATTTTTGCCAAAATTATCTTCTATAGTTTTTAAGATTATATTCTATGAAACAGAATTGATTTGTGCTTAAATAAATCGAAACAAATAATTTATAAATTTTCAAAGTTTGTTTAGTTCTTAACACATTCTGTGCTTCAGAAATAATATTTAATTCAGAATCTGAAAGAGCTGTATGTACTTGAGTGTAATTGTATTTAATGAAATCCTCTGAAGAATACACTTGTGATACTTTTTGTATTATCAGTCAAAAATCCAACATTTAATACTATCTAAATTATCTAATATAAGATTGTTTTAAATCTAAATATATTGAAGTAATATATATACTCTTAACATTCTCAGTAATAGTATACAAACCATTAACAGTATTATTAAATTATTTATTAAGCTTGTATTAATTCCAAGCTTGTTTAAAAAGTTGATCAAGTTTTATTCATTAAATGTAACAATAGTTAAATTTTCAAATTTATAAGTTATCCAAAATAACTTCATAATCAAGATTTTGCACATTTGTGTCAGTTATCTTTTTACTATTGGTTATTTTAATTTGTAATTTAGCTGAAAAGCCAGCTTGTACTTTTTGATATGATATTCATAGTTATATGCTTTTTTTTTATTTATTTATTTATTTATTTTTTAAAGGAATATTCCGAAAAATGTGAAGCAGCTGAAAGTGATAGTTATAGTGATGAAGAGTATGATGGATATGAAAGTGAAACAGAATCAAAATATGAAAGAGAATCTGAAGCTGAATCTAATTTCCATACTGATATGACAGAAAATTACAGTGAATCTGAGCAAGAAAGTGATGTACCACTTGAGCAGAATGTATTCAAGTCACCTGTAGGTTTACCACCTCTCAGCAGCACTGCCAAAAAAACATTTGAATTGAACAAAAGTGAGCATACTACTATAAATGCATTTCCATCTTTATTTTGCAATTAATGCATTGTTTCAAACGATAAAAAAAAACAAATAACATTGAAAACCTTACATTTTAGGCCCTCTAAAATCACCTCTTAAAACTTCAAGTTGGAATGAAGCTAATGTTATTGAAGATTCATGTGATGCAACCTCTCTGTCAGACTGCAACTCTTATGATGGCAGTGTTGCTTCCTCTAATATAAGATTGGTGAGTACTAGTTGTAAAAATAGAGTAAACTGTTAATATTTTAATCTAATCCTTAATTTCTATTTTTAAATATTTAAAATTTTCATTTTTAACAACATACAATGGGGCACATTTTTGTGATAAAATTAATAATTTTCAAAGGAAAAGGTAATTTAAATGCATATTTCTCTAACACTTATTCATCACCATATATTTATATTTTTTATGTAAAAAGAATATCTAAGTCATTGAAATTTACTGTATATATATATATATATATATATATATATATATATATATATATATATATATTATATATTATTATTATTATTATTAAATGGAAGACAACATTAATTTAATTTATGAAAAGTATAATTCTTAATTAAAAAGTTAAGATGTTATAAGTCTGCATCATATGCTCAAAACAATTACTCTATTAAATTGATTCAAAAGCACTTTTTTGTAATAACTTTGCTCCAAATTTCTATCTCTAATCATTACTTACTGCAATGCTTTGCAAAATATCATGCTGTAAGAAATGACATTAATTTCCACAGAATTGTAATTTCTATAAATTATAACAAGAATTAAATATATTAAATACAATATGTTGTCACAAAACATCCTATATTGCATCATTTATTTAAAGAGATAAATTTATTATCACAAAGGATTTGATTTTTCTATTTTTAATTCTAATTTTTCTTCTATTTCAAACATTTTAAATTTATAAGATTAGCTTAAAATGTCAGGAAAACTAATTTTTGTCCAAGCCTGAAATAATCTATACATTGTATCATTCTCATTTATTCTTAATTTTTAAGGCATAATATTAAGAATATATTGATATTTGTATCATCATAGTAAAATGACTTCACTGGAATAAGCAAGTAATATTGAATCTTTTACCCAATGTAGAATAGCATTTTCATTGACAGACACTTTGTAAAATTGACCATTTTTATTGTTAAAGGGCCTATTATTTAAAGAAAATTTCTTATTGCACACATCAACATGCATGGTAAGAACATGAAGTAAAACAAAGTAAAAGGATAGTTCTACTTGTGAATCAATATTTCTCAAATTAACAAAATGTGTTTCATTTTATTATTTATTTTTTATTTTATTTAATTTTTTTAATTATTTTTTGAATTTACTGTAAACTATGTTCAAAAAGCAAGCAAAAATGGATTACTTTTGTATATGCTTCTCTGCTAATAATATGTAGATCTAATTAATCAATTATATTGATTTTGCAATTTTTTCCAACTATTTTAGATATCATTATTATTGTATAACTGTTTTAAACAAGAGACATGCTACTTATTCATTTGTAAACAAAGCATACATTTAACTTCGTATATTTCATTTGATGCAACAATATAATGTGCATTTTAAAAATATTTAAGGTCTGAAAATGTACACGTTTTACTATGCAATATCAGAATTTTATTTCCTCAAATCAATTTAAATAATTTAAAGTCGAAGGTTGTTTAGTTGAATATTGCAAATTTTTGTTTTGAATCCATTCTTGAAATATAGGCATTGTTTACCAATGCAAAACTGACTTTTGTGTATAGAGTTGTGTTGCTAAACTTTTGTAACTTTATTGAATTCATTTTTTATGCTAATAAAATGATAATACTAATGTATTTTTAGAGCTATTTAAAATAATGTTCCTCTAATTATATTTGTTTTTAGAAAATTTAAAAATAACATACACACAAATTGAAGCTTGTATTGAGTGACAACTCTAGAATATTCTATTTAAACTGTTTTTGGTATTTATTTCTTAAATAATTTTTTACAGAATGAAAAATTACAAAGTTACAGTGGCAGTAGTAGCTCTGTAGGATCTTCTTTTGATCCTGAAACCTCTAAAGAAAGTGAAGAAAATTTTGTAACCAAAGGTTGCAGTGAAAGCAATTCTGACACACCTTTATTGCATACTGTCAGCTTCTACAGAAAACAGAGGCAGGGTACTCGAACACCACCCTTAAAGACGATCATTCGCCGAGAGCAAATATCAACACCAACTACTAGTAATCATACTGAAGCTATCCAGGAGCAAATAAAAGTGAGTTTTATTTTATGTAATTTATTTTCCAAGAAAATTAACCAAACTAGGGAAATTTATTGCAATAACATTTCAAACATTTTTATTGTAAATTAGCTCAACTTAAACTAAAATTGTGATACAGCAAACAAAAGAAAATATTTGTAGCATGATTATTTAATATCATGTGTTCATGCTGATCACATTCCATATATTCTTGAATATATCAGTTAATAAGGTTCATTTTTATGATTTTTTTTTCAATTTTTGTTTGAAATATGTATACATATGTGCAATTAAATTTTTTGTTTCTAGTTGTTTCAAGAAGAAATTTTGAAACAAACCACTATAATTAGTCAAACAAGTCAAGCTTTGAATCTTTGTCATGCAACTACAGAATTTTCTGGCTCTGCTGAGCAAGTAGAGGGAGAAAGACTTTTACTTATTGCCAGTGAGATCTTATGATTTATCATTATGTATTTTTTCTAGATAAATGTGTGTTTAAAATTTTATAATGAAGCTGATTAGAGTTGGCACTTAATGTGTATTAAATTTTTTAGCACAAAAGCGGCAAGCTCTTTTGAATGAAATTCAACGCTTAAAAGCACATGGAGCAGAAGGGGATTCCGTAATTGATGGAACAGGGACTCTAACAATTTCAGATCTCCAATTACCCTTGAAGCAAGAATTCTTAGCTGCTCAACTTGAAGGAAGAATAAGTACGATTAGTTAAGAGAAGCTTTAAATTACTTTTAATTTATATATTATGTTCAAGTTTTTCGTATTTTGTCATTTTTTGCTCTTTAATAATCTTTCATAATTTGTCTTGCATCCCAACCTTTCATGCTAAATTGTAATAATTTCTTATGCAAAACTCTATTTTTTCTCCAAATTTCTATTGGACACTTTTTCTAACTATTTGAAAAATTGTTAATGCCTAAAAAATTCTTTTTCTATGCATCTTACAAAACTAACAGTTAATTCGCTGCCTAAATACAAATTCAGGCTGTGTTTTATACGACTACTCTTAATCATAAAGAGCATGTAGTATTACTAATCCAACTTCTCACACTCAAGTAAACTAATTTTAAATCACATTGCTTTTGCTACGTATTTTTAGGACAAAACTCACTTTGCACGCATTTTTTGATGTCTTGTACAGCTGGCTGTCTAGAATTAATAGGTAAATCAGCTTTTAGTGATATTTTGCAATTGTAGGATTTCTGCAATGTGTGTTTGTCTCTAACAAAGTTTGAATAGGGGCAGCTCACAAACATTGCTAAAATTATTTTCATCAATTGCTTATTTACAACTTTAAATACAGTAAATGAATGTACTTCAGAATACTTAAAATTCAAAAGAATTATTTCTCAAATGTTTTAAAGCAATTATAAAATGAAGTCAAAATATTTAATGATAGTTAACATATTTCTAAAAAAATAAATTATTTCTTATGATTCAATATAAAAATTTAGGAAGACAATTTATCCCTCATTTAAAAATAGTTTCAAATATATCTAAAAATAATTAATAGAAATGTTAGTTTTAAAATAATTACAATAGTTGTAAAAATTTTTTTAATTTTTCAAAATAAAAATTTTATAAAAATCAAAACATGGTTATTTAAAAATCATAAAATGTTATTTCTTTATTTTACGATGAAATAATTTCATTGAAAATTGTGCTTTTGAAACAGTAAAAATATTTCTTTTATTAATTTAAAATATGCAAGTCAACACTTCAACTCAATGATAGATCCTTGGCCATTTTTCTTTCAATTTTAGGCTTGATATTTAATTTTTTTTATTTATTCATTTTTTTCAATTTTTTTTAAATATGAAGTTCTGATGAAACTGAAAATTTTTCTTTGTCTGTCATACTGCTGTCATGGCAGATTGAATGGTCCAGATTGTAATTCTAAAAATGATTGACAATTTTTTAAAATAAAAATCATAATCTTAATGAAATTATTTTTGAAATGTGCAATTTGATATTAACTGCTAATAAATGTTCTATAATTGACTTGTTATATGAAAATTATTGGAATACATTGAAATTGATAAAAAAGTTATTGTATGTTAATACATGGGATCTTATAAAAAATCAACAATAAAAACTGGAATATCAGGAGTCAACAGTATACAAGAAATGAGATTTTATTCTGCCAGCAAATATTTCTAATGAACTTAGCTATTCGGAACTGCTGTAGCTTTAGTCTAGTTTTAGCATTTTGTGATATTTCACACATAAACTATTGCTAACAATTTTTAACGAAGATATTTGGGTTTTTTTTATTTTAAACATATCGATGAAACCACTTATTATGTACTCTGATTATGTTTACATTTTGATGTATATAATTATAGCTAATAATATATACATACACGCACACTGTTTTACTGCTATAAAGAAGAAATGGAAGTAGTTTACAATAAATTTTAATAAAGAATTTTATTAAATTTTAAATATGTAAATTGAACAAAGCATGTCATCATAATAAAGCATGTGCATAAATGTATAATTATATGTACTGTAACCAACTAATAAATTTATTGTTTTGCAAATAATAATTACAGTTAATAAGGTGCATTTCTTATTTTTAATTCTTGGGTTTATTAAATATAGTTTTTGTATATTAATGAGCAATCATTTTTAATATACCTTGTTTTATTCATTTTTTACTTTATCAATGAGTTTAAGTCAATGAATACTTAAAAGAATAGGCTGCTATAAGACATTTTATGTTATCTTTTAAATTTTTGAGTGAGTTAGTTTTGATAGTTTAGTTATATATTTATTTATACAGAGAGAGCATCCATCATTATACTTTTTCAACAAGTATAGTTTCTGTAATTGAATATGAATGTAATGTTCTGAAATAACTGACTATTTATCATGAAGTGTTTCACTTGTGATGATGGTTCATCTAGATTTTAGTACTTGTACATAAAAAAATGGCCGGTAAGCAATTAACTAATTTACAAAAATATGTCATAAACATTAAATTATTCTAAAAATGAACTTCTGGTGTATTTAAAACTCTTGAAGTTTAAAACCAACAATTTTTATCTGCAAATGTTAATCACTTTCGGGTTATTTTTTGTACATGAAGTTAATTCGATTTGTTAATGTAACAAGTTTAATGAAGAATCTCTAACTTGCTACTTATATATTCATGCTGAAACATGTAATCACACTCAGAAACTTTTAAATTGAAAACTAAAATACTAAGTATTCAACTGCCATCTTAGTGGATCAAATGTTAGATTTTTTGTTTTTAATTGTCTAACTATACGCAAACTTTGTTACTGTTTAATTTGTTTTAACATGAAATTATGTATGTATATTCTAAAAAAGTAATTAAAAATGGTACTTGTGTATTATATTATCTTGTTGACCTTTTCCACCATAGAAATATTTTCTCAAATTTTCCAAATTTTAATCAAAAATTTTTAAATAAGGAAAAGAGTAGAATAGTTTACTTATATATTCATTGTAACAAATACTTTATTTGTTGTTTATATGGTGCTAAATCGTATCATTAAATAACGTATATTTTTTCGCCGATATGGTCGACTGGATTATAAATAAGTACCTTTAAAATACATTATTTTTCATTAAATTATCTTATTAAAGTAATTAGTTATATCAATTTTTAAAGTATTAAACTTCACTTTTTCTGTATTGGGTCAACACCATTTCACTTATACTGGACCGGTATGTAAAGGGTTATCATTCTGTCCTTCAGTTCAGCTGTTTGTCAATTTGATTCCCTCCTAAGATGTGTATGTTTACAGTAGTGCAGTATCCACTTTAAAGTTTAGATCTCACTCCAGTTTGCCTTTATGTGCAAAAAGTGTTTGTAGAATGAGAAATCCAGCTATTTGTGAAAAAAAAAAGAGTTAATAATGCTATTAAATTCTTATTTACCAATGATCTATTGAATGAGTGGAAAACTTATAACCAAAATAAATATCATATACCCCAATATAATTGCTTGATTTACAAGATTGTTGTACCAGAATTAAAAACCTGATTTGTTTTTTATGAGAATCACATTGAAAAAGAAATAATAAATAACATCATTGAAGTGTATAGTCATTCATAGTATACATTTTTGAATTAAATTTGTTTACTTTTTATTAAAATCAACCAGAATTTTAACTTAGTGTTTTTTTATGCTTTAAAGATTATGCCGAGCTGGCAGTCGAATGGTTAGCGCTCTTGCCTTCGGTTCAACAGTTCGTGGGTTCGAATCCCACCTTGGGCATGGATGTTTGTAGTGTTTCGGATTCCACTTTAAACCGTAAGTCCCGGTCTAATTAGCCCTCGTGTGCAAAAAATGACCGTTGAGCGACAAACAAACCATTCAAGCTTTAAAGATTATAAAATATCAGCTTTGATAATTATGAAATTTGTGATAGCATTCTTGTATCCTTTGAATGACTTCAATTAGTATAAAAGTAAAATTTTCCAACTGGTTTGTTGTCTTATCAATGTCAAATCTACAAAAATATATTTTCTATTTATAAAAGCTATATAAAAAAAATAAAACTTTACTTATAGAAAATTCAGAATCAAATTTCTATGCTTTTTCTCTTCTAAAATACATACATATATTTATCAAGAAAGTGACAACCAAAAATGCCTCTTTTCTTAAGCTTTCTTATAAATTTCAACCACACTTCCACTATTGACAAATATTTGAATTCTATATTAAAATTTAAATATTTTCCAATAGTAAATGAAATTTTTGTTTCTATGACTTGAATATTATCAGCATTTTATTTCATAACGAACTTCCTGTATTATTAGTTTGTACTGTAATCATTAATTGAACTTCAAGAGTTTTAGCAACAAATTATGTAGCTAGTTTGATTAAAACATTGATTTGTATCACTGAATTAGCATCTATGTATGTGTGTCTCAAAAAAGTATTTTTTAATAATAAATTTTCTATGCATAAGTTTCTCAAAAAATTGCTTTAAATAGAAATTGTAAAGTTTAATTAACAAGTTAGCATATTTCATTTTATACTTAATGTTTGTAGTATAAAAAGATGTAAATAAGCTTTTTTATTTTTTAATTATTTATCACAGGTGCTTTTAGAATTAGGAAATCGTTAATTTTATTTTCTATTTCTTGCCAAAAAGATTATTGTATTCTTGGTAACTTGATGGAAAAGTGAGCTTTGTTTTAAAGTTGTTCCCTAGGTAAATCTTAGCTATAGTCCCAAACTATGATATGCAAAGAATTTTTCTATTAAATTTTCAGAAAGGAATTTTAATGTCTTGTTTTGTCTTCTGAATTTAAAATCATTTTTCATCTAATTTTTTAATAAACTTTATTGAACATGTGTGACTTCTAAAAAATTAGTTTTGCATGACAGTTCCCAAAATGCAATACATATAAATTATTTTTTGCAAATGCATATAATGATTGTCTAGTTTAAATTAATTATTTAAAATTTTATTGTTAGTAGATATAATAGTAATATCTTCTGATTGCTCATCTTTATTGTTATTTTTATTTTATTTTGAAGGTGCTTTTTAATACATCATGTTTAAAATATGTTTATTAAACAGAATTTGATTATACTTCTTAAAAGCTGATGTAATTGAAAATTATGGAAACTCCTTTAATTTATTAATGTAGCTTTAATATATTTGATTTTATTTGTATTTATATAATCAAGCTTTAATTTCATTAACATAGAAATTAAAATAATTCCATTTATATTTTCTTGAAATCATAGAATTTCAATTATCTATTTTATGATTTATTTCAATGATCTATTTTAAATTGAGAAATATAAGGTTTCTTTTATATTTATATATATATATATATATATATATATATATATATATATATATATTTAAGAATTGTTTTATTTTATATACTTTAATATTTTTTATCAAATTTTTTCCTTATTTAAAAAATATGAAAAGCATTAAATAACAAGTGTTTTTGCAGATGATGCTGTTCACTGGTTTTTGTGTCTTATACGCCATGGAGCTCAAGTTATTGTGACTCAGATGGTTTCTACTGATGATAAAATTAATAATGGTGCTTTATGTTTTACTAACTATGTTAAATTGCAAAATTTACCACCAGATTTTTCTGTTGTATTTGAAGTTTATGCATTGGTATGTCATTCATAATATTAATACTTATTTTTAAGCATTTCATATATTTCTGAGATTTTACTTATTTTTGAATTCTTTGCAGCAAACTAAAAAAGAACGTCTTCCTCATGATAAGAAATACCATATTAAACGAGTAAGCAATTTCATTTTACAGTTTTGCTGCAATTTTTAATTTTATTAGTATTAAAGGGTAATTTACAGAAATTCTGATAGTTTGAGAAAAACAAATTTTAAACTGTCAGACAAATGATAATCTGTTCGAGGTAGTTTGATTTTTCAAACATTCTCAAAAGATTGTGCAGAAGTGCCAGGAGCTGTCTTATTAAATTGAAATTTTGCTTTGTTAATTAAAGAAAAAATTCCCAAAACTTTAATTTTTATTATAATTATCACACCATTTTAAATAATTACATGAGCTGGCATACATTAAAATTATTCCTTTAAAATATTTTTGTAAATTAAAGAAATGTTGATTCTGTTCAAATTTTTCTTAAATTTTAAATGCCAAAGTACATTAATAAGCATTCATATAAATGAATAATTACTACTTAAAAAAAGAAGTAAATTTAAGAGATACTGCATTATTTTAAGAAAAGTTTTCAGTCCATTATAATCTGAAACAAATTTTGCTAAATAAGGAACTATTTGTATGCATCAGTAAGCACAACTATGGCAGAACTTTTCTAAAATTTTAAAAGTTCATATGGTAGTAAAAAAAGTAATCATTAGAAACACATGCATATATTATGCTTCCCCACTTCTACACCTGATAAATAACATACCTAAAAGTATGTGAAAAGCTTGAAAGCGAAGATTCTAAAATATAATACATAAACAGTACCATGTAGTGATTAAAAATTTTCCACTTTAAAATGTACTCATATATCACCTATCCTTTAAGCTCATTCTCTAACAATCTCTGTATATTAACAGCTCTGTAAACCACTTGTGAGTGACTTTTCTGGGAAACGTGAACAAATTGATTGACCCAAGAAAGTCAAATCAACTCTGCTTTTTTTATACATTAGTATTAACACCTAGTATTAATTTTGTATGAAACTATGTGTGCAATACATATATTAGTAACATGTTTTATTGTGGAACATATTAAAGCATTGTTTAAATTAGCAGAATGAATAGATTTTAATTTATATGTTAATTTGTTTCAAAAGTTGATCGAATTATTAATATAATAAGAAAAATACTTTTTATGTTAAACATTAATATTTGTCCTAATCAAATTATTTAAATTAATTTAAATTTTCTAATATATTTTTTTGGTTTCCAATTTATAAATTTCTTAAAAGTATTTTATTTTTTAAAAAATGTCTCATTTTCAAAAATACAATATTATTTGAATATCTGATTTATTAAAAAAATTTTATAGGACAAAAGTACACTACGTATAACTCCGAAAGGAAAAAAATCTGATGGAAAACTCTTACTGCCAGGTGAGCTCTTAATATACATGTTAAAATTAAATATAAATAGCTGATTTGTATAACAATTGTAATCTTTTTAATGTATAAATAAGTAAATACAAAAATTTAAGTTAGTTTTGTTATCGTTGAAATTTATGGTAGGTATTATATGTATGGTTATTGTATTTAAAATATTCTCAAATTTCATACATAGTATAAAATTTTTAACATATAATTATCTTTTTTAATACATTCTTAAGGAAACTTATGTAAAATATATATAGTTAGAGAAAAAACATTTTTTTTTTTTAAATTTAGAAAATCTTTATTGAGAGTTGAATTACTGTAATTTCTAGACAAAATGCTCAGTTAAGGCATTAAACATTAAGAAATGTATATGCATTTAAAATTTAGTCTTTTACTAGTTTGCATAAGTGGGTAGGAAGTGCATGGAAATTGCTAAAAATCTCATCAGCAATATCAAAATTCAAAAATTAAGATTATGTTTCCAGAATTAGAAATTTTTGAATAGTTAAATCTAATGTAGTCAACATTTTTATACTTACCACTTCCTTGCACCTCTTTTCACAATAAAATTGTCCAATTGGCCAGTTAAAACCAGGATGATGTCCACTAGTTTAAATTGTAATTTAGATTAAAAGCTGCTTTTTTTTAATGAGAGGATAATCAAAAACTTTGAAGGCTTTGCATGATGTACTATTTGTTGAAATTATTTCATAAGCAAAAATAACATTTAAAATTAAACCTTTATTATTTTAATACCTTTTTGTAATATTCTTTATAAAATATTATTATTCATGCAAGTCTAAGTGAGTAAATATAAAGTCATTGGTTAACATCAGTAATTTTCAATATTTCTTACATTCATCATAAAATATTGGTAACTATTTTACAACTATGATCTCTGTTTAACTTAATATGAATTGACAAAACATACTAAGTTAAACTTAAATTTTTGTAAGTGCAATGTTTTTTGTTTTTTTTTTCTCTCTCTCTCTCTCTCTCTCCAGAAATTAGAGTCAAATAAGGACAGTATTGTTTATGAAACTCTCTACTATTGAATATATTTTGCAAACTCAAATCCTAAATGTTTAGACTCTCTTACTCCTACTTTTTATTAAAATTTAAAAAGAAATTATGAATCAGTTCATTATTACTTTTATTTCTTCATTTCAATATGAGTTTAAGATGACATTGAATGTATAAAAAATATTTAATTGCAATATTATTAAGAAAGAAAATTATTGAATGTTTTTCTATGAGTTTTTTTTTCCTTCATGTTTGTCTCCTTAGATTTTTCTTGTGTATAATTTGTTAATGAACTTTATATCTAAACTGAGTTTTCCTTGAAGTCATTCTGTGTAAAATATTTTACTTTATTTTGTCAAGCTTGTATTGGGTAATTTTACATTAAAAAATTTATAATTGTATTTTTTTTACTTGGTATCACAATAAAATTATTTTGGATTTTTTTTCTGAACTTTGAAGATTAAACATTTTTTAATAAATAATTTATGAGTTAAGTGTTATTCCAAAAAATACTTTGAGCTTAAGAAATGTTTGATTGTGAAATAGTTTAAGAAATATTGGAAAGTAGTTTTAATAGTAATTGTTTGCTTAATATGTTTCTGTTGCTATTTCTTTTAAACATAAAATTAATTTTCAGCTATAAGCAGTCCTGGTGGACCAAATGCAGTAAGATCACCTAGTTTTGGAGTAATAGGATTCACTCGTTTTACTATTCAAAACTGTAATAAGAAGTGTTTTACTTTAGACAAAGTAAGAATTTTTAATATTTTAAAATATTTCATATTTAAGTTATCTTTTCTTTATTATGTATTCTTTAACCTATGTGTATTGGGTTTTTTTTTTAATCAAATTAACTTTATTTATATAGTGAAGTATTTTATTACATCTACATTAATAATAAAATTCAAAACAATTTTCAGCTAATGTACTAAGTAATGTTGTTTTTCTTTATTTCTTTAACATTGAAGATAATATATATTTAAGAATATTTTTTCAGCTAAAAAATACAATATTATAGTAAGATCCCTCTGACAATTACTGAATTTTTTTGTATATAATCCATAGCAGCATATTATCTGCAAGACCTTTTTTAGATTAACAGAAAAAAAGCTGCAAAATCCACTGCATTTTTTAAGCAATTAATCAAAAATGTATTTTGCTAATATGCCGGCCCATAAAATAAAAAAAATACACGGTATGCTTCAAATTATAATAAATTGTGAAGGAAAAACATCTGTGCTTGGATGTGTCTCATCACAAAGTGCAATAAACTGAAGTGAAAACACCAAGGCAATCATCAAGTTGTAAATTCCAAGAAAACTTTACTGACTTTTAGTTTTTAAAACAATGTTAGATATATTTTAAAAATATAATTTTTTCATTAATAATTAAATGAAAGAAATTAATTATTTTCCTATTGCGCACTGGATACTTTTTATTTTGTACTATGCATATTTTTTTCACTTTACATTAACACATTTGTGGCCATTTTTTTATTTGTCTACAGCTGTATAATTTATTCACTTTTGCTTCCATATGATGATATACAAACTTGAAGGTTTTTAGAACAAAATAGCTCATTTTGATACAAAATTAGAGATGACTATAGCCTATAGCAAATTTGAGGAATCTAATTCTTTCTTGAATGTAATTGGACTAAATTGATTATAGCTAAAATAAATAAGCTGGGTCATGGTGCCATTTGTTACTTATTTCATAAAACATAAAAGCCATTTCTTATAAAACTTTATGGTATGCTTTTCTGAGAATTGTTTTTCATCAGATTATATGTGATGGCATACAATACGCACAACAAAATTTGAAACTTTTTTAACATATAACACACAGATTATGTACAAGAATATAAAGTACATTGTTTGGCAACTGTATTACTTCTGATCCAGTGTTACTAGAGGGGTACCTTTAGATTATAGATTATGATAGATAATGTAGCGAAAACTAACCACACTACTGGATATTACTATATTATTTGAATTAGTGTTTTCTCGTCTGATTTGTTAAATGATAAATTGTTATGTCCCAAACCACCAGAAACTATACTTGCTTTGAGGTGATATGACAAATCAATGTTAACATCAATTTATTTGTATAACTGATTTTAGCATATTAGTAGTTCAGTTGTGTGAGTTTTTCTGTATAGTAGCTGATGGTTATAATTTTGTATTCTATGAAGCTCATTTATATTGTTCGTTCAAAGATAAATATTCAATAAGAATTCTAAAATAATCATTCTTAATGAGCACACTTTTGTGATTAAGAGATAAATATAGCAATTGGTGTTGGCCAATCAATTGTTTCAATAATTTTCAGAACATTTCAAAGATTCTGTATCATCTTAAACAGAAAAGGATATTATGAATGTAAACATAAAACTATTTCAAGATCTGATAAAACTCAAGTGAAAAATAGCGAAATAAATCTAAGAAAAACACATTTCTTTGGAAAGATTTATTGGATTATGGTGCCGAACTAAAATCATACTAGAGCAAAGCAATAAATTTGAAATTTAGAGAAAGATTTTGCTGAAAGGTTAATTAAAGCTCTTTTAAACAATTTTAATTTTCTCCAAAATAAATTAGAAATCAGAGCCCACATTATTTTGCTCTTTTTAACATACACATTATAAAAAATTTTAATGAACAATTACATGAAAACATTACCTTTATAGTGTTTTCATGTAATTCTTTTCTGTTTCCATTAAAATTCCATACCTGTATTTAAATTATATTAATAACAACCAAAAGCTTCGTTTTTATAATTTTTTATTCAATGAATATATAGGTAACACCTGATTGTGAAGATAATACTTTTTCATTCATAATCATGAGTTTCTATTTTTCTGCCAAAGATGTCTTTCTTTCAAAAAATTTTCAATATTTAGATTTAAATAATGGAATTTTTTTGTTCATAATAGGAAATAGTACTATATATTTAAAAATTACAAAAGTAACTAAAAAATATGCACTTAATTTCATTGAATTATGTCCGACTCTTAGACAATCAAAGCATTTAACATTTCAAAAATCTGTGACAAATTGTGTCATATTTATCTATACAAATGTCAAAGTATTGTGATAAAACATTTTAGTCTAAATAAATTTCTTAAAATTTGAAATTTCCTTTTCAAATGTGTTTTATATAATAAGTCTAGTACTATATTAAATACTTAATACCCAAAAAATCTGTCTGATCTTAACTTTGGAAAACTGTTAGAAATAACTTCATAACTTCGCCTTACAAAATGCATACAAAGTAATTTGGGCATTATTTTTCAAATTATAATAAAAATATATTTTCAGCTAAATTTCCATCTCATTTTAATTTTTAAGTTGGTTTTACTTTTTGCCATCAGTATTTTTAAATTTTAGACAATTAGTTCTAAAATATAATTTTGAATTAATTGCAAACATTTGTGCTTATTTTATACTTATATAGTGGAAAACAATTTTTAGGTTAACTTTTAATAAGCATATGTCATTGTTATTCAGAAATTTTTAAAGTTAAATTTTCATTTTTAATAAAAGTTGAAGTAGATCTTGAAAAAAATTCATGTTAAAATTTCTTAAATAACCTCCTGAACAACCTGCAAAGCCAATTGTTATAATATGAAGGTTACAAAACACTGCTATAGATTATCATTATAAGCTAAAATAGTTGATTCAAATTTATGATTATTAAGTGTATCAACTAATTAATATTATATAACTTTTTAAAAATTAAGTTTAGTGAATATGATCTCTCCTTAAAGCTGATTAAAAATTCTTAAGACTTTTTATTATAATAAATCTGTTAATTGATTTTTATTTGTGTAAGGATTATTTTTAGTGCTGTATTACATTTGATATATTTATTGAATATAAGTAGTATGAAGATTTGTTTATACAATAAAATTAATATTTTTTAGATTCCTTTCACATCTCCCCTTGAGGGCGTTTTAAGAGTTAAGCTCCATTTGCATGCTGAGCATAAAGTAATGGAGAAGGGTTTCTTGGTAAGTTTTAGTTTTTTATTCATATTATACAGGACTGTTAAATACTCTTATGCAGAAAGGAATGCTGCCTAAATTATTTATGAAATTTGCTGTTTTACAGAATTCATACATAAAAAAGTAGCTTTACATATTTTACAAAACGCTCTTTGCCTCATTTAGAACTTCTAAAAATCCTAGTTATTAATTTTCGTCGCTTAATAATCCATTTTTTAATTTAAGTAGATTTAAGGTGTTTGTTTTAGAAAAGAAGTAGTGCAGTAAACTTTACTAATGGAGTTATGTCTAATTATATTCACTTTTCTTGATAATACTGATAGATTGAAAATAGAGTTTAAAAAAAATCTAAAATATGAAATTCCCTTAATTTTGAATTTAAGTGGGAAACAAGGCTTTTATCTAAAGAAATGAAAGGCTAATTGCCATTATTTAAAAAATTGCACATGAAATATATTTTTTATCTTTGTTTTCAACACAATTTATTTACAAATATGAATTAAAATAATTAAAACAAAAGAGTGGTTTTAAAGGAAAAATCCTACTTTACCTCATAATGAAGAAAAAATTATTTCATAACCCATTGATTTTTTATGTAGTAAATTCAAGATTGTTATGTAGTATATAGACATACTTTTTTAAAAAGTATTTCATATCTATCTCTCTCTCTCAGACTTAGAGAGAGAGGGTGTGTGTGTGAGTGAGTGAGAGATGTTTTCTTATATTTCTGTATAAGCAAATAAGTGGGAATGTGTACACATAAAAATTCACAAATCCATTACAAAAATTTAAACAATATTTATGTATGTGTGCATGCATTCCTGCTTATTTGCTTGCATAGAAATATAAGAAAACATTAGAGTTTAAAGAACTATACATAATTTATATATATATCATTTTTACACAATGAATTAAAGTTATAAACATTTTAATAAAATAAAAATAACAAATTTATAATGTATTAACAACCTTATGTTTCAAATTAAAATTGCAAATTCACAATTTCGTGCTCAAACAAATCTCATAAAGTTCCTCCCTCCCTTATTAATTTACCCTTCAGTTATGTAAAATAAATTATAATTTTTTTCATCAGTTATACAATGAAATTTGAAACAAGGTGAAAAATTTTCTTCATAATGAACTTTCATGAGGTTAATTTTAGTTGGTATATTCACACTTTATATATTTTTAACAATGGTATTTAAAGTTCATTATATTAAAATTTGTCATGACAGTTAATTTTACAATTGATTCTTAATAGATATGAAAAATAACTTTTGTATGTTAGAGAACATTAAATGTTGGCTTTCAGTGTTGCATAAAAAGTGTGGATGGAATATTTGATATGGTTTCAGAAATTTGTGTATTCGATTCCATTATTTTTATAAATAAAATAGTTTAAGTAAACCATAGAACTACAGTTTCCTTATAAAAAAGTAAAATTTAATTCTTTAGACTATGTTTGAAGATGTGAGTGGATTTGGTGCTTGGCATAGAAGATGGTGTGCATTGAATGCTCAATATCTAACCTATTGGAAATATCCTGATGATGAACAGAAAAAAGTAAAGCATTTATTCATAATTATTATATAATTAACATTTGTTCATATATTCTCTTTTTTCATATAAATTAAGACTTGTAAAAAAATCCCTTAATTAGGAGCCAATTGGATCGATCGATTTAAAGCAGTGCGTCACTGGGCAAATAAAACCTGTGTCCAGAGATGTTTGTGCAAGGGCACATACTTTTGAATTAGTCACCGTGCGACCTCAAGTAAAAGGAGACAAAAATTCTCTCATTACCCAGTGTTCCAATACTTTAACCACAACCAAGTAAATATACACTTATTTAGAATTATTAAAATTATTTGAATCTAACAATATATTTTCAAAATATATTTACTTCAAAATAAATTTTTTCTCTTGATTTAATGTATTAATTTAAAAATTTAATTTTCTTTATAGCGTTTTACTCCTCCCAATCTTTTATTAAATTTGTTTAAAAACTAGAAATTTCACAATTACAAAAAACAGTTAGTTTCTTTTCGGAAAGTTGGCTAGTGTATAATTTATTAACATTTGATATTCATAAATGTCTAGTTCAAACTATTGCAACATCTGAAATTAATTTTAATAACATTAATTCTTCCCTTAATACTTCTTTCTATTTTGCAGACATTTGCTTTCTGCTGATACAAAAGAAGAGAGAATTCTTTGGTGCAATAAATTAAATGAAGCCCTTACAAATGTCAGAAAATGGAATCCACAGGCTTTAAGGCCTGTAGAGAGCAAATAATTCATTTTTTCCTGCAAGCACTAAACTTTTTGCAATTGCAGGTGCATAATATAAAATAATTGTTTTTATGTATAATTATATAATTTTGTTAATTGAGATTATGCAGCATTTATGTGGCTTTTGTTCTAACAGTTGATTATTACCTTGTGATAAAGCTTGTAAATAATTATTTTAATATTTTGATTGCCTGAATATAAACTTTATACATTGAACAGTCTAATATATTAATTAGTATTGTTTTTATTTAATGTGTATATAAAAATGATTTAGTATATTAGAATTTTGCATTTTAATTATAGCTATTATAACTGTTTTTTCAATAAATATTTTCTCTTATACCTTTTTGTAGTTTGTTATTTTAAAGCTAGATTATATATATATATACATATATATATATATATACATACATATATATATATATATATACATGTATAGATATATACACATATATGATATATTCAACTTCAACATTATCATGAAGAACTAAAACTAAATGTTGAGTTATTAATATAATTTTCTATTAATAATTTTTATATATTTTAAAATATTCATTTTATACATCATCTGTATTAGTAAAATTATCCTTATCTCCCCCCTTACATAATATTTGCTGTGTATCTTTCATGTGTTCACCTGCATTTATAATTAATTGATTTCGCCCCTCTCTTTTTTATTAATTCAGTTATAATTTTTTAATATTCTTATAAATATTTCCATTTTATATATAAGGTAATTCAATATTTTATGCTATATTTTTGTTGCAAAATCTCAGTCGTTTACAGTTAAACAGAATTTGGTGTAGATCTCCATTTAAAAAAACCTATAAAAATACATTAGCTGAAATTTGTTTTTTAAATTTTTTGATTAAACTATAAATTATTAAATCCAGAAAAAAGTCAGGGGTGGAATTATTAGTTGTAAGTCTCAGCAATGGATATTAAAAATTGCATAGAAGCATCTTTTGAAAAGATATAATTTTATTAATTGTTATTTACTAGTGACAAAAAAATTTAGGTATATTCTGTACATATTATTTTAGTGATAATACAAGTATTTCCAAGCAATTTACGTAAAATCATTGAAGTTTTTATATGTGTGTACGAACAACTTTTTATAAATTTTATCAGTTTTTATATTACTTCTATATAAAATGTTTCATTATCAGATTAGGAATATAGTAAGTCAAATTGCATTGTCTGAAAAGCAAGCAAGGAAATCTAGCTTTGCATCATGGTAAGAACTACACTGCAAATCATTTCAGTTATATACACCAAATCGTCTATTTCATCTTCTTTACATGTGCATGCATAGCAAGAGCTAAATTAATATCCTAATTAAGTACCATAAAATGTGAAAATTCAATTTAATGTCAATATATGGGATTTATATTTGCAGTAAAGTTAATAATCTTAAGCAAATGAATCATGTTGCCTAAATCAAAATTCAAGTCACCTCCAATTTATCTTTTCATTTTCAAATTTGACTTTCATATAAATTTATTTGCTGAAAAATCAACTATAAAATGATGCAGTCTAGTGAACATTTTTGCATAAGTGTCAAAGTTGTCTTTTATTCAAAAAATGGGTTTTTTAATATTGCCTACTCTGAAACAATCTATTTAAGTTTCTAAAAATATTTGTAAATTACCTGTTGTTTTTACTAATAACACTTGAACTAGCCAAGCTCGCTATGCCTCGGCTCTGCAAATTTAAGTCAATTGGGGGTGTCTTTTGTTTAATCAGAGCACCATGAAAAGGTGAAAGTACGACTTTTGTTCTTCAAATTCTCCGATAGATGGCAGTACTAGAGGATCTACTCTCTCAATTTTGGCATTGATCTGAAGGTTGAGTAAGTTTCTCCAGACCATTGCACGTATATCGCATGTACTCGGTGGGTCTTTGCCGGCATTGGGAATTGAACCTCACCCTTCCGGACAGAATGCCGATGCCCTAATTACTAAACTACCACGGCCCTGTAAATTACATTTTATTTTCATACTTTTTGTTTATTTCTCTGTGTATATCAAAAAGATTAAACATGTCTATAAAACCCAAACTATGAAACTATTTACTTTTGCAAATTGTTAGTAAATTTTAACATATAAAGTGTTGAACAAAATGAAACAAGCAGTTTTCAAAATTCAAAGTAAACTAGGATACTGAGCATATTTTTTAAAATTAAAATTGTACATGTTTATAAGAGCTTTTATAAGAATTTAAATGAAAATATGTATTTTTCCAAATATTTTTAAAAAATTAAATACTATTTGTACAAGTGTAAGTATGATCTAAAAAATTAAGGTATTGTGCCAGTAGATTTAACTAAAAGCATGTTTATTAATTAGAAAAGATAAATCTGGGATATTTAAAAAATTTTCTAGCATTTCACTTTCTTTCAGCAAATTTAAGATTATTAGAATAACAATTTTTTTTTTTTTTTGTAAAAAAATAATCAATACCAGTAATTATGTAATTTAATTGTATTTTTGTAATTTAACTCTGAATAAAATAGAAACAAAACAGTTGAAATTTACAGTATATGAAATTGATTGCAATCATTTGGAACAAATGTTTGTCCTTATCACTTTTTTTCCCCAAATCTTATATTTTACAGCAGTTTTCTATTTAAAGTATTTTAACATTTTCTCTGCCATATTTAAATTTTAAAAAAATTACTCTGATAAAAAATATTTTCTGTATTTAAATTGGTCAAATGCATTTTTGTTCTCTTTCTTTCTTAAATATAATGTAAGTAATAATTGTAGAAGTCTTATATTTCTGAGAATATTGCTGACTTAAACAAATAAAATTTCATTTTCAGTTTAGTAAAATTTTTAATTTTACAACTTATAAATTCGTTTCCTGACACAAAATAGTGAAATTAAAAAAATGCTACTGCTTTTAAATAATTACTTTGCCCCTTTTCTATTTAATGTTTAATTTTTAAATTAAAAAAAAAAAATATTTGACACAGTGCTTCTTGAACTGTTCAATTTTATTCCTGAATACTCAAAAAAGGTATATTTAATATCAAAATTCTGTCTACTACAATTAAATTTACATTTATGAAACCTAAATGTAATTTCAATTGAATATGACCAAAAATGTTTTTTATTGATAATACCAAAACTTGTGATATTTTAAATCATGCTTTATCGATTATAAACTCAATATGTTAATACATTTTTTAAAAATATCTAAATATCATATAAGAACTTTTCTGTTGAATTAGTATCTCAATAGTATTTTTCCAAACATGTTGTTACCTATCTCCCTCATGTAGGAAAGCCTACAGCAGGTCCAAAATGTCACGACGCACAAGTTCCACATAGATTTTATCCTGCTCAACCCACAGCTGCCTAGACAAGTAAGGTTAGCAGGACTGGCAGAGAGGGTACAAATAGGAAAAATTCTCTTCCTTTTAAGGAACCTTAAGTTCTTTAAGTGGATTTTTCCATATATAATAGTAATATACAGGGTGATAAATAAATTTTTCATAAATTGAAAAGTATAAAGAAGAACGATTCTGAAAAATTTGATTAGAAATGCCATATAGCAAAAATATTGCTATTTAATGGTTCTATTAAGTATTCAAATACTTTTTTGGAAAAATGTAGTACATTTATTAAACAGGAATCTTCTGTTAATGAACAATTATTTTATAAACTGCTGAATACGCTTGTAGCATCTTTTCTCAAGTGATATTAATTCTTTGTTGAAAAGAATAGTATTGCTAATAAAATAACTCATTTGTACCATTTTAATTTCCTTTTTCAGGTTTGATTTGGTTTAATTATCAAAAGTACATTTCTTTGCAAATAAATGTTAATTTGATTGGAGCCTATCATTTAATAAAAATCACTACATGCATAGCAGCTTACCATATTTGAGGTAGTAATTGAACTATATAAACTAAAGATAGGAGTGCTAACCATTTAGCTGTCTTCTTTTCCCAATTATATAAACGTAATAAAAATGATAGCTCAATAGAAATCATTTAGAGATTAGATTCATTAAACTGTTCTTATGTGTAAATGAACCTCATAATATACTGCAATTACATTAGCATAGCACATGCCTTTTCTAAATGATTTGGTTAATATTTTATTTAGATACCTCTTAGCATTGATTTAGTAAAGAGAGAATATTAAATGTTATTATAACAAATGATAACTACATGCACTTAAAAAGTAAGTAAAAAAATCTTAAAGCATTAGCAAACAGTCAATTTTATTTAAATACAGTAAATGTAAGTATTTCTCTAAAATTCTTCCATAGTCTATATTATAATTCTCTAAAAGTTCACAATAAATATATTTCTACAAAAATATACAAATCACAGGATAGCATTTGATTTTTTTCTTCTTTTTATCAACTTTTACTTTTCCAATCCCATGGTATGCACATTTCTCCATCTTGCAATATTGAATAATAATTTGTTATTCGAACTCTTAAGCCCAAAAGTTTAGTACCAAAATAGGAAGATTGTTCTAACAAACGTTCACAGCAATGCACCATTAAATCAGGAGTTACATTATCATCTTTCTCTAAGGCACTTAGTCCCAATTCAGACATACACTGCATGTAAATTTTTGATTCCTTTCGCTTCATTCTAAATAAAAGTAAAAAAAAGATAACTTAATAAATTTTGTGATTCTCCATTCTGATTTTGTCTATTCTTTTTTCAGATTTATCCCTTAACGAACTTGAGAGCTTTTATTTTAATTTTCATACATTAATATCAGTTAGAAAAATTTTTTATTAGCAAATGTATACATTGATTTAAAGAGATAGTGATAATTTAATGAATACACATCTTTTTAAAAGCTGTAACACTATGAACATTACTTTCATTTAAAAACTTCTGTATTTTCTATGTTGTATATACAAATACATTCTTTCAATTTGTACTTCCATACATTCTAGTATCATCCCTTGAAACAATTTCTATATTAATTTCAATAGATAAGCAATTTAAAACATTTGATCTGAAAAAATTACATATTAAATTCATTACACAAGAATATGGTTGAAAACAAAAACTAAAAACTATAAGTTCAATAATGGAGTTAAATTTATGTACTCATAATTTATATATTCTGAGAATTATTTTACAATTCCTCAAGTATTTTGTTTTTAAAATATATAAATTTAATGAAGTACAAGAATAAGTATATTTAAACCTTCTATAATTCTTCACATCAAATGGAAAATAATGATGACCAGTGTTCCCAAAACACAGGTCTGTGGTTCTGCCTTTGAGCTGGCCAAAGTTAACTCGCCTTTCATCTCTTCATTGGGTCAATAAAAGGAATACCAAGCATGCTTATGAACTAAACACTGTGAGTTTCATGTTTGGCTGACCACCTAATTAAAACATGCTTAGTACCCCAGAATCCTCTCATCACGAAAACAAATATGGTCACTGAGGTCTTGGTCTTCACATGAGCTGTTGTGCAACTAAGTTTAGTGCAAGAATATAATCATCAAATCAACAGCAAGAAAAGAGATTTCAATATTTTGAAACCAAATCAGTCATGAAATCCTTAAATTATTTCTCCATAAGTACTAATTTATCAATAAACATCACATTTCCAATTTTCTACATAAATGAAATTTTTTCAATACCATGTAGATTTAAATGAATTATCAGAACATTTGTATAATCAAAATGTTTTTCAAAATCGCCTTCCTATAAAATCACTCATGAAAAGTAACAATCATACACACTAGTAAAATATGCATTCACTTTTTCTTGTTTATTTACATTCATTGGAGAAGATAGTGACAAAAATTTTTGCATAAACAAGAAAAATAATACTAATAATGAAAGAAATACCAACTAGACAATCAATAGATTTTCCCTGTACTAAATTCATCAATAATAAATTTCATTCGATTTGTTGCAGTCTTTAATCACAAGAAATTTAAAAGTTGAAATAAACTTTTTATTCAATGTTTTTGCACAGGAAATTGTACAAAGTGATACATACCTTTTAAAGTGGAAATAAAATCCATGAGCACTAACTAATTATCTAGCAATTGGTAACATGAACTTTAAAAAAACCAGTGTGAACAAACAATAAGTCATCAAAAAATTAGTTTTGATAACTTTGTTTCCTTAAATACCAAATAATTCCAAATCTTTTTTTAAAAGAAATAATAAATGATTTGTAAAGAGGATGCTAACCTATTATACAGTTGTATTCTTTGACTTGCTTCATCCATGTTTTTTGAAATAAAATCTACCAGTAAAAATGCTGGACAAGAAGCAGGAACAATAAATTGCCCAGTTGGGGATAACATAAGGGGACCAGCTTCACTAAAATATGAAAAATTTTAACATTAAGGAAACTAAATTAAGTAAAATCTTTACATCAAATTTATTTATAAAATTCTAAATTAAAAAAGCATTTAAAAATATTACTTGAAATGTATATTCCAGTGGATGCCAAGCTCCTCGATAGACAGTCATTTTTCAAAATTTGAATTTTTTGCGAGCCACAATTAAATGTATTTAAAAAGTATTAAATTTTTTTACAGAAATTATAGTTGTAAAAAACATTTAAATAAAAGTAAAAAATATTTATTGAATTTAAATATAAAATATTAAATCTCATTTATTTTACTTCTCTAGATAATTCCTTAAAATTTGGTGAATAATTGATGACAGCACTTCCCAGTAATTCTTTGAATTACTGATTAATTTACACTGATTGATGTTTGGATTTCACGGATTTGAAAGATGAAGAAAATTACTCACAGAAATACATTGCTCTGAATATAGAAATAATTAGACAAGCAGCCTTCTTTTTAATTCCAGATACTTCGATTCTGGTACAAATTTTAAAAATTCAGCAATAGGTGTTGACATATATTTTAATTGTAGAGCTTGATCTTCTTGCATCTCTATTAATTCTAATTATCTAGATGCTTTTTGGTTCATAATTATATTACAAATGGAAAACTCAACTTGACTTTTGTTAATTTCAAACGGGTTTAAAAAAATTTAGAGACGACTTAAAATATTTCAAGTCTTGAAATCCATTTTGGAATTCCATCAATATTTTTTCTAGCTTTTTTATATACTCATTGAGTTTTTTCTGTTTAGTATTGGAACAATTTTGTTTAATTCGAGGAAATTGGCAAAAGGTTTTATTTTTAATTTCCTTATGAAAAAGTTATAAATTAGTTTGAAAACTAAATATACACTGTGAAAGAATAGATATTATTTTATTTTTCCCCAGGAATTGTAAATTCAGTGTTTGCAAATGTTCCACGACATCTGTCTAAAACATAAGTTTTGTAACCACTCATCCTCATCTAATTTTGAATAAGTTATTTCATTTTCTTTTAGAAATGCAGTTATCAGATACTAAAAATTTATTTAATACATTGTAGCTAGATAACCATTCTGCTGCAATGAAAGCAAAAGAAATTGTCATTTGGAAGTTTTTCGTCCTTTTATTCTTCAAGGAAGTTTTTGTTGATGATTTTTTGCTTTGGTGTGAATGTAATTTACAATAACACAGTTTTCATAACATCAGGATATGTTAAATATTTTTTAATGAGATGTTCTTGGTGAATTGTGGAATTTGAGAATCATCTCTTAAAAGCCCAATAAGACTGAGTTTTTTATGCAGCATTGCCAGAGCTCCATCAGTTGGCAATGCTTACAAGTTTTTTAAGAAACTCATCAAAAGTTTTCATTATACAGTCTCACGCATTTTTAATATCGACGCCACACGTTCTCTTGAATTTCCACTAAATCTAATAATTCTTCTTTAGCAACGAAGTCAGGTGAAATACAACATAAAAACTGGCAATTGCAGAGTATCTGAGACATCTGTTGATTCATCAAGGGCTAAACTGAACGCAATACAGTTCTCCAAATTATTTTCAAGAGATGTATTAATAGCAGTTATGTGTCGCAAAATGGGAATTTACAATTTGTGCAATGCTGCATTATTTGGATCTAAAACTTTAAGTACATGTTCCAAGTTTTTTAATAAGCTCTCCCTCTCCATACAGGGGTTTTGCACAAGTAATATTCCAAACAATAACAAAACTGACTTCAGCCACATTATTTACTTGATTGTTAAGGGTCATCAAAATTGACTGTTGTTTATTTAAATTTGATTTTAAAGAAGCCAGTTTATCTAATCTTAATTTGAAATTTAGTGGATACTGATTAGAAAACTCAGGATGATTGGTTTCATAATGCCAATGTAAATTGATAGTTTCATAATTTTTGACCGTAGAATTACAATTACCACATAATCTTTTCCGTTATTGTCAAACAAAAAAACAATTTCCCCCGAGACTCATTATTAAAACTTCTATTTTCCTGCACATATTTTCTTTCTCTGTCATTATATTTTTAAAAGAACTGGAAATAAACAAAGAAATTTAGAAAATACAAGTTTTGTGTTATTAAAACACTAACAACATGTGTTACAAACTACAAAATAAATTTTAGTTAATTTACAAAAAATTCCAGATTACAAATTATGTCCATAACATGAGTGATGTAAAATGTTTCCTTCAGAGCACAATGTTACCTGTCTGCTGCAATGAAAGTTTACATATTCGAAATCGGTCTGGAGTCATTCAATTATGGATGATTACGCCACTGTTTATGTTTGTTTGTGCAGTTTTCTATGAGTCATATCATTTTATCTTGTATGGAAATGAAATTCGTTACAACGTTGCACTTAGTCTCTCATATTTGTTTTCAGTAATTTAAACACATACGGAATGAGAGTAATTTTTTAAAATACAATAACACAAAAATTAAAAGGAAACTCTGGTACATTTAACAAGAGCCACAAATAATGCAGTAAATACCCACATGTAGCTTACGAATTGCAGGATGGCCATCTCTGGTATATTCTATGAATTATCACAACAAAAAAAAACGTGCATTAAAATCTAAACATAATTTTACTGCAAACATAATTACTTTAAACTAGTTTTAAGTAATTAAATAAGTATATTTATAAAAATTAGTTTCAATTAATATGGAATAAAAATTAAAAGTTCATCAAAATAATATGTGTTTATAAATGTACTACGAAATAAAATTAATTTGTTGCTGCATGTGATAACAATTACAGAATTCATCAATGTTCGGTGTTAACAAAATGGTTTTTTGAGTTACACAATGTATAAAAGTCATTGACAGATTAGCTATAAAGTTTGCAAGCAAAAAGAAAATGAAGGAGTATTTAAATACCTATGTAAACTGAAGTTTATGTGGGTATTTACTTATATTTACAATTTTAATACCAACATAAACTTCAGTTTAATAATTCCCAAATGAGTTTAACCAATTTAAGTATTTTCATTTTAGACAAAACTTCAATTTAATAAATAACCAGATAATTTCTAATTGTAGATCAATTTTAATATCATTGTTATTCCAAATATAGATAAAAAAATTTATATTAATTTCTTTTTAGAAAGTTACAAAGAATTTACATTTTTATGAATATCCATCACACAATATATGTGTGTGTAATATACATAGTTTAAAAAAGTAAAAAGCTTAAATGCACTTTTGAATAAACAATTAAGTTACCATTCAACAACAATTTGAAAATTATCTAAGCGCCGTGGCCATGAAGAAGGATACCCATTCACCCAGCGGTATTTATAGAGAGCAGAAGTTAACTTCCCAAGCTGCTGGCTGTACTTCTGAACCATCACTGTTGGTTGGAATTTTCTATGCTGCACTAGAATACCTCTTAATACTTCAGATAGGGCTCTCTCAGTTTCAGGTATTTGGCAAAGTAGCTCATCAAACTGATCAATAGACTGAATCATCTAAATAAAGTTTCATAAAATTAAAAGCACAAAAATTTATTGGGATAAAATTACTTAAAAGTAATTAATTGAAACATATTTTCAAATAATCATAATCACTAAGATGTGATTTATTGCATTAAATTTATGCAATAAATCACATCTTAGTGATTTATTGCATAAATTTAAAAAGAGCAAAGAATGTCTTACAGTCAGAATTATATATTAACTGAAATAAATGTAATGTTTTATAAAATTATTATGTTACTTTAAAAAAAAGCATGATAATAATTTTATGAAACTCATAGAATAACAAAAATAAAAGGTCTCCCTAAAAATTACAAATTCACTTATTTCAATAGATTATATAAATTTAAAAATAATACTTGCAAAAAGTAGTATATTGTTAATAAACTTTGCTATAAAATCAACAATAACAATCTTCATTTAAATTTTAAAAACAATGATGTACTCTTTTATTTATCACAAAATAAAAGCTCTTTTCAAAAATGTATCATAATTGGCGTTCTTATGAAAATAAATTAGAATATAAGACAAAAAATTTTCCTTATTACATTATATACTCAATGATTATAATTAAACTTTGATGAAAAATGCTGATAAATAAGTATATACATTGAAAATTTAACAGTTTTCAAAATAAAATCATGCAAACAATATACTACAAAATGTAAATTTTGCAAATATTTATAATTTTAGAAATAAATAGAGAATATAATACTTTAGACAATAAAGTAAATTTTCGATTTTCTATTCTTAAAAGATGAACACTTACATCTAACCAATTATTACGGACATCTTCACTGCTTAAGATAATATGACCTTCAAAACTTACACCAGTTTGACGCCCAAAGACAAGTGTACGACCTACAAATAAATAAAAATTTGTCATTATTCAAATACAACTAGCACTTAATCAGAAAGTTTGCAGGTATCAGAAATGTTACTTATAAAAACATTAAATAAGTTACATACTAAAATCATCAAATTTGAAACATCTTAGTGATTTGTTGCAACTTTTAAATTAATAGAACATTTTTTTGTGAACTAATAAACATCACAATAGTTTGTTTCTTATTTTTAGATTTAAAATTATATTATTGACAAACATTATTTGCCAAAACAAAAGATTGAACTATACAAAAATAATCTTCTACAAATTACTATTCAGGATATTTGTTAAATATATAATACTACCATTTTGAAATGTTGAAAGGATACTTTAAAATGTTTTTAAGATACAAGAGATGTATTAAGATATCATACATTCATATTTTCAGAAATATGAATGAAACCATTGAATAATTAAAAGAAATAGAACTTTTAGCAAACAGATCCAAATCAGTGAAAATTAAATTTTTTATTTTATGTATTAATATAGACTTAGAGTAATATAAGAAACAACAAATAATTTTTAACTTTATTCCTTTTTTATAATTTGCTTTTTAGTTCGAATTACAATAAGGAGATAAATAAAACCATTCCAAATGCTAGATTTATACACAATGATTTTTATAACAATTATATATAACTCCAAACACAAACATTATGCTAAATAAATAGAATTATGTATGCCAAATACAACCTACAAAAAAAAAAATCTTTAAATGTTTATACATCAGAAATCTAATTTTTACAGATAGATTGATCTTAATTTTTCCTACATTACAAAGCAAATATATCAATATCATGTAATTACTTAATTTTTCACTGATATAAATCTGTATTCATAAGAGTTCAATAAACTATACTTTGAAGACTGCATCTTTTTTGACAACCAAAAATAGTGCGTGTGTAAAATAGAACCTCAAACCTAAATCCAAGTTTGCCTTAGTAATAGACGTAAGGTATTATCAAATTCCTTTTTTTTTTTTTTTTTTTTTTTTTTTTTGCTACACTTGTGAGAAAATATTTTAAGTCCCTCTCTCATATATGAACAAAGTCAGATTGTTATTGTTATTATTATAAAATATTTACAATATTAGCACCAAAATCTTTATTAAGTGCCATTTTAAAAACTGTCATTTATATTAAATATCATGTATGAAAGAATTTATTTATAAACATACTGAACTTTTTCAAATAAACTTGCCAACAACATATTCAAACAAAATCTTATTTACAGATAACTGCTTCAAAGACAAAATACTATTAGAAGGGTAAATACATTTATATTAATAAAAGATTAATTACATAAAATTCAAAGGAGCTTCTAATTTATAAATGTATACATTGTGAATATCTTAATAATAAAAATACAAGTACATATTGCTCAAAAAATAAAGCTAAGTTACATAAGTAACAATAATATATTAAATGTAAACTGAAATAAATTTGGATTGTACATTTAAATTTATATAAAATCACAAAATATTTCTTAAAAATTATTTTCAAGTTTACAATTATGTTTATAATAATCAAATCTTTACAGATTTTTCAGAGAATTTTATACATAATTATTTAAAACTGCATAAGCTTTTAAATCCACCTAAATTGCTTACTTGTATTGTTTTTATTTATAAAAAATTTATATATATCAAATGGTAATGTTTAACATTAAAGTATTTAATAATAAAAAGTATTTACCAATAATAATTCATCAGTAAATATAGTACAGTATTCCAGACAGTATTTTATTCAAAGGTTCAGTATCTAACAGTAGTGTTTTATTCATAGCTACAACATTCACAAATAAGACTGTCTACTTTTTATATTATTCAAGAGCATAATTCAAAATAAATAATTATCTAATTGATTAGAATTATTTTCACCTAATTTTAATTTATTATATTTTGTTTCATACATACTTACAGTAAATAGCAAATTTATAAATTTACTAAACTAATAAAGAAATAAGAATTCCTATATCTTATGTGTTATTCACACAACAGCATATATACAATACATATATAACTTATCTGATTGATTAAAATTATTTTCACCATATTTTAATTTCTTGTAGTTCATTTTGTACGTATTTGCAATACATTGCATTTTAATTTTTACTAAACTAAACATAAAATAGACAGAGAATATTATTAAAGTATTATACATTTTAAATTCATGCTAATATGTTGTAATATTAATACTAATAACACTGCTCTATTCTGAACTTTTGCACATGAAGTTGAATTTAACTGTGACCTACAATTTAAAGTAATTTGATTGATTTGCCTATTTATGATCCCTCTTTAATTACAAAAACTAAATGGAATTGAACCTATGATTTTAAAATTTGAAAACACTTAAGATTGCACAAATAAAAATCAATAATAAAAATTTAAGCATAATAAAGCAACAAAAATTATAGGAACATTAATAATTAACAAATATTATATACCAACAAGAGCTAACATGTCGTCAGGATGTTGGATGTGAAGAGCTCGGAAACTTAACAAACATCCTCTAAAGTGGGTAATGCCCCATCCACAATTCCAAACTATTTCTTTAAGTTTCAAGGTTTCTTTAATTTCTTCAGACAGTCTTTCTGTTTCTTCTCTAAGGGGCTGACAAGCTTGCAATTTACTAAGTGCTTTATCTACACTTGTATTTAGCCAATATCTATAGTAATAAATAATATTATTAATAAACAGATGAATATTTGTAATATTACAGCTTGTAAAAAAATCATAATTTGAGTAAATTAAATAGATAGAAAAAGGTATGCTTCAATACAGGAATTTAATAAACAGACTGCACGCCTATTTCTACCTGAAACTTCAGAGCTAATATAATGATAGAAGAGAAAAAATTGATTTTCTAATGAACATTTGAAGTTCAATATTATTGATTCATTTTGAGATTTAAAAAAGAAGCAACAGAATATAGAAAAGAAATAAAGCATAACATGTGAATATATAAGTCAGATTAGACAGCAATTCATATCAGGCAATTTTATAATCAATTCTTAAGCTGCTTTTATTCTATTAATTATTATGTATATTACTCATTATTTTACTTTTAAAGTAATGAAACGAAAATAAAGTAACAAAACTAAATGCCTTCTTTTAATTTATTTCAATCTTGATACATTTCTTTATAGTTATCAGAAAAAGTGATGAAATTATATAGTTAACATTGAGCGTTTTATTTTTTAATGGAAAAATGCACAGAAATTGCATTTACTAATTTTTTTTCTAAGAAATTAAACACTTTAATATTAAATTTTCTATTATAATTGAAATCTATAAATGTAGCATAACACTTTTTAAAATAATTTATCAGTATTTTAAAATATTATTATATAAATTATACTAAAGCCTTGAAACATTAGCAATTGTTATTAAATTGTTGGAAAATTTTAATTAATTTTTCAAATGTTGTTCCCATTTGAAATATTTTAGAATGATTTGATAATAAAAACTCACTGATAACCATAAATTGCTGTAGAAATAGCAGGCAATTTATCAACACATCTTCATGTAATGCCTTAAATAATTGAAAACTCAACTCAATTTATAGAAATTATTATGTTTATATACTGAAATATTTCTTGATGAAAAAGAAATCTTCTACATAAATTTAGTAATTCAAACAAAATTTTTCTTCCTGCAAGAAAATTCCTATTAATCCTTCCCTAATAGCAAGTGAATTCAGGAAATACATACTCCACAATATAATGCCATTCTTCTTCAATTCTTCAAAAACATCAATGAATTTTACTGGATTATTTTTAAAAAAAAAAATTATCACATAAAAATACAAAAAAAAGAAAGACGAGTAGAAATTACTTTTTCATATAACAAAATCATAAAAACTATGTGACAGAAATAATGATCATACTTAACATCCATATCACCTTCACTTTTAATTCTTTGCTCTATGTCTTCAGCAGTTTTTCGAGCTTCATTCCACCAACTTGAATGAAAAGCTTGTGAGTTGGAAGTTGATTTATACTGATCCAATTTAGGTTCCTTCACATGTGTGCAATTAGGCTTAGATTCTTTTAAAGCATCAATATATTCAGTTGACAATTGACATTTAGATAGTATTGTACGCAAAAGACGATGAAGATCTTTATCTAAAAGTTGTATATTCACATGTTTAAAAGATGCACCTAGTCATTAGAGACGAAAAAGAAATAAGGATAACAGCAAAAAGAAGGAAAAGAGAATATTTTGAATATATTCTTGATTACAATAATAACAAATATGTTTTATGTGCACTTGTGAATAAAATGTATAACCCAGAAAATATTCATTTTTAATAAAACCTGAAATAAAAAGCTAACAAAATAAAAACAGTTATATAAGTTCATATAGGGTACCAAAAACAGTAATTTGCAAGCTTTGATAAAGGTTGTGACAAACAAGTGTTGCGTAGAAGCTCTGTTTGAAAGCCACATTGTGTGGTATTCCAGAAACACCCACCTCCTCAGTAATAAACTGATGCATTTACATCTTTATGTGAAATATCCCAGTTTTCTGGCTTCTAATGTATCTTTCAGTGACAACTGGTCATAATTTCAAACGAATTTGTAATCAAAATTTCACAAAAATTTCGAAATTTTGTAAAATAATACAATTTATTAAAATTACTTCACAATATAAATTGAGTGCCAATTATATGTTTTAAAAGCAAATAATTTATATAATACTTGCCTAGTTATCCCTAGTTGCATTTTTTTTTTAATTTTAAAGTATAAAAGTATTTTATTTTAAATTTACAAGAAGCTTTAGTCATAAAAGTAATTAAGTATCATTCATTAACAAGAATTCTCACTAATGTCTCATAAATAAGTATTTAAAATAAATTTCATATTCATTTGATGTGAATGCTTACATTATTTGATTTTGAAAGTTGCCTCGATGATGAAAGAAGGTAAGATATTTAATTTCTTATTAATCAAAAAATTGTCAAGACAATAATAATAAAAAAAATATATTTTTGATACATCATTTTTAACACCAATGGGGTCTCAAATGTTACAACATAAATATAAACTTTTCTGTCATAAAGTTTATATTGTAACACTTAATGCATCATTAACTTTTCTGTGATCTGGCTTTAAGTGATAAAACAAATACATTATGTAAAAATAAATATTTTGTGATTAAATTTAATCATTAAGTTAAATAAGCTGAGAACAATGTCTTTATTAAAAAAAGTCAATAATTAAATTAAAAGTCAATGATTAAAATTCCACATTGACGACAGCCAATTAAAAATTTAATTTGCAAACAATGTCATCAAAATTAGTAAGAATCAATTCTATTACTTATTGAAATGATTCTACCAATGTAATTGGAAATTTTACATAAAACAGATATATAAAAGTATTTTTGTAGCTGCTCTGTATCATTAATATAGAATTTTATCTTAAAAAAACAATTATAGAATTCAATGATTAACCTTTTTTCTTTCAATTAAAATCTAATAACATTCAAAATTCAGTAATTTTTTTATTACATACATGAACATGAAAAGAAAATTTAATTTCTCTATTATATTGAAAATATAATTTTATTCCTAATCCACTGAAATAACTTTTATTTTTAGCATCTTATTAAAATCTTTCTTTTTTAACCCATGTCTATATTTTCATACTACTTTCAGGCAAAATAATTTAAGATTAAATATGAAGAAACTAATTATTTCATAAATATTTATTGCTAGTACTTACTCGTGTTAAACTTGTGAGAGTTATTTTTCAAACAGAATGTAACTGATACTGGTTTTGCAGCTTCATTTTTGAGAACAGTTTCCAAATAAAAATTCAGTTGCTTTAAAGATTTTTCATTTATCTCCTATTAAAATATTATTTTTCATAATTAAAATAGAGGAATTTTATATTAATTAAAAATATATATATTAAAACTAAGCAATAAATATAAAAATATTGATAAGAGCAAGTATCCAATGCAAATTTTTAAAAGCATGTTTTTATACTTTAACTTCAAATACTTTTTAATATTCACTTGGGCAAGAAAATTATACAAAAAATTAAAATGGATTCAATATTTATAAATTTTTGATTTTAAATTTATCATTCTTTTACTTTAATTAACACTTTAATTTTTAAAAATAAGTTTGTATAAAGTATTACATTCAAAATTAGGATTATGTAAATCAAATATTTAGAGAAAAATTTTCTCTTCTTTATTGAAGAAGAGAAATTGAAAAATTTTCTCTTCTTCAATCCAGAATGGGCCTTAGCCTGTTGTACAACATTCCTGCAGACAGCTCTGTCCAACTTTAATTGTCAAATTGGAGATCTTTAAAGTATTTACGGTTATTCAAGATATCATCAAGCCACCTTTTCCACCTCTAGGCAAATTGCACATGGGCTACTAATGCAAGATCTTAACCACTTGTTTATCAGGTTATTTTCAACAGTGCCGAAGCCATGAAAATCTGTGTGCTTTGATGAACATCACTATATTTTTATGATTGATAAGATTTTCTAATTCATCATTAATTCTAATTCTCCAACAATTATAATTTAAATATAATGGACCAAGTATTTTGAAGGCAAAACACAATCTAAGTATTCAGCCTTCAAAAATTAATAAGTTATGTCTTTTTGTATCACAGTCCAAGTCTTGCAGTCATGTCAGCACAGGATGAATAATTGTTTTGAAGATTTTTAGTTCAATTGCCCCCCGTGGTAAATTTATTTTTCAATACATACTGATAAAAAAAGTAATGGTTCTCCTTTAAAATTCTGCAATTAATTTATTTTAAAATAGTATTTGAAAAATTTATAATTGTATCCACATTAATAAGAATTATCAACAAATTTGAATTTAAAGCATGAATTTAAGAATGTATAATCAAATAAAAACGAATTATGAGTCAAAGGCTTCAAGAGTTATAAGCATACAAAACAAATTTTAAACATGTGCACAATCACATTACGTCATGCAAATTCATTCCGACGAGTTAAGTCAGTTTAGCACAATTTATCCCCCATGTCGGCACCTAGGCATTAATCCTCTTTATTAATAAAATATTACTTATTCTGAAATCAGTTTTTTACTTTATAGAAACTTTTTTTTCATTATTAAAAAATGTTTTTACTGTGAATGTAGACTTAAGTACACTTATAGGTGGGTGATTTCTCGAATGTGTATACTTATCCATTTTATTTTTTACAACATTTCCACATAGATTAGTGTTCAAAATATATGTTTAGTAACAAATGTTCTGATAGCAAATATTGTGTTGTATGGAAGCACATGATATTTATGTCAGAAATGAAAGGATTTTTTTGATGAAACATTTAATTGATAGTGAGCTCAAAACAAATGAGAAAGACAAACCCTATTCTTATGTAATAGCTCTCCATAATAACATTAAATCATACTATTGCACATATCATATAAATAATTTAATGAAGTTAGCGAATTTAAAGTTAATTATATTACATATTTAACTGAAATAAAAATGGTCATTTTTGTCACCTTTCACAGCAGGTACCTGCTGCAGACAGTTTTATAGTTTATAACAATTATAACAGTTTTATAGATTTTGTACAATTATTAAATTTAAAATATTGCATGCACTATATGAATCATTTCCTTTATGTACTGTATACAAAAAGATTACTATTATTTCATAATTAAACTTACTTTTTCTTTTGGAAACTGATAAAATAAATCAGGATGTACAGCAAAATAAAAAGGCCTTAAAGCAATTGAAATTTCCTGTTTTGTTAAAGGAACTGATTGTTTATAACTAGTTGAAATGTTGTTATATGATAGCCTGATGAAATTCCAAGGAATACTAGAAGGAAATATTAAGTACATTTAAAATATATCATAGGGTAATAGAATATACTAACTTACTTTAATATTATTCATTTCAAAATGATAAAAGAATAAATTTTTTACATACGAGAATAATTTCTATTCAAGGATCAGTACAAATTATCGTAAACATTAGTCTTTATTTCTGATGCCAATATTTAAAATTGGCAAGATGTATATTTATTTGCTACATAAAGTTACATTTCTTATATTGGATTTAACATTCTATGAGCAGCAAATAAAGATAAGAAAGGTAGAATATTATATCCCTGAAATGATATTTTAAAATATCTATAACACAATATTATAATAGAATTTAAAAATTTAGATAGCACAAATAAAAAAATCAAAGATTTACACCAATTACAAGTTTTCTGATATAAAGATAGGCAAATAAAGTTTCACATTGTTAAATTGAGAAAAATTACTAAGCAACACTAAACAAATTTCAATATTAGAAAATTAAAAGCTTATAAAAGTTTATTCAACTTTAATAAATACATCGTATCGATGAACTTCAGTAGAACTATTTAGCTAATGACATTTCCTTTATTAATTCAATATGTTATCAAATAAGGAAGCATAAATATTTACATTCTTTTCCAAAGTACACACAATGTCAATTACCTCAGTTGAAAACTAGTAGATATTATTATGCATTTAGTATTTGGTACTATTGCATTATACCCTTGCAATTCATCATTGAAAAGACTGCAAAGCAGTTTCTGTCAGATTTAAACTTTTGCATTCAAATCAATTTTGTCAATGAATGATAATTATTTAGTTTATAAAATGTAAATAAATGTTAGTACAACTTTTTTAGTAGTTTCTAAAAATGTAAATCTTTTTAAATAATACAGAAACAAATATTTATGACAGTAATTGTGATTTTTTCTTTCCCGTTACGAGGATTATCATACAAGGGTATAATGGAATTACATCCAATTTTTACTTGCTAGCAAAATTTTAATTCAATCTGTAGAATGTACTACTACTTTATAAAATAACTTGCAATTTAAAAGAAATATATAATAAAAAACTTGTCTTTTAAATATGTTTTCATATTTAGAATTGGCAATACATTTTTCAATGAAAATAGGCAGCGTATTGAGAGCAGCATTGGTCACATGCTTTTACTCATTTGAATTATCTGTATAAACAAATGTAACAATTAGAGACATGAATCATAATCTCCCTTCATTATTATGAAATTATTTTATTAATTGATCAATGTCAATTTACACCAATCTTATGCATATTAATTGACATATATGAATAATGAGCATAATAATATTTTAAAAAGCTAATGTACATCAATATCTTCCAAAATCTAAGCATACATTTCAGTAGCGAATTTACATACAATTATAATTTTTACTGTAGGACAGTCAAATGTTCAAAAACACAAAGAAATCTAAAATAAATAGTCAATAAATAGATACAGTGAAAAAATTTCTTCTTTTTACAAAGAAAAAAACGCTAAACATAACATTGTATTGAAATTTATAAAAATTTAATTACTTTCATTTAAAAAAACAATTGAATTTTATAACATTAATTAAACTTAATAAATATTAATCATAATTACAGCTAAAATAAATCAAGTTGTTCATCAACACAATTGATAACATAAATTTTTACCACATTCTCACATTACCTGTCAAGAATAAGTAAATTTATAATGAAAATTTTTAGAGACAAACATGAAACATGCATCTATTTAATTTTATAAGAAAATAAACTTAAGTAACTAGTGTAAAAATAATCATAATACAACAAAATTAAAAATGCTACTGAAGATGAAGTCCTGCATATTAGTAAATTCAATTATAATTATTATGAGAAGTAGAAGCTTTATTTTTTAATTTATCAATAAAGTTAAAAATTTTTGCTAGAATATAACTTTTTTATACATGAATATCTCTTCAAAAATTATTTAGAATAAAAAATATATGAAATAAACCTTACCGAAGATTGTTCCTTAGTGTAATCATGTTATAAAACAATATTTTGATAGAATTTTGAAAATAATCATCTAGTTTTATAGATTATACTCCATTAAAAAACCTTTCCTTAAATTTTATCATCATAAATTTCATATACCTGTAAAGATAATAGGAAATTCATGTTCAGCAAATTTCAAATGACATAAATATATGATTCACTAATACATTTAAAATTTTTTATATAAACTAAAATATTATAAATTAATAATATGTCATTAAATAAATTTTTGCAATATAAATAATTTGGTACACAATTTAAAGAAAATTTTAAAATATACTTTTATACTTCATTGAATGACAATATTTAATAAGATATATAGTAAATTTTACAATTACATTTTTACTCCATCATGTATTGCATTCACTTTTTTTAATAAGGATATTAACACATATTGACTGCTGTAATATTTGTTAATATTAAAAAATGCATTCTCCTTAAAATATAAGTAATATAAAAAGGAATAGTAAGATTTAAATTTGCAGCAATTTTTGGACCAATTAAAAATTATTAACTTAGAACATAAAAAAGAACATTTGTAATAAATGATCCCAAAATGGTCCTAATTTTCAAAAATGACTCATTAATTCAAACTATCAATAAAAATATTTATACTAGAGTCTCAATATTAAATTAATATCTGGGTGATTTTAGTCATAGTAAAAAAATTGATTTTTTAATTTGCTTCAAAAAATGAATTTTAATAATTATGAATCAGATTTTTCCCAAATGAATGAATAAATTCAAAGAATATTGGAGTCTAGAATTTATTAAATGAAAAAATAACTTTTATACAAATAATTTATGCAATTTGAAACTCAATGGACATTTAAAAGTTGCTATATGAAAAAAGTATTTGAAAACAAAGGTTTCTAAGACTGAAATTGCCTCACCATTGCCACTCATTTTATCCTCAGTGAATTATTTTAAGTACACAGCAAAAAAATTCAGCAAAAAACAATAACATATCTACCTTTTTATGTATCAAATTTTTTTTTTCTAATTTACTTCAAAAAGATTGAAAATATTAATATGTCTTTTTAATTGTAATTTTTCCCTTTTAATAAAATATCACTTAAAAGAATTATAGAAACATCAATTTATGGAGTTAAATTTTCATAAATTCCTTTTCCTTCATCCAAATGAGTATTTCTCAAATGCTTTGATATCTATATAACTAGTTTTTTTTTTTTTTTTAGCACTCCTACAATATTAAACACTACTAATATGAAAGATTTTTTTTCATCATAGACTAATTCATGACTTACTTTTTTGTAGCAATTTTGTAGCACTTAGAAAATGGCAAATTTTATACTATCTAGGTAAAATGTACATCACTATTTATTTTTCACACTGTTATTTCAAAGGTATTCCTTTTTTGTAAGACAAATATTTTAAATTAAGTTAATTACAAGATGGAATAAATTTAAGGTATTTCAGGATTGATTGAATAATATGAAAATAAATGTTTTAATAAACTTTTTATTTAAAGAGAAAATAATCATAAAACAATATTTCCAATAACTAATTAGATATTTGAGGCAAATGCAAGAAATATTAAGATATTTTTCCCATTTTCCTAGAATATAATTTTTGGAAATTTTATACAGATTTTTAAAAAAAGTGGAAAAAGATCCAAAATAAAATTTGTTGCATGTTAAAATTTTTAGAAAAAAGCTAAGGACTTATTCCAATATAAATAGCAATTTATTATGTTTAGAAAATACTTTTAAAGGGCTTCTGACCTGCATAAAATTTTTTAAAAGTGAGGATATTTCCAAGCAGATCACTATTCCCACCAGAAAAACTTGGATAACAAAAATAATTTCCTATTGTTACATTTCTGTAAGTGTACTTATGTTAGTCTATTTAAAAACTGAATCAAAAGAAATTCTGAACACAGATATTTCTTAGCTGATTAATCACCGTACAACAAAATTATTATTGAAAGTTTAAAAATGTGCTTACAATAATTTTCTCCAAAAAATGCATAAGAAATTAAATCATTGAATTTAAATAACTTTTGAAATTAGGATTTAAATGTAAATATTAAAACCAGCATATGAAAAATTCAAAGAAAAATTACATGCAAGAGAAAAATTGAAATTTGAACTAGAAGCCTTTGAATGGTTTACTCAATATGATTGAAAAGGAAGAAATACATCTTAATTTTTTAGGTAATAGAAAATTCTGAAGAGGAAGATGATAGATCTAAAAAATTGCTGATTTTTTTACAGTTAAAAGGAAAATGGCTACATAGAATAGAATGAACTTATATCAAGGATGTTGGCCTCCTAATTTACACTGTTAACTTAAAATATAAATTTTTCAAACTTTGATTATAGCGTACATAATCAAATTAAAGCATAACAAACACTAATCTGAATTCTTTGTAAATTACTTATGCCATGATGTAATTAACTTTGCTCTTTCATTTAAAGAAAGAAACACATAGTTTTACGCTTCTTTTTAAAATTGTCACCTATGTTTAGCCACTAGGAATGAAGAAAAACAGATCCTCCCTTTTCATCTAAATTCTCAAAGTATAATAATAAAAAACAATACTGTTTGCCCAAACTTTTAAAGAAAATATTATTTCTGCCCACTACAGCATATCTGCTAGTGCTTTTCCTAATATTCTGTAAATAGAAAATATATCAGAATGCAAATGAAAATCATATCCTGGATTCAATATTCAATAACTCAACATAGAACATTATATCGCTAAAAAAATTCCAAATTTTAATAATTCATTCTGTTTGTTTTCAGTTGATACAAGACATTTAGTTTTGTGGTACTAAACACCATTTCAAATGAAGCTAAGCAAATTATTAATAACATTTTTCTAACTTGTAATTTTTACTTTAAAACTATATTTCTTTTTTTTTTTTTTGCTTGATGCTCATGAAATTATGTAATTTGGTTGACTAGACCCACTAGTTTTTTTAAGGAAAGATAAATTACTTACAAATCAGAAAGAATACATATAAACTTTGAGATCAATTTTTGAGATGTGCTGTAACATCAAAAATTTTGACTCAACTGTCTTTTTTTTTTTTTACATGCAAAGGTTAATTCAAGTAAGAACTGCAGTTTGAGTAACAAATATCCTACCAACAAATTGTTTAACAGAAGGCTAACCATGCAGCTACTAACTGCTAAAGCTTTGTTTTTTGTTGAAAATGATATTTCTGGTTTAATTATAGTAAAAAGAAAATAATTCTTCAATAATCAACTACAACTATGTTGTTTTGCTATTACAATAACATCAATTACTCTATAAATAAAAAAATTTAAAAAATCCCTTTTATTTGACACTCTATATTTTGCTAATTTTTTACTTTAACCTTTTGTATAATTTTTCATTCAGGTTTTTGTATAAATAGTTTGATTGCTACTTTATGAACACTATTTCATAAAAGGGCTAATTCAATTAAAACTCAGTTTCAAAATGGATTTGAATCACTACAAACTTCCATACTTGAGGTGGGAATGAAATTGAACTGAAAGTCAGATCGAGTGTTAACCAATTAAACTGGCACATACATGCCTTGGGATAAATACATTAAGTTAGAATTCCATTATACATTATTTCTGTAATTAATTCTTATTCTTAACAACAGTAATGAATAAACAATCACTGAATAAATTTTCTTTAGATTTCTAAAATAGTTGGTTTAGCTTGAAATATATTGCAAAAATTTCAGCAACAAGAAAAATATAATAAATAATTTTGCTTAAAAATGGTAGATGGTGCCATCTTACAATAATATCTACAGAACAAAATGAGGAAATAGTCACAAATTGGAATGTGTAAGTATATTTAATAAGTTTATTTTAAATAGTGTCTAATATAATGATGTTTCTTTACTACATTTTCAAAATTTTCTTCGACTATCATACTTATGTTTTATTAAAATATATTTAAATGTATTTATAATATCAAATTGCAGTGGTGTGTATAAATATATTTTTGCAATTCTTTTATTGAAAAGGAATCACTCTAGAATTAAATAATATTTTATTAACATTTTTTAAATATCTAAAATGTAATATATTATCAAATTTCCTTGCTAACATTTGCATTTTTATATGCCAACATTGGTACAACTAGTAGCTCTTCCTGATATTTTTAACGGAATGGCCCTGTTCTGATTCACAGGCTGCAATTCAGGCCATAAGCTCAATTTCTGCCCCATCTAGTAAAATTCTCCATTACCAGGAGCTCTTGGAAATTTTAACATGATGAAAGAAACTTGTTGTGTTCCAGTGGGTACCTCAGCACTGTGGCATTTATGGAAACAAGCAAGCAACTTCTTCACAAAGAGGGGCACAGGTCTTCTCCTGCCAAGATACACAGAGATTTCCTACCACTCTATAAAGCTAAACCTAAAACAAGTTTTTAAAAGAACTCAAGCTTCTAAACTGCAAGAAAGGATAAAAATCAAGCACAAGAAAGATCACTTAAATATCCCTGATGGTCTACAGCAGTGTTTCTCAAACTTATTTCTTCTACCGCCCCCTTTGAAAATCAATTACTTTTCATCACGCCCCCCCCATTTTTTGTACACTCCTAAAACTTAAAAACCACAATTTCATTACTTTAATTAATTTAGTTATAGTATGCTATATTAGTCGGTTCTGGTGCTTAAACTTACATTCTAAACTAGAAATTTTTACCAGTGAGAGCAATTAAAATGCAACTTTATAATATTAATAATATATTTTAATCAAATTAAAAGAAACAATATAGATAGGTAATCAATTTTAGTTTTTAAACTAATCTAATGGGATGGATGAATTTGATGATTTTTAACAAGTTTTTTTATATCAGGTTCGATTTTACTCAAAAACAGTCATAAGTCGCAGTGTTAGGTAACTTGCAAATAATTTCTCTTTTTAGTAAGCAGCGTTGTCACAGCGCTAAATCCACGTTCACACAAATATGATGATGGGAATGATATCAAAAATTATTGAACGATCGACCACAATCCAGGGTACAACTGCGGAATGGACATAAATTGTAGCCAAAATTGTTAGTAGCCATTTTTAAATTTCATTTTTATTTCTTCGTTTGTTGTCAGTTCTATAAGTTCTTCTAGCTGGGGTGATATTGCTATGTTGACATTTGAAAAAGGATCTAACACCCAGTCTGGTATTTCCAATTTCAAAATGTCTTGGAATCTTTCAATGAAATCACTGTGAAGATTTTCCAAATGTTGGCAGTAGATGAGCAAGTCGTCGTTGTTGCAGGATACTGATAAATTGGAAAAATTATGGAACTCACGACTGCCGATATTCTTCTTGTGTAAGAGCAGCTTGGCTACGAAAGCAGAGACAATATTTTTTGTTTTTATTAAGTTTAAGTCATCGCCTTGAAGTTGGAGATTCATATAATTAAACAATGTATAAAGGTCTGTCAGGTATGCGATATCATTATTTCATGTGATGAGGTTTTCGCACAATACTGTGTCTTTGTTTTCCAAGAACTCTATGACAGAGTCAAGCAGATTGTAAAAACGAGTCAAACAATTTCCTTTTGATAGCCAACGCACTTCTGTGTAAAAGATCAATCTGTTGAAATCTTCATCATTAGTAACATAAAGCTGATTAAATAATCTGTCATTTAAAGAGTTGTTTCGGATTTTATTGACTGCTCTGATGACATGTTGCAATGATTGAAACAGTCGTTCACTTAAATTTCTAGCAACTAAATGCTGTCTATGTATAACGCAATGTACAGCAATCACATCAGGAATTTTGTTTTTTAAGTACGACATGAAACCTTTTTGACACCCTGTCATAGCTGGAGCACCATCTGTAGCAGCTGATATAATATTCTTCAAGGGAATTCCTTTTTCATCACAAAACTTTTCCAGTGTTCTAAATATGGTTTCTCTTTTTGTGTCTGTCTCTAAATTTCTAGCAAATAAAAGTTCTTGACCTATTTTTTCATCTTTAATGAACCTCACGTAAGACAACAACAATGCTTCATTAGTTGGTAAAGTGGACTCATTCAACTGAATTGAAAATTGACTAGTCTTCAGATGATTGCACAATGACTCTTCAATGTTTTCAGCCATTTCATCAATTTGTCTTTGCACAGAATTATTGCTCAAAGGAATTTTTCGAATTATATCTGCCGCCGGTTTATGGAGCACAGTAGTTATAACTTCTTTCATCGCCGGCAAAATTAACGTTTTTCCGATGATGTGTGGTTTACCTGTTTGAGCAATTAACAGAGAGATATTGTATGAAGCTCGAAGTCCGTCATCGTCTTGCTTAGCAGCCATCGAAAAAAGTTGAAAATACACTTGGCTGAGCATTATGTTTCTTTTCCAGATCTTGAAAATAGGCTACATTTTTGTCCTTCTTATCTGGATGCATTTTATTTAAATGATCTTGAAGTCTTGAAGGCTTCATCGCTTCGTTTGAAAATGTTTTTGAACAAAGAAAGCACAAAGGCAAAGATGGGTTTGTCGAATTTTCTATGAATCCCTATTTAATATATTCTAGACTGTATTGCTGTTTCTTCTTTTTTGCGACATGGCTTTTTTTTTTTCAAAAATATGTAAATAAAGTGTTGAACTTAAATACTCGTTTAAAGATAGTGCGCGAAACCACTAATAAAAATATAAGAAAATTACGAGCTTTTATATAGGATTTAAATACAGCAAGCACTGACAGGAATAAGACAAACCCGCACAAACTCGTTTATCTCTTTCGACGCTCAATCGTACTGAGCAAGTTAGGACAAGTATTGATGAACCATCCCATTGCTACTACCTACAGTCCGTTTTCGTATTGCAAAACCGCCACCTGTCGATGATTCTATTCTGAAAAGGGGCGATATGCTGAGATGGACTCTTTCCTCTGACCGATTTTTCAGAAGCATGGAAAGACGCATGTTAAGTAAACATTTCTCTTTTGTCTCAACCCTATTTTGATGAACTCGAAGCAGACCTGACGCATGTGTAAAAGCACTAAAGTTTTCCCCAAACGAAAACGGACAGTATGTCTACGAAGCACAACATCATAAGTGCACCGACTCCAGCAGTTAGTCTTTTCCCCTGGAATGTTTGCCACATTTGGTGATTCATGCATTTACACAGCTGTATGCTTTTCGTCAGTTGACAACATACTGGCGTGTGGGCTATCCTACGAAATCTATGTTAAGTATTTTAAGTTTTTATACCATCATACAAGGTAGAAATATAAACTAAGTATTTGTTATTGTGTAGTAGGTAGGTTTTAATTCTAGTGAAATTTAAAATATAAAGTAAATCAAATTACAAATCTACTATCGCCCCCTAACCCACATCAACGGCCCCCATATTTTTCTGGGCCCCTTAATGCCCCCCTCTAGGTCTCAAACGCCCACAAGGGGGCATTATCGCCCACTGGTCTACAGCATCAAGTTATGGCAGTTTCTACTCTTGATGGGTCACGACTGTCTGGCTGAACAATTGCACCGCATTGACATCTTAAATTCACCCAATTCTCCGCTATGCAATTTGACAGAACCCGTGACCCACTTCCAACACTGTGGAGCACTGCATGGCAGTTCTGAATCATCACTTTATTGGCAAGACAGAGAACTTTTGGGGCAATGACTTCAGTCATCTTGTTTATGTACTGTATTTACCTGTCCTGTCTTCATCTTATGTCTATTTTGTGATTTTTCAAGTGTTTTATTTGTGTTATTCCTTGTATTTGCCCTGCCATTGGAAATAAAAATCAAAACATTGATATTTTCCTGACAGTTTACTTTCTTTACAAATAGTATAATATCAAACAATTCAATAATGTGTGATCACATATACTTGGAAACATTTAATATGCAAGAATATGCTGGTCACATTCTTTTTTTCTTATCTTTTCAAACAATTCAAAACCTTCAATACTGTTTTCTTATAAATGCAACAATAGTATAAAGCAGTTAAAAGTCCATGTAATTATGGAGTACAATAACACTGCATTTTAATATGCTTCACATTTTTTAGCACTGATATATATTCACATTTTTTAGCTAATTCACATTTTTTAGCACTGAAATATGCCCATAAAAGAATCCAAAATGTCATATACAAATTGGCCTCATGCAATTGGAAATGGCAGAAAAATAGTCAAATTTCAGAGGTCCCTAATGAGCAGGAAAATCCAGTAGTCATGAATGTTTGTTGTCTATTAGAGATGTTAAGAATCATGATTTGATCAAATAACAAATATTTAGCAGGTTATTAGTGTCTAGAATACTATAGATTATACATTTTGAAATGGTTTATTTATATTATAAAAAAAGGAAGCTTGCTCATAAATATTAACTATGAAAAAATTCCCATGCCAATTGCAATCATAAACATAGAAATGTTTTTCAACCACATAGCTTTGCATCTGAGAATTGAACATTTCGCATTCACCACAAATATAACTTCGTTAATACTATACTGTATCCTACACTGGTTGTCATGTAAAAAATATCAAAAGGTTATTGCAAGAATAGTGAAGTATGCTTGTAGCTAATTAGATTAGTGTGTGTCTGTTCTTAGCTAATTATGTTCTTAGTCTTATTATAATGGTGATACTTAGTTAAATATAAATCTAAAGTATTGTGTCTTAAGCAGACTTGTTTTCTTTATCTAAATTAGCTCATAATATTTATAACATTAACAATATAAACAATTTAATTATGTGCTGGATACAGTCAAACAATTCTTAATTAATAATTTATTTCTGGTTATACAAAAAATGTATTTCTTTTTTCTTAATATCCTGTTATACTGGTAATTTTTCATATTTTATAATCTTCATAAATAACAAAAACATACATGACAAGCATATGTATTTTTTAACATTTTTTGCACATTATTTAATTATTATTAACTATAACTATAGATACATTTATTTGAAACTAATAAAAATATTTTTGGGCAAGATACAAATTATAGACACCTTAATGCAACTTAAATAAGTCACTTATTTCGAAAATATTTAATAACAAATATAAAGTAAGCATTTTTAACTATTAATATAAATCTATATTTCTAATATAATTTACTGTATCGACTTCCGTATTTTTCATTAAGGATAAAAGTTAATTAACTAAAAAAATATCAAAAACTTTAGATTTTTAAAAATATATTTTATTGGATTTTCATTGAAATAAAATAATGTTAAATATTTCACTTCATAATTTTTTGAAGACTTTCACTTTCGGTTTGATTACATTCAAAATTTACACCATTTCAAGAGAATCAAAACAGAAAATGAAAATGACTACTAAAAGAAACTATTGTTGTACAACAGAATGTTTTTATAGCAGTTAAAAAATAAAAATAATAGATACTTTTATTGAAAAGAACCATGACGAAGAACAACTAATCATACAACTTCATTGTTTACCTCCACCGTCGAACACATGTTTAATTGACCTTGAAAATCTATTGCCATTCTGATTCGAGTTATATTTTTCCCCCTTCAAAAACATAGTACATACTTCCGCATAAAAATATGCGAATTAAAATAATAATTCCACAAAAATATATCAATGACAACGAACAAAAACTTCATTATTTGCATATCTTCTAATATAAACAGTTTAATTTATTTTCTAAATATTTCTATATATATATACATAAAAGATTTTGTAAATATGAAAATTCCTAAAAAGATTTTGGAAAAAAAATTTGCAATTCAAATTGCCTGAGTTTTTAATGCATATTTTTTTAATAACATTCAAAGAGTTACTGATTAACTTAGAGTCATTTTCTGCCTTTAAAAACTTGCTTATCACACTTTTTCTTTCAAGGATTCAAATAAGATAATTTTAATAAGCTGTAATACATTTCCAACTTAGTAAGATTATTTTCATCATTTTTAATCTAGCAATTGGAAAATATGTTTGACTTTGCCCCAGTTGCACCTGGTATAGAGACTGTTTCCTCTTTTCCATTGTATTAAAATATAGAAAAAGTATATTTTAAAAGCATTTTTTAAATTTAGCTGGTTAAGGTAAAAACATAGCATTAATAAATTTATTATGTTATTATGTATTTTTTAAAAATGAAGACAGAAATAAAAACTTTTATTAATTAGTTCAATGTACCATGCAAGCAATTTTTTTATGTATGTTAATAAATACTCAAAGTAAAATCTAATTTTTAATATGACTCAACTTGATTAATAACTCAATTAATTAAAATTATCATTTTTTCGTCTCTAACACAGCAAATCAGACTAACGTGGTATTCAAAATATTTTCTTTCTTACATTTGTTCCACAAATTTTGAAACTGAATAAACATAAAATTGTAAGGTGTTTTAATATCTACTTCATAGATTACCTTTCAGGCGGACTTTTATATATATATATATATATATATAATAAGGTCTAATCACACGTGCGTATCACTAAAGAAGGAATCGAAAAACACTCCCAAGCACTCTAACCCTGATAGCAAGCATTTAGTAGGCAGATATGTAGCATCCATTTACCAATTTTCAACAGTAGTTAGAACCCGAGACTATGTGTTTGGAAGAGCATTTTCTTATTAAATTACAGTGAGCTGAAATTGCTGAGTCTTTTGAACCACACTGTGGACTATGCCTAATGTGGCCTAAAGCACTCCACAATATTGTCCTCCACATAAAACATTTTATTATCCACCACGTAGCAGGTTTTTAGGGAGGACTTTTTCGTAAATAGTGGGACGTGTTCACATGTCACTTAGGAGAAAACCCGAAAAACTTCAAGCTCCCTTTCTAACAGACGGGCATACTTAAAGCAGAAACGTAGCATCTAACTCCTGCTGTTCTACGAGAGCTGGGATCGAACTCTTGACCTTATGCTTCAAAGAGCTTACGTGTCGCAAAGAAGGTAACTCAGAAAACTCGACAGCAACCCCTGTAGATGTTCATGTAGAAGGCAGACATACGACATCCATCTTTTGTGATATGATCTCGGGTTTGATTTATAAGTGGTTGGAATCGAACCAGGTACCTTATGCTCTGAAGAAAGCTGTCTTTTACCACTAAGCGACGGTGAGTGCGTTGTGAATAGTTGACATCGTGAGGTGGACAGCCTAATACATTAGGTTCATTTTATAAGGTAATTTAATATCCAACTTATATAAATTACTTCTTGGGTGGATTTTTCATAGATGGTGGTCTATATTCTGCTGTTGCAAAGGAGGAATCCTGGATTACTCCCAAACAACCATCCAGACTGACGTGCATGCAGAAGGCAAACGCAACATCTATCTCTCGTAATTCTACAGTGGGTGGGATCGAACTCGGTGCCTTATGCTCCGAAGAGCACTATTCTACGACTAGGCTACAGTATAATTGTCGAAGCAGTATAATTTCTAAAATTTTAAAAATCTCTTGAGCTTGAAAATTGGATGACTATGCAAGTCATCCCTTTTTTGTCAGCATCATCAACTAAAAAATTCCCTTTCTTCCAATCAAAAGAAAATTTTCCTTCATTTCTATCCTTATTAGATTTTGTTATATTATTAGATTCAAATCTGCCACTATTGTTCAATTATTTAAGTATTTATTAATAATTCAATAATCCTTCCTGTTAAGTTACTTAATATTCTTGGACATATTTTTTTCCAGATTTGTTTGCCATTTTAAGATTTAAAAGAATCAGATTTAGTTTCCCACTATTTAATTTGGATCATTTAAAAAATGATTCTTTCCGTATGATCTTAATTAATATCCTTTTCAAGAAGTTCTATTTTGAACTAATTTGATAATTCGAAAGGTAATTCACATTTTAAAGATATGCCATTGATTTCTTTTTCGAGTTGAGGGTCATTTTCACTTGATATTTGAAATTTCTAAAATATAAGCTCATTTCAATTTTCGTTTAATCAAATCCATGCACATTTTGCGTTGATTGTATTTTCTAAGCTTGCTAAAGATCTTCAAAAGCGATGAAATTCAAAATGTTTCAATATCAAAATACAGGGTGATTATAAAAAAACTTTGCCAACATCTGCACTTCTAGCGTCCATTCTATTTAACTGATCAAGATGATACTTCAAATATAGTTCTAGACGTTGCCATTCGAAAATTTCGAGTTTCTGTCACTATAACTGTAACCGCGAGGGCCACTGTGTTGCCATTCACAGAATCTCGAGCGCATATCTCAAAAGAACTATATTTGAAATATCATCTTGATCGGTTAAATAGAATGGACGCTAGAAGTGCAGATGTTGGCAAAGTTTTTTTATAATCACCCTGTATATTCTCTTTCTTTGTTTCTTATATCTTCCTTCTCTTCATGCTCTATTCACCCACTCTCTCATAAACTTTTTCTTCAACTTCATTAATATTAACTATACATTAATTGTTTTTGTCCACTGTTTTTAGAGAATGTGGAAGTGTACCTAATCTAATACATCGTCTTTTTAATCGTGAATTAGTCAGTTAAATTATCAGTTGAAGTAAAAAGCAAAATTCTGAAAGCAGACTAAAAATATTAAAACAAAATCTGACAAAAAATATTGAATTCCAAAAATATCTTGACACTTTTAAAAACTTGGAAAAAACTTGAAAAAAATTTGTGGCGAAGCAAAATATCCTAAGCTGAAGAAAGCTTTACTTGTTTACCTGAGAAAATTAAGAGGAATAAACATTTCTGTGTTGATAGCAATCAGTAAAGAAAAATCCAAGGGCTTTGCTATGAAGTTGAACATAAAAGATTTTAAAGCATCAGACGATTGACTCCAAAAATTTAAAGCCAGACATGGTTTGAGCTTTAGAAAATTGTGTGGTTAAGTGCAATCAATTAAATGGAAGTGTTTTCAGAGTATGAATCTTATTTTGCATGTGTTTCTCATATTCATTCTAAATAATTCTTTCGAAAAGTTTTTATTTTTAAAGAAAACGTAGTTTAGTAATAATAATAAACACAGATCTTAATTATCTAATACATTATTCTTCTATTTTAAGAGCTGTTTTATAGGTCCCTAGAGTCCGTAAAAACAAGCGTCTATTGTAGTTTTTATCAAAACGGATTTTACTATTGGCTGGGGTATATTATTGACCCGAGGAATGCTTAAAGTAGACACCATCCAGAAGCAGTCTGGTGGATTTGCTTGCAAGAAACCTTACTAAGTACATATAAAGAGCTAAAAATAAGTTCGGTATAGCAAAATAATTGACAGAAACTAAGCGAGAAATTGACGAGTATTGAAGTGTAGATTTTAAATGCCGAAAAAGAAAACATCGCGAAATCAAAGTAACCTCAGAATTCACAATTAACGTATAACTAGTCATTACTGTAATTATATTGATACTAGACTCAAATCATATGTAGAATTTTTAATTTTTAAATGGTTAATTTCACTGAATGGTACATCTTTAGCACTAAAATAGTTAATATTCTGCCCTTTGGTTCGATTTCTGATTTGGAATCCACTTTAAATTATTAGTTTTAACATAATTAGCCCTTCTGTGCAAAGTAACTGTTGATTGATAGACAAAGCAACTTAATGGTACATCTTAATATTTGCTGTTGCATTGAACTTCCAAGGAAAATTTTGACATTTTTTTCCTCAAAAACATTTTACATATTCTGATAGGTGTTTTCAATTTAAACATAATTTCTTCATTGTTAGAGGCTATCTTGGCCCAAGCTTAAGCCGGAATCTGTCTCAAGATATACGCAAACATTAAGTTTCATAAATGTATAAAACATCTTTAAATCCTATATTTCTATTCTTAAAATTGTTCCCGCAAACATTATATTATTATGTTGTAAAAAGTATTGTAAAGAAGGGAAAAAACCAGATTTATTCCCTTGGGAGTTTTAAAAATTCTTGGGTACTTTGAACGACCTTGAGAGTTATGAACTTTTATCAGCTGATTTAGAAATTTTTGAAATTTCTTTTTTCTATCAGATATTTCTTAAAATAAATAAAAGTCCAATTATTTTATGATATTTACTATTAATTTAATTACGATAATAGAAAGTTTAGGAAAAGAAATAATTTCGCGTTAATGATCAATTCAGAATAACTTCAAAAATTAATGTTGCAAAATTATACTTCTTTCTCTATGAATTTAGGAGTTTAAAGACAGAAACATGGAAATGTCAATATTTATTCTGACAGTCCTGAAATATATACAAAATATACGTACAAAACTAACTAGAAGACAAAATAGACATTTTTCCTTTTGCATATTTTCGCATTTTCTTTTTACTTTTCTCTATATAAGACAAAACAATAAAGAAAAATGATTGGCTGAATTTTTTCCCTCAAAATTTCCGGGAATTTTGCCTCTCTAGTTATATACAAGTATGTACTCTTTTACAGAACAAGATGAAAATTCTTATGGCAGACAATAGATAGCTATAACTGAGGTTATTCGTTCGTATTTGAGTGCTAGCAAATTAAATTAATAAATAAAAAAGAATACCTTTTCTTCAATAAATTGGTAACATACGGTAATATTAAAACATTACAATATAACAGTGTTCACACGAAATTTGCTGGTATTAGCGAACATGAATGTTCATTTAAAATTATACGATTTAGTTTTTATATAACAAAAAGCATTAAAATGTAACCGACTAGTTTTTCGTCATTCTTTTTAGAGCGGGCATCTACAGAAGGCAGCACTTACCTATGTTCTCAAATGGATAAATTACAACTTTAAGTTAAATGACTCAAACGTAAATGATACATTTGTGGAGTTTTTTGCGGTTACCTAAATTAAACTATACGATTCCGAAAAATTAAATAAGAGGAGAAAGTGTGTATATATATATACGAGGGTCACTCTGAAATTTTTGAGATAAAACTAGGTCTTTAAAGTTATAATTACAAAATTTTAGGTGTGTTCAAAGAAGTCTCCTCCAGCATCAATGCACTTTTGTAGACGAATTTTCCACAGATTAAATGCCTCAAGCCAGTCATTTCTTCGAATAGATGAAAAAAATGCATTTATAGCCACATCAATCTCTTCTCCTGAATGAAAACGACGTCCACGTAATTTCTTTTTTAGATTAAAGAATAACCAAAAGTCGCACACAGCTAGATCAGGTGAATACGACGGATCTTCGATCACTTTAATCTGTTTTTGTTTAAGAAACTCAACTGTTAATCCGGCTGTATGTGAAGATGCATTGTCATGGTGAAGCATTAGTCCCCTAACATTCAGTTCTTGTAGAATTTCTGGAAGACATTTAGTGGTATACCAGTTTGCTGTTACTGTCTTCTGTCCTTCCAACTTGATGGCTTTGACCAATCCCGTACTTCTGAAGAAAACGGCATACATTACTTTTTTCAGTGCGGTTGTTTTTCCACCATTGCTGGCGTGGGATCATCTTCAAAGACCCATACTTTGCTTTCTTGACGTGTTGGAACGTCAAAAAACGGTATGTACGTTTCATCGCCTGTTACAATTTTAGAAATGATGCGGTGGCCACCATCATTCAGCATATTAAGAGTTTCTTTACTGATTCTGACACGCTCCTCTTTTTGATGCTCAGTTAGATTATGGGGAACCCAACGGCAAACTACTTTTTTATATGTAATTCTTCATGAATGATTTTTGTGTATGGCTGCGGATCCAATGTTAAGTTCCTTCTGTATCATTTGATAGGTACAGCGATTATCACCCATTAACATTTTTCGTATGACAGACACATTATCCGGGATTACTGCCGACGGCGGCCTTCCTGTGTGTTCTTTATCCTGAAGAAAATTGCGACCTCTTCTAAATTCTCTAAACCATCTGAATACAGTAGCACGAGCTGGAGATTCATCACCAAATGCTAATTGCAACCGTTGAACGCATTCTTCTTGATTTAATCCTGCTTTGAAATCGTAGAAAATCATAGCGCGAAAATGTTCTCGCGTCAACTCCATTTTTTCTTCTGTTTAAAATTTATTCCACGCTAAACAAGTTGAAGTAAGTCAGTAAAAAATCGTCTTCTGTGTTAAAATACTTTGTACTTTAAAATCAAACCGTTATTTTTATTTTGTAAATTCTCGTCTGCGCGTATCTCAAAAATTTCAGAGTAACCCTCGTATACATATATATATATTAAAAATTGAAACTATTTTTTATTTTTAGTTGATAGTCAGCATTTTGCAAATTAACAAGATTCAATCAGTTTAAAGGAACTGTGAAGCCGATTTATCACTTAGTACAAGTTAAAAAAATATTTTTTCTTCAGGGAAAGAAATTTTGCTTAGTTATAAGATGACAATCTAAAATAATGCTTTTCAAAAGGAAATTTCAAAATAAGGAATTATTATGAATGCAAATTTATAAAATTAAAGGCATTGGCTTCAGGATTATGGAATGAGCAGCTAACAAGTAATCAATATATAATCTATATAAATTGTTTTTCAATGAATAAAATAGCGAATTTTGTAACATAGTTTATGTATAATACAAAACAATAAAGTACATTTTTAATTTAAGATATAAAGGGGTTTCCATCGTTCTCTCTCTCAACAAATTTAAAATTAAAACTAAATTGTTGAAAGCCGGAAACTCCATTTATTTAGAAAGTTAACCAGTAATGAAATTTGGACTCTTCATAAACATTCCAATGCCTTTTTTTGTCGATGGCATATTGAGAAAAGCTTAAACACATACTGCAATAGTCTACAACTACTCTTACAAAAGCTGTAAAAATAGTGGAGTTTTTTTCCAAAAATATAGAAAAATTAGTTAACTAATAAGTTTAAATATACTATTTCAAAAAAGTAGACTGTGGGGATGTAGAAAAGAGTGTTGCGGTACATATTTTTTCTCTACAGATAGCGGTTACAAACAAAATGGGTTTATGGTTTTTATATTCTTTAAAATAGATAAATCCAAGAGACACAACTGTTCATGAAGAAAGAATTCCGGAAACGGAATGCTATATCGTTTTAAATTATTTATTTTGTTACAAGAATAATTTTACACGAAATTCAAATCAGATATAATTACTCTAAATTAATTATAAACTCTATAATAAGAATTTCAAAATGAAATATATAGTTTGTATGATAATCATACACATATCCTACTATAAATTTCATTCTGTTTTGCATTTAATCCCATTAAATTTGACAGAAAAATGGGGAAAAAATTTTATTCACATTAATAAGATGCCAGATACTTTCATTTGCGTTAGAAACCATGTTAAAAATTTAAATTTTTAACTTAGCCAATTTTATTATAATTTACAAGTTATTCTAGTTGATTATAGAACTATGAAAAAATTAAGATATACAACCAGCATCGTGATCAGTAACAGATCTAAGTTAAATATGTAATACAGAATTTTATGATTTTGGTTTCAGTTCATAGATTTCTATACAGCACATGTTCAATACAGTGATTGTTTAACACTCTTTTCATGGATAAGAACTTTATCAATCTGATTTTGAGCCAAACCTTTGGACAATTTTTCACGAAAAATGTATATATATAGAGAGAGAAAAGAGCAATATTAGTTACTGTTTCAAGTGATAAACATTATGAGAAGCCATTTGAAACAAAGAAATTTATAATTAAATGCGATAATTTTATGTTAAATAGGAAAGAGTATTTTTTTATACCATGCACTTTAAATTTGCATAAGCACTAATTTTTTTTTTTGTCTATAAATATCATGTATTAAAATACAACCTTTTTATTTTTAAATTTTGTTCATTTAAATTTGTATTGAAAGGTAAATTCTTTATTTCATACACACACTTTTAAAAATAATTTCCTCAACATATAATTTTATTTCAAAATTAAAATAAATATATAAAGTTTTTTTTTTTTTTTTTTTTTTTTTTTACACAAAATATTTTATTTACTAGAGTGTAAACTAAGTTTCCTACTAATACATATGTAAAAAAGCTATTACCTTGACATATTTTAAGAAATACAATCACTTGCATTATTCAATTGCTTTGAGGAATATAGAGAGAATTTTATTAAAATTTAAAAGCACTTTTATATTTAAGCACAATGAAAATATATTTACAGTAAAATCAGATTACTTTAAATAAAAGTCATTCCTAGTAAAAAGTATACCCTTTTAATAAACAAATTTTTTTTAAAAAAAATTTAAAGAAATATTTAATTAAATGTGTCAAAAAAGAACATAATAACCAACAATCTTTTATCGTTTCAAGTAGAAAAAATATTTTAAAGATATTTCTGATAACAATATATATAATATTTATAAGCAAATTCCTAATAAATTGCATAGAAAAGATATTTTACCTAATTTAATACTAATGAATTTTAAACTAAAGCAAATGAAATAAAATTCCAATAAATCTAAAATTTTCCTAAATAATTAAAAATAAATTTATAAATATTAGTTCCATTGTTTATTATAAGCACTACTTTTATAAATAAATAAATGTATCTTTTCTATGTATTCATTAAATGTTATGTCTCATAATTTAAGTACATTTTAAAGTACTTGGAATTAAAATGTCTGTTTTTGTTGAACGTTTTCCTCGAAAAATAGCATTGTAGTGGGATTCCCATAATAAAACTAATTAGCAATGTAAAAATACAATACATAAAAAAATAATTCAGCATTAGATTAGAGAGTACAATATACAAAAGTTCTAGATTTGTTGCTCACTGGTCATTTTTTGATCAAGAGAGCTAATTAGACAGGGACCTACAGTTTAAAGAGGATTCTGAAATACTACAAACAGTTAGACTATACTTGAGGGTGCCCCTTGAATTATCGCCGAGTTGGGCGATGTTGTTTTATTTATGTTAACCCTAAAAGTTATTCTGAAATCCATTCACGGTTCTGACTGGTTTTCTTCTCAGGATAAATTTTAGCAATATCTATAGGTGCTATTAGAGAATTCTGTGTACCTCAAAGTGAGGTTATTCCAGCAAAATAAAGTGAGTACATTTTCTTCTTTACGTGCTTACTGCATTATTTTTGCAATTTCATTGTGTTTTGGCCGCCATCACTGTTTGCACAGCGTTCCGCGCGAACAGGATTGGCGCCAAACAAAAATCGCCAATCCCGCTAAGGGGCACTTTTAAATATACTTTTACCCAACAAACATCCATACCCGAAGTGGGATTTGAACTCATGAACTGAAAGCAAGAGTGACAACAGTTTTAGAAAAAGTACAGGGAAGAAAATACTACCTCCAATTAAACTAAGTAAACACATTCTAAAAATATTTTTTAGCAGATATTAAACTTAAAAACGTATCTAACATATGTTGACAAAATTTTAAATTTTACATATATTCTGCAGAAATCATTTTAAATTTAAGGAATATTAAAAACTAATCAAGGTCTAAATGCAGTAAAAAAGACTGAACATATTTTCTGTACTTTCAGTGTGTTAAAATGTTACTTTTAAACTATACTGAAATAATCCATTCCATTTAAAATAAGAGCACTTAATGTTACATATTCTTAATGAATGAAAAGCAATTATAAATTAAAAATTCATTCCATATATGTATAAACATTCATCTTCTCTTTATCCCAAAATCTATTTCAAATTTAAGCAGATGACACAATTTTGTAAACCATTCATAATAATAAAAAAAACCCAAAGAGAACACTAAAGTGCATTAACATCATGATTAACAGTAAATGATTCAGAGTTAAGGTTAATTCATTTTCATAGTATCCCCAACTACATTAATCCATTTCATGATTATGTTTTTATATAAAACTACAGAAATTCATTCTTAGAACTTGTATAATAACTGAACAATTTCCTGTAAATCAAATAACTCACAATATTAAATTAGCAACAAAAATTATTGGTATTTACAAATAGCTATAATTAGAAAAATTATAAGTGGCAAAAGAATAGCATTTATTACAACACAAATTGTTTTAAACTATTAATATAAAAAACAGGAGATGTCACTTAGTTTTTAAAAAATACACATAAATGTCTCAAAAAACAATTCCCAAGATATGATACTGCTCTTGAACAAAATAACCGCGCGCATAGCACAAGGACTTACATTCTTCAATGAATACCAGTGCACATTGATATTGATGGCAAGTAGAAAGTGGACACCTTCGCTAAAGAAGCCAAAGATAACCCTCAATTTTTTCAACAACCTAACTCTCACTGATGCAATAGCCAGCAGAAGACTACTTTGCTTCTTCTCCGAGGCACTTTATCCCTGCTCTAAATTATAACCATACAATCTCCACAACCTTAGTCAAATTAGTGACTAAACACAGGGAATGAAAATATCTCCTGATGGCCATCAAAGAAATGGGAAATTTTCACTGCATAGATAATGAAATCTACATCGACCCTATCTTTGATTATCCTGCCATAATGACAGAGCTCTTTACAAGATCTATCTCCATCCCTCACATCAACTCCTCTAAACTCAGAAAATATAGATGTGGTCATAGCTGTCTGGACACATTTGATCAATTTAACTCCATTGCATCACAAAAAGCCACAAAAAAACAAGAAAAATTAAAACTAAATTTATTTACGAAGACATTTTATCATAATTATTAGAAACTAAGAAATTTGTAAATCAAAATTATAGAAAAAGCATTGCACATTTTAAAAAGTTCAACTTTATTGACTTTTACATAAAATTACATAATTTGGAAAATGTTTTTATCATGATGTGCTGGGTGAAAACTGTAAACTGCTGATTCCAGAATTTTAAGATCCCCTGTAAAAAAATGAAAACAGTTAACATAAGTATATATATAGGCATTCAAAATTATTGCATGCAGTGGTATACCTGAGCAATGTACTAAGGGACATACATAAGCATTTTCCTGAAATTTCAAAGCATTTTAATGTATTTACTATAGATGCTATAATTATTTTTTTTCTTTCAGTTTAAGTTCAGATTTCTAACATCATGAAAGGAAACAATACATCTAAATACATTTATGAGATAAATATGGTAAATTCACTGCTGTCTTTAAGAAAGTGATTCTGGATCTGTATTTGAGAATATGAAAAGATGTTAATTTCAATAGAAGATGTTCATACTTCTGACCCTACCCATATCTTAGAAATTACATGCATCCCCTTTTTACAAAAGGGTGATTTACGAGAGTCTAAAACAAGTCTTGATGTAATATTTCGCATATCACTCTTATGAAATATTGAATTAAAAAGTGATAAGTCTTTGCTTTTATTTTTCATGAACAAAAAATTCAATAAATCTAGGGCACAATTTTTCTCAAATTGATAATTTTGTAACTTTCAATTTGCTTGATTCATATTTGACAAAAAATAAAAGAAAATCCTTCTTAAATTACTTTAACTCTTTTTTTAATATTTAAATGATCATAAAATAACAGCACAGAAAATTTTTCATACTTGAATCATAAGTGAACAAACACAGCTAAAAAAAATAATTTCAGAAAATACTAAAATTAATATAAATACAATACTGAAGATTGAAAAAAATGCATTAAACATCAATTATTGAAAAAATTTAGATGTCATCTGCAACATTTGTTTCAAAGCTCTTTATTGGAAAGTTCAACACAATTTACTGTTAGAAATTCAACACAATTTTTTACTTATGGCTCCCATATTCCAGAACTAAAAGATGGCATTTACAATACATATTATATAAAAAGATGGCATTTACAGTACATATTATATAATTTTGTCCAAAAAATATGTTGGCAAATCAAGCAATCAAAAAACTAAGAAAATCAAGAATATTTGCTAACTGTTTCTAATTTATGCATACGAGCGTAATCATGTCATAATAGAGCGTATCTATATTACCAGTGTTCAGTAAATCAAATAAAATAAAAAAATAGATGCAATAAGAATGTGACTTTCTGTGAAAGAAGTTTTTTAAAAGGTTATGTGATTATGATCAAACTAATATGAACATATGAGAACAAAAAATTGTCTTCAAAGTGATAATTTACATGAATTTTTTATATTTCTAATTAGAAAAAATGATTGAAAAAGTTAATTTAAGTAAAGATAATGAATATTTGAAGATTTTTACAATTAGATTTAAGATACATAAGAGGCTAAAGATATGATGGTGCAGTCGCCATGCCTGGAATTTTTAACATATAGGCCAAGAAATTTTCAGCACTATAAATATGTTTATCTAATTTAGTTACCTGCCAAATTATATAATTTTGTCAGTTAGAGAAATGCTATTTGTTTATGAATATTTCTAATATTCCTATAAGTGTTTTATAGGATAGTATTTTAGAACTGTATCTTTAAATCATAAAATGTTGAAAAAATATGTATATTAGACATTATTCTCTTAACAGTGATAATGCTTCATCCTTTGATTCCTACAACCAAATTCAGGATTCGTCTATTAGAATTAATGTTATTAAATTTAATAAAAATTAGAATTTTTTATCACTTTATTTTCATAAAAAGTACATTTTTCATGCTGTACTAATCAACGATTTTGATTTTAAAAAATTGATATTATTACTTTCAATCATAGGTATGACATTATAAGAGAATGTTTCAATTCAATGACAAACAGAAAATATTTTTAAACCCATTTTTCTGGAATTGAAATCTGTTTTAAAGCAAATACAAGAAAATTAGTAAATAATTTTTCTATAAAAATCACTACCATTATTTTAAATTGATATTTTTACTCCATTTCTGTGGATATTGAAATTTGACACCTTAAAGAAAGATTCACAAAACATGCAGAAATTTTAGAAAATATCAATGAAAACATTATTGATCATATTCTTAAAAATTTCAGTCATCTTGCCTATAACAGTATACTGTTTAAAGATCATTTTCAGCAACAAAACATTAAAAATAAATTATTTGAGAAGTACATGTGAAACATATTTAAAAAACTCCTATCTATTTAAAAATAAAAATAGTGAAAAAGATTGAATTTCTAGCTAAAACAAAAACAGAAAATAACTACAATGTGAAAACTAAGACTTTCATTTCTTTTATATATTTGCACATTTAAACTATCTTTTAAAATTGAAACTTTCACTAATAGTTAGTGGTGTTGAATGCCACAATTTTGCTAACTAGATACTGTTATTGTCAGTATTTTATTCTTAAAAGATCTTTATTTTAATAATAGAAATTATATCAATACTTGAGCAATTTAAGATAGGAGGAATAAAATTGGCACATTAGCCACATTCTTCACTTTTCACAAAGAAATTGCTTCCTTTCACTAACTAAAAAATTTTTAAAGGGAATGGGACCTTACAAAAATATTTTTTGGGTACACCACTCATTGCAAGATTGTGCCTTACATTACTTATTCATTTGAAATCAGACATTTAATTTTAAATGCCTCTACATAAAAAAACTACTTAATATTTTATTAAAAATTCAAATTTATTAAAAACAAAGCACATTTAAAATAATTTTACTTACACAATGATATTGTTGATAGGAATATGGATTAATTTGACAAAGAAACCAATGAATCCCATAATAGCAAACCCTATAGCAGTTGCCATGGCAATCTTCTGGAATTCTATAAAGATACGTTTCAATGAATATATCAACCATAAAAATTTAAAATAATGAAACATGCTTCTAGATTTTTCAAGTTAAAAATTCTAAAATAGTTTTTTTTAGCTGTGAAAAGAGATTAAATATTTTGAAATCAGATTAAAAACTCTTAAAGAAAGGAATGAAGATAATTTCATACAACAATAAAAAATACATATTTTATTTGTCCCTTTATCCAAATCAAAAAATATTTTATGTCAAATATTTCATGATTTTTTTTAAATTATTTCACATATATAAATCATTATGAAAATATAATTTTATATGAATTATATTTAAATTTCTCTTCCAACCAAATAAAACAATTGAATCTCTCCACATAGCTGGAATTTACAGAACATATTAGTTAATAAAGTTCAGTCATTTAAGTTAGCACTGTTACAATTTATATATATAAAGCAATCTTTCTCTTCTTTAATAAAACATTCTTAATCTGGAAAGTATTCCAAAAAATAAAAATACTACTGAGTAAATGAGTTTCATTGTTCTCCAATCATTTTTTTGTTTGCTAGGGCTACTCTAAACATAGCATAATTACAAATGAATTCCACAAACTAATGAAACATTTTTGCTTGAAGTTTAATTAACAAAATTGTAAAATTAAGACTAGAATACCCATTGAAGCCAAATTTGTATAATACATAGCATTGAAGTTCTTTATTACATGGAATTTAAAAATTAAAGTTCTTATACGAATGATATTACTGTTCATAATACAAGTATTCATTGAAATTACAGTTAAGTGATAATTTAAATAGAAAATAATAAATATTGTCTATTTAACAATATAGGAAAACTAGTAAAAATCATGTTTTTAAGTAAAAAAAAATGCTGTCTATTCTAATTACAATATAAAATATTTTAATTTTTTTACACACCAACCATACTGAATACATTAAATATATTATAATTTATAATACTAAATTAATATACAAATTACACAAATACATAATTTAGAAAACAAAAAAGCTTTTAATATTTAAAAAATATTTGTATCATATAGCTTACAAGTTTTTAAATACTTTTATCCTGTAGTCTGGTGATTTAGTTGCATGAAAATACAATTACACTTAAAATAATTTGCCATCACAAAATTCTTTGTGCAAAAACTTCATGATAATTTTTATCAATTTAATATATTATGATCTTTATTCCCCTCCCCCCAAATGTAGATGGGAACTTCATTAACAAGTCTTACTTATAAAAGTGAAATATGAACATAAATGATTATAAAAAGAAAAGTAGGAAACTAAGTGATAGTGAAAGAAAAATATACAAAACAATATCTAACAGATAATTTATAAAATCAATACAAATTTGAAATAATCTTAGCACAAACTCAGTTGCTGAAATGATTTTAAAAGGATTAAGACAAGCAGATTACAAAAAATTTATGATAATTTATAAAGTCTTCATAATTTCAACTTTTTTCACTTCCACAAATTAGTTGCATTGCTTCATTTTCATATCTTTGTTATGAATCTCTAAATAACAAAACCATAAATCTCCTATTTTTACTTATTTACCAATAACATCCAACCAAAGGAATTTATAAAACTTAAATAAAAAGAACATACATGCAAAATATGTTCATGTAAAATTTACAATTTTAGAGAATGTATATATTTACATAATATTATAATTGAATATTTTAAATTAAGCAAGCTTTGGATAGTATGGAATATTTATAATCTAAGAACATAAAAAAATACAATAATTTTAAAAATATACCTTTTCGGTCAGGTTTTGTACATCTCTTTACTAAACGAAGAGAGTCTTTGGCAAACTGTCGGCCAGGATCTACAAAAGACATCACTTGATCCATTTTGAAACTAAAATTGAAAACAAATTTTTGGATGTGATTTACATTTCATTAATATATATATTAATACAAATGAATAAAAAATACTGACACCTTATATAATAAAATAGTATTAAAAATCCAAATATGCTGCAAAATAAATACAGATTTATAAAATATAGATGTGATAAAAATACATAAAAAATTATTAAAATATAATACTTGTAAGTGTAATAATAATGAAATAAAATCAGTATCATCCAAAGGTTTGTGCATTTAAAAGAAATTCATTTAGTTTATGAGGAATTTTAAATGAAACATGAAGATAAAAACAAATGCAGCATTGCTAATTAACAAGTAAAAGTCTTTCTGATTTGTACAAAGTTTTTTCCAATTAAATGCTTTTATTAATAGAAGTTTAAACAAAAAAATTATGTTTGGCAGAAATTTTCAAACAAGAAAATGTAATTTTCTACAATCATAACTTTTATTTTCTGTAGATACAAAAAAAGTATTATTTCACTTGAAGGACATTGTAACAATGACCTATTAAACATGGCAAGTTACTTTTAATGAACATGGCACATCTTCAGTAAGTTGGGATTTGAACTCCCTAGTTTCTGGTAATGAGAACACATAAATCAAACAGGCCCCCCTCGACCTACCTTTAGGCAAAGTAGCATCTACAGAATAAAACTATTACATGTATATTTTGTTAAAGCAGACATTTATATAACAATTCTATGATTTTTATATTCACTGCAGATTTTTAAACATTCAAAATAACTTGCATAATTTATGTAAAGAACTATATTAAAAATCTTTTTCACTATATATATATATATAAAAGGATATAAATTAAAATTGATTTAACTAATGCAGTTTAGTCTATTTTTAATGTTTCAGACATTTATATTTATTCTACAATATATTAAAATTTAATTTTATATTCTTCATATATAGACTTAGTTTATGAGCACTAATAAGCAATTCATATCAAATGAATGCTATATTTCAAAATTATTCAATATTAAAGATTATATTGACAAGTCTAATTACATAATTCTTTGATTTTTAAATAATCTTATATTTAACTTTAAATTATGTGCATTATACTTAAAAGTTCAGAAAATTACAAAGGAGATCTTCGCTGCCAAGTAGTAGCTCTGTTATAGAAAAGTAGATGGAGCAGGCCAAAAAAGGTTGTTTCATTAAACAGGTCCAGTAACCCAATAAACTATAAATCAGACCCTTCAATGATCATTCAGGCATTTAACATAACATAAATGTGTTACTAAAAGAATATACGAAAGAAAAAAATTGGGGAGGAATTCCATTCTTAATAGCCCCAATTGTTCTAGAAGCTTAGCTGTTTTTCATACCACAACTGAGCATGACTGCTTTATATGCTCATCCCTACAAAATATGGATAGTGGATAGCATAGCCTGTCTACTCTGTCAGTGATACAACAAGAATTGTTAATTATCCAGTATGATCTGCCCTAACAAAAAGAACTGTATCTATTTTCGACAATGGGAAGATAAACGCTTTAAACAATTTTTCTTCTTAATTTTACGTGTTTTTATCCTTTAATAGCTAATTATTTAACGTGTTTGCTTTATATTTTGTATACATACTTAGTATCCAACATATTTTTATTTTTTAATCCCTGTACAATGTAAAAATTATACCTGTAAATTCCTAATGTATTGCAAATAAAAATATTTAAGTTAAATTGTTTAAGCATACAGCTTTCCAGATATAAAATTTACTTTTAAACACATTTAAAATATTTCATTATATTCTTCTTCCTGTATTTTTAAAGATGTTAAAAATATGGCATAAGATATTCTTGGTAATCATAAGTTTCTTTTTATTCTTTGCAATAGTGTTGCACCACACAATATCCATATGGAATATGCACAATTTAACATTGTGTAAAATTAGTCAATATAATAAATAAGTTTAACTATTAATATAAAATATTTACTGGTTTATTTTATTACTAATAATAAAACAAATTTAAAATTTTCTATTTTACATACTATGAATAATAATGTAATTTTGAAGAGTAATTTTATATATAACATTTTAGAGAATAATTTTGTAGTCAAATACTTTTGATGAGATCAAGGAAAGTTAGATTTTTAAAATTTACACAATTATTTAAATCAAAATATTTAAAAATTAAACTGATAATTTTTTTATTTAATAAAATTTGATTTTCAACTGTTAACTAAGATTGTTACATTGTTATTATTACTGGATTTAGATATTACTGAATCTTCTATATCTGGCACAGAATTCAAACATAAAAATTATTGGTACTTACATCTTAATATGTTAGCAATCTTGACTATATGCATACCTATCATTCAAAACAATTTTCAATTTTTTATGCTGATGTAAATAATATACATTTACAATGAAATGTTTATTCAAGCATGTAATAACTTTGTTATATTATGACATTAGTAAGTATATGCTATAGTAAAAATAAATATTTTAAAAACAATGTATTACTGTTCAACCATTTGAGAAATATTTTCAATATAAAACTTCAATTAAATGTCACTGCTAATTGATTGTATTTCCAAATTCTTCAGGTACTTGTAAATATTATAAAGGATATATTTACTTAAAAGAATCCTTTATTAACATTTGGTGACCTAAATTGATTATTCAATAATCTATAGTTAGAAACAAAATTAATGTGGTTGAAAATTGATTTTAAAATTAAAGAGATTGACTTCTTTTAAATTAATACCATACATTTTCTTTTTGAAAAAGAAATATTAAATATGAACTTTTGGACTCTTTTATAGAATTATATGTATATGCTGATCACTAAACAATCATGTGCAAGAAATTGCAAGAGTTTATATATTTTCTGACTAACTTTATTATCAGTAGAATTTTACTGACCGTAAGATCTCACTGTTCATCCAAATCTATGATAAATGTTGAAAATTTTTAGGTTTTTTTAATTCAAAATATGAGGGAAAAGAATAAAATGTAGCAATTTTTTTAATCTGTACTATAAAAACTATATTTCAATTTTTAAATGAAATTCAGGAGCTGTAGGTACTGAAAATAAAAAGTGTAATCTTAAAAAATAAAAACCATAGTACACTCACTTAACATTTGGTGCTAAATTGGAACATTTCGGAATATATTTTCCTCACATTAATGATCAATAAGATAACATACAAATATAAAATAATCTTTAAAATACTTAATATATGTTTAAAAAATTGAATCTCAATAATTAAGACAAAGTTGATCACTTAAAATAAAAGCATGAAATTACAGAAATAGTAAAATGCCTGAAATTAGATATATTTAAGACAACTTCAATCACAAATTTAATAAAATCTGAATCTAAGAGACTGCAGGTAGTGTTATATTAACATTTCACTGCAGACTGTTGATAATTTTGCACATCTTTTTATAAATGACATTAAAATTTTTTTAATGAAGAAATATTCAAATAGTGACTATTTTAATTAATGCTATCCATTCTACACAATTAGTAGCATTCAATGCAATAAAATATGGTTTTAGCATAGCAAAAATAACAAATTGATATGAATCTCTTGAATTTAATAGGTTATGAGTGGTAAAATAAGAAAAAAAGCTGTTATCTTTTTCCATAATTTCAAAATGTTTTAACGCATTTTAAAACTAAACATTTTCTTTCACATTCAAATATAAAAAAGGAAGTTCCGACTGAATTAAAATTGAGTAAATAGATGTTGCTGTAATGGTGAGGAAGTATTATCACTGAATCAACAAAGATTGAGAATTAATAAAAAATGTTACTTTAAACCTGATTCATGAATTTCATTTTCTAATACAGTAGATAACCCTGAATTTACAAATGTCCTTTTAAACATATAATTAATTTAAAAAACAAACTACAAAATCAGGTAAATAGGTGTGAATTAGCAGTTAAAAACGCATAAATGAAATTTTATTAAACTTTACCACCAAACTTTAATTTATCGACAACGTGTAAGGAAATATAGGAAACTTTGCTATCAATCCTAAATTCTATATTATAGGATTTCACCTTTAATTCCAATAGATAAAGAAAAAATAGAAATTTTAAAAGTAAAAATACGGATTATATTTATGACAATGATATTGTAATAATCTGATTAATTAAGAAAAAATCAAATTTCAAAACTTACAGCAATTAATTTACAAAGTAAGGCAAATAGATGACGAACACCGACCAACGAAAAGTAGTATGTGTCAGAATCACTACCACGTCAACAAGAACCAAGGAACGGTGGAGAAACTTGATTTCGTAAGCGCAGTCTACATTTAAGAAACCTTAATAGGGTTACCCACTGCAGGAAGGCGGTACTATAATTTCCTGAACTGATGCTTAGCCAATCAGAGATTCTGAGAGTCACTTTTTAAATACCGAAATGTTGGTGACAAGAAAAACTTCGCCAAAAGTTACACTTAAATTTCCACCAGCACCTAATTTTTAATTAGCAACTGATTTCCGTAATTCCTTAGAGGGATTACAATTTAAGTTTGAATTATTTATGGAAATAACGTTGTTTTTTACTAAGCAAATATGTTTCTGTTGATTGATATTATCAATTCAATAAAATCGCAAATATAAAACATAATTCACGTAATCTAGTGCCCCTACTCGGAGTTGAGACTTATATCCTCGGTGATTGACACATTACTTTAACCAATCATTATCAGCGATTGCAACCTATAATCAAAACACATCAAAGTTAAGTCATAATGTTTGATTTGATTTAAAAGTATATCGATATATGGTAAAATAAAATTGTGCTGATGTTTTCCATGTATCGGGCTTTCACAAACTATCAGGAAGTGTGCAATAATTTAAGATCTCTACTAATTTTATCCAGGGATTCAGAATCAAAGTAAATTTACTGATTTGTGTGGAATTAGAAAGGAAGCGAAATGCTCATCGTATGCTCTGAACCGAACTCGGAACTGAGATTTTAAAATGGTCGATTTTGAAAATTTCAGCTACAATTCTTGTTATCATTAGTGACATCTTAATATAATCAAATTTGAAATAATTAGCATGCAGGCTTGTCTCTTAAAAAGAGAATTTATTTGATAAAAGAATATAGAAACATGAGCTTGCGAAGATATGAAATCAATAACAATATATCTGTAAAAATAGAAAGTAGAAACTTTTACAATTTAATTACATGAAATGATTTTATGATTATATTTATAATTTGCTCACTAATGAAAATAATGAAAGTTCATAAAATTTCTGTTAAAATTAAAAACTGAAAAATATTAATATAGTGAATTAATATAATTGTTTAAATGCTGATAAAAGCAGAGATGCCCAATGACATACAAACCAAACTCTAAGAAGACGAAGAAATTTCAATTAAACAATTTCTTTTTAATTAATTTACTATATTTATATTTTCCTCTTTTCTTTTATTTCTACCTCTTTTCCAGAATCAATTAACATAGCAAGTTAATTATTTTAAACTGAAAAATATTGATTTAAGCAAATTTTTCCAAGTTAAATGCTAATATTCAAAATTATGCAGAGCAATAAATTAAATCATGTATTTTATACTATCCATTTAATAATCACAGAAAAATTATATATGATATGATGTGATCACTTTAACCAAATTATTTCACACACACACACACACACACACACACACACACACACACACACACACACACACACACACACACACACACACACACACACACACACATACATATATATATATATATATATATATATATATATATATATATATATATATATATATATATATATATATATATATATATATATATATATATATATGTGTGTGTGTGTGTGTGTGTCAGACAATGTTAAAATTAAAAATTCTCTTTTAACTTTTTTGATTGAAACCGGTTACATTGAAGTTCTATCAAGACTGCAAATGAAATTTTAGTCTTTTTACAAAAATCAAAAAATACATAAAAGTTATTAAATAAAACCTGATTAAAAGAGAAAGGAATTAAAGATAATATTGATAAAAATTTGAGAAATTTTCTAAAACAGAGTAAACATTAACTGTCTTATACTGGTTATTTACTTATATTGATTAATAATTTCTGCATTAATATAGGGAAGTTACAAATCCTTTTAGTATCGTTATCTTTAATAAGAATTAATAATAAAGAATTTGCAAAGAAGTCTCATTCAAAGCATTCTTTCTAATTTCATTTTCTTTGGTTTCAGCGTTTCCAGGAATTACGTTACATTTTCATTTATTCATAAAAAATTTTTAACAAAAATTTAGATACTTCACATTTTGTTAAGAAATTCTGTAAGAACTTTTATCATTAATATAATTTAATTATAACTTAGTTTTAAATTTAATTATTCACACACACACATATATATAATTTTAATCAATTAAGACAAAACAAAGCTAAAACAAAATTTTTATTTAAATATTATTTGGAAACAGGTCAAGTGAATTAGATGAAGCTTAATCTAACTTTATATAACTTATTTCCTTCAACTTAGTTTCCAAAAAATTCCATTTGTGGTTAATATTTAATTATTCAATTTATTTATTAAATCACAAAACTAAATTCTTTATCCCTTTTATGATATTTATTTAAAATTTCTAAATAAAAAGAACTGATTTTTTATTTAAAATTTTTCATTAATTTTTAGTTTCATCACTTTAAAATAAATTTCAATTGCTTTTTCGGTTTTAAGAAACGAAAGTACGAATGTTCTAACTATATTTCACGCATTAACGATTTGAACAGTTAACCAATCACAATGCGTTCTCGCTTCAGAACTCCAACTGTGAGAATTATGTAACCACGTCATTATATTGCGTTTTTAGTTCGAGAGTAAACGAAAAGGACTATGGGAGATTTGACAAATAGAAACAGCCATATTTATCCTATTCAGATTATACCTAAGTTTTAGATATGATAATATGATGTGAAAATCATCGATGTATTGTTTATAGTGTTGTGATTGTGTGTTGTGTAGATGGAAAACAAGCTTAAGACATGATGAAGTGATTGAAGTTATTGAATCTTGTGATTTGTTTATATTGTGCAATTAACGATACTAACAAATTGACCTTCCTCGTCCGAGGGTCACAGGTGTGATAGTCATTGGTCGAGTGATACAAGTACGCCAAGCCTAAGGCTATGGACAACTCAATAGCAATGGAGTTTGTGTTTACGTCTTCATTGCACAAAAAAATTGATTTTAGTTTTTCCTCGGTAAGGCCTAATCATGTTTTGTGTTTATAAAATACTTTCGTTTTAGTATTTTCGGTTTTTGTTTGCAGTATTAAATTAATAATTTTTTTTTCTTGTAACCTATTTTCAATGGCTTTACAGCGCAAAAATGCTACGCATCATAACTGGTTCACAGAATCAGGATACATTTCGTGCTTGTTTTTTCCTCTCGACATACTAGTCGTATGTAATTCGATTTGTTAATTTACCACACTGTATTATAGTGTTTGTTTACAGTCTTAGATCGTGTTTCAAATTGTATACAAAGCACATGTTTTAATAATCAGTAACTGTATACAAATAATTTCAGATCTTTAATACATATCATATTGTCTTTATTTTTTCATTTCATTTTTCTGAATTATATTGTTAATAAAAATTATACTTTTTTTATTTTCAGCATTTATAAAAAATACTTATTTTTGTCACTCAATCAATATATTTTATTCACTTTGAAATCAATGTTAAGAAACAAATAAATCTAGAATTATTTTTAATAAAGTTAGTGAGAATATTTAATTAATAAAATACATTGATAAATTAAAAAAATTACAATTATGAAAAAACATTTAATTTAGTTGCTATTTATTCATTTTACAAATTAAATAAGCTTGCTTTAATATTTTCCTTTTTTCAAAAACATTTAAGGAGAAATCAAACTTGGACCAGCGTATTAAGTTATTTTTATATATTTCATTAATAACATCAATTTACACAGCATACATTTTTATTAATTAATTGAAGTTGATAAATTTTAATAATTGTCTGTTTTCTGAATGTGAGATAAATCATTAGTTTTTGTTTTCTTTTCATTGTACTTAAATTTAAAACATTAATTTTATTGAATAAAAGTTTTATTTCTTGTAAAGAAATGTTGTAATATAATATTATATTTAAAATTAATCTGTATTTTCATAGAAATTACATTTTAATATCAACTCAATTTAAGATTAAATAAATGGAGAACTTGTAGAGATTGGTGATACTTTTTAGTACATGACTAAATATACTAAAGTTATACTTTTTTGTAGTAAAGTGTTTTTAGATTTGTAGCTGTTTCTGATTATTTTCTAAATGTTTTTTGAATATTAAGTGGACAATCGTTATTTTTATGTTGTTGTGTTTCCTCCAATTTTAATCTATAAATAATAATTTTGTTTTAAAAATCGTATATTATAATTTTGCAATTGAGAAAATCCGGTTTTAGTTCATTAATCTGTTATGCTTGTAATAAATGATGTCGAACATTGACAGAATGACATGTTATGTATTTGAAAACAGCACAAAATAAATGTAACATGAAAAAAATTTGTCCAAATCACAGTTTAAAAATGAAACACCCATTTGAATATCAACTCTAGAAATTTTATTTTAAAGAATGTAGAGCTTTGTCATAATAATTATGAAAAACTGAAATGAGAGTATGTTAACTAGAATCTTATCACGATATTTACTTTTTATGGTGTGTTTGGTCCAAATCGAATACAGTTTACTATAAGTTTTTTTACTTTAAAAGTTTAGGTACTTACATATTATCCCCTGTGAACCATTACCATGAAAAAGCAATGCCGCCAAATTTTGTAGCTTTGATACAGATGTTCATATTTTTGTTTTTATCATGTTTTATTTCTGTCATATTCAAATCTTGAATTTGTGATTACTTTTCTGTAATTGTACTGATATAAAACTGGAATGTATACAGATTAAAGATTTGAATATGTAAATTATTTTCTCTTTTTTTCTTCCTCATATTTTGAAAAAAAGTGTAAAAAGTTGGTATCTAATTAGGCTATATTAAATGGAGTTATTAATATTTTTGCCATTAACTGCAACAGTTTGCGACATATTTGTTTGGTGAAAATGGTTGACAGAATAATATCAAAATTTTTACTGTAAATCTTTTCATAAAGTAGTTTATATATACAATTCTTATGATACTTTGAAAATCAAAATTGGTTTTTCTTGTTTAATGCAGCCAATCTGGCAGCTGAATTCTTAACAGGTGCTCAATTCAACAGATTGAGGATTTGCCTTTTACTTTCAGTATTGGTTAAATAAGACTGTCTGCTAAAAGTGATTGTGGAATAATAAATTGAACCTATTTTCATTCTGTGACCAATTTGATATTAAACTTGTGCAATTTTTTTTGTCACAATAAGGCTTTCTTATTAAGTTTGATTGGACATAATTTAAATTTTGGGAAGAAGTACTTGAAAATAAAATACATATTTCTAATACATGTTTTGAAATAAAATATAAAAATATGAGAAATTTTGAAGAAGTATTAATATTTTATTTGTTTATGATATTGTGCTAAAGTAAATATAAAATGTAGTACTTCTGCGTTAGTAAAACAAATGATATAATGAAACTCTGTGGTATGATGGTTGTGCTTTGCACTACTAATAGACAGGTTCAGTATTCAATCGGGAGTCTTGTCAAAGTCTAAGCTCATCCTTGGGTTGATAAAACTGAGTACTAAGCTTGCTTGAGAGCTAAACTGTGGGAGTTTAAGGTTAGGCCAGTCACTTAACAAGGATGTATATCCTTCACATTCCAAGACTCTCGATCGATAAAACATATAGCTTTTTAGGCCTTAGCCCTCCATGGGGGCTTTTGTGCCAATGAGTTTTGTTTATTATGACTATAATTAGAAAACGGTTTTAAAGATTAAAATATTTTGAATTAAGGATAAGAATTCTGTATAGGAAATTCTTCAATATTACAATTATATAAGAGATGCATTATGTAATGTATGAAATATTTTATAATTGATATTATACCTTTGCAGTTGCCAAGGAAATGCTTTTATAAAGCAGTTTAAAATAAAAGCAATTTAGATTAAGTTGAGAAGTCTGGATTAAATATGAATAAAGTGTACTTAACTATTGAAACGTATTACATACCAATGAGGTAATAAGGCTAGCCTGAAGAGTTTTACGTAAAAGTTTCTGGGCTAGGTTCAACTATCATTCAGCAACATTGTATGTGAATAGCATTTTTTTTTGTTTTGCTAAAAGAATGGAAATGTGCAGGTTTAGTGTAATTTCCAATTTTTGTGCCAAGTGCTGCCCAGTTATCTCTCCAACCTAAATTACATCATAATGCTTAATATATGGTTATCAAATACTGATTGCGCTTGAACTTCAACTTTGAAATCACACACTGACATAAGCGTCAAAATTTTGAATGTTTTGTGGTAATCTACTACAAAAGTATTAAAATTCTAATAAGTATAATTTCCCAAAGATTTCATAATTTAAAAACAAACTAAGGATCATGTAGTGTACAATGGGTGATTGCAAGGCAATAAAGCTAAATCTAACATAAAGTACATTTTATAAAAATTCAAATTTTAATTAATCGGGCAGTAGCACTGACCTTAAAAAAACTTCAGTGTAACTCTAAAGACAACTAGCCAATAAACCTAAATCTGTAACATAAATAAAGTACATTTTTATGAAAACTCAAATTTTAATTAACCAGGCAGTGACACCCATTTTAAAAAACTCACTGTTAGTGCAATCTTGCTCTAATTTAATACGGGTAATAAAAATAAATCTAAAATATAAACAAGCATTCTTACAAAAGCTAGACTTTCAAATTAATGAACATTATGATACTAAATGAATCTAAATACCAATATATGAAATATTTATAAACCATACTTAATATATAATATTACATACAACAACAATTTTTTTTTATCCAATGGCGGGCACACAAGGGTGACTGAACCCTATGCCGCAACAAGCAACAAGACAGAAACTGCTACTCATTTATCGTTACCCAGCAGGCACCTGTGAGCCAAGTCACGGAGGCGAGTAGCGTTAACCGCGCCATACCACCACAAACCCGTTTATAGGGTGGGTCACATTCATACCATAACATACACACATCACAGAAGAGAGAACAGAGAAGGAAAGAAAGATCCATGTCCTAACCAGGATTTGAACCCGGGACCAACAGCTCAGGAGTCAGGAACGCTAACCACTCAGCCAATCAGTCGGCATAATAATAATAATTAAATACATAAAGTAATTCACCTAATCATTGCTTGCAGAATCAGCACTAATATGATGTGATACATCTTGGAATGATTGCATAGACATATATATTCTGCAACGAAAACAATTTAAAATTATAAAAATAATATGAAAATTAATTTATTTTCTAAACTTTCAAAAATAATTTTATTTAAGAAACTTTAAACAAAAAATTCATTGCAAATTAATTTTTAAAAACTGAGCTTTTAAAAAAATTTCAAAACATGAACATTTAATCATCTGCTTCAAATGCTTAAACTGTAATGACATGAAAGCAAATTACCAATCAAATGTTTCAAGGGTTACTAGCACACAAAACAAATTTTGTGTATGTACATAATCATGTTACACCATAAAACTTATGTTACATCATATAAATGCATTCTGTCGCAATTTATGTGGTGCATTTTATCGCCTGCATTAAACAGTAGTCTTCAGCCTTTTTTTAAGGAATATTTTCTTTTTAATTAATTTTCTTAAGGTAGATTTGTGAGAGAAAATATTGACTAACAGATATTACTTAATTGAATATTAATAAAAATTGAAATTGAACATATTTTCAATTTGATTAAATGTTCACTCACTTTGATAACTTTTAAGGAGAATAATCTTAAACTGAAAGTTTATAATATTCAAAAGGCACAATTAAAGTTGTGAAAGGAAAAAAATGACATTGTATTCTTTATACATTTGATTAATAAACAATGAGATTATAAGTAACCTAAAATAATGCTCTTTCATTTCATGGGATATATGACTTCCTCTTAATTGGATTAGATTATCAAAGCAGCTCTGCGAAAAGTATTTTGTATTGAGCTTCAAATATAAAATAACATTACTCTATCTATTAGGTTCTTCCACATTGTTTATGAAGTCAGGGAGTCCTTAGAGTTGAAGTGCAATTCATTTGTATCTAAAGTATCACATCATTTAAAGGCAAGTTTTCTTGCATATCAACAATAATGCATTCATATACTATATGAAAAAAACAATGCATTCATATACATACATGAAACAATATGTTCAAATATTATATGATACATAGTTTTCAAGCTTTTGTGTCAATTTGTACTTCTAGTACCAAAGGAGTCATTTATACTCCTTTAGCAAGAGTAATAAAAATTTAAATGAAGGTTGATGTATGAAAACTTGAAGCACCATGAAGCTGAAGCATGAATTGTGTTTTTCTAAATTTGTGTATCGAAATCACTGGAAGTATCATTTAGTTAATGAATTCTCATTTACATTGATATAAATCATTAATCAAGCAAGTATATTCATCATCTGAAAAAACTGTTTTCCAACCATAATAATTTGAAGCCAAACTATTTGTAAATAAAATAAAACATTTTATGTGTATATTCAAAAGTAATTTAATTTATGACTAAATTTATAGGAAAACCCTGTGTGATTTCGACTAGTAGCAAAAGTAAAACTAAATAAAGTATTCAGAGAGCTAACTTAAGCAGGAATACATGTATCATGTGTAAAATTGTTGTTAATGGGAAACCATAAACAAAAAAGGCAATATGAGAAGAAAATGAAAGTAATGTTCCAAAAACAAAATTTCAATCCTACTGATTGTCAATTTTATTTTACAAATCTCGAACATTAGAGCTTTAGTCATTATTTCATGGGCCTTCACAATGTCCTCATGTCATGTAGTGAATATCAAATTCTATCTGAACATTCAAATATACACTCCCCTCATGCGGCTCACTTTCTTTAGTAAATATGGGTGTCCCAATCCCAAGGTATCCAGATATCTTTATTCTCTATCTTTTTATTCTTTGTTTTCTATCTATTCTTATCCTTTCCATACCTTGATGGTGTGTGAGAGACCTCTATGAATAGCTGTAGCCACCCTGTTTCCTTCTTGCTTCTCATGGGCAGTCAAAATCCTCACTTGTTAGCAGAATATCGCAAACCTTTGGATGGGTTGTGCACTGTCGTCCCCATTGTAGCAATCGGCTGCTGCACTAGCTGCACTTGTAGCTAGTCTACTTGTGATCAAGCAAAGTGGTCACATCCTTGGCATTAAGGGTGGTCACTTCCTTCAGGGCTGACTCCCTGTGCATAGGTATCATCATGGTAAGTGCCGAGGTAGAAATGTCCCAAGCCTGTGTGGCTGCCATTTCTTGTATGTCTCCATGGTGGGCGATGCTGTTGAGCAAATACTTTTATAAATATGAGTTATAATTCTTTTGTTGAAGCCATTTCATTTACTTATTACATGTTCATAAGCACACTTAACACTTTTCATGCAGTATCATCTTTTCTAGTAAAAAATTTACTTACATTCAATTCATAAACATATATAATGTTAAAAAAATTACAATGTAGGGATTTTCTTCCTACTTGAAACATGCTTTGGTAATCAGTAATTAAAAAAAAATTAGATTCATTTCCAGTTGAAACACCATTTCATTAAACTTTGAATGAATCTCGTGTTGTTCTTTCTTATTTGGAATGAATGTTACAGAAACAGAATTTTTGGTAGAACTTTGTGCTACACGCTGCATACACACTCAGTGTGACAGTAAACTTATTCCCACCCAATATGCTGCCTCAACTTTCCAGACACCAGTATTACTGAAATCCATAAATTTATGTAAGTTACCTTCTTAGATGTTTTAAATATTAGAGATATATTTATTCTCAATAGGCATGTTGAAATACTGATCCTATATGTGGAAAATGCATTCTGGTCATGAAACATATATTGCATTTCAAAAATTTTCAAGTGTTGTTATTATTCTCGTTTAGATGCTATGTTTTCCAAATCTTGTCCTGTATGGATTCTTGGAAAAGAAGTAATAGCAGTCAAGATAAAGCCGAATATTATTTACTGTAAAGCAAGGCAAATAGTTAAAATAGAATACTGAAAGTTGTTGTCCCTTGCTTTTCTACTTTACAAACAGAATCTAAAATAAACAACCCTCCTACAAAGAAAAGTAACAAGTATCCACTCCAATTTCAACTTATTCATCTAAATCCTCTAACTATAACTTCATCTACAAATAGCACAAAGAAATCTACATTAACTTCTAATAAATCTAAGAATAATAATGCAAAAATTAAAAAACTAAAGTCTCATGGAAAATGCTTCAAAAGAATAATTGATATATCTTCTGAAACAGATATGGAAATGGACTCCTCTATTTCTAAGTTACAGAAAGTAGAAAGGAAAAACACAAAAAGCAATCAAATAAACCTGTTCTAGATGATATAATTAATTTCATGGACTGTTCTGATTCTTGGAAAGACAGGAGATTTTTAATAATATTTAGCTGTCTCATTTTTCTTTCATAAATTTGTTGTAATATCTTTATTCTAAGTCATTCATCTTAATATTTTCAATTAGTTCTTATCTTTACTCAAGCACTTACTTTAATGATTTATTCAGGCACAGCTTATCCCATCTGAGGATTTTGCACCAGTAAAATCTAATCAAATATTAATCTTTTCTGTAGTATGTGTTGCGAAATTTCGGTTATGCGGGAAATTTTGTGTAAATCCATATATGCACCTCCTGTTCAGAAAGGATTAAAAAATGGAATTATGTTATCAGTGTATTCTCTGAAGTATCATGTTATGAATATATTAATTATAAAAAACAAATTAATATGATTCATCTGCCATTTTTAAAAATTTAACCAAAATAATTTTTTTGTCTTGACACTTTTAATATTATAATGTGTGATAGAATTGAAAATCAGTTTGATTATTATATGGAGTTTTTTTACAGACTACTATATTATTTCAATGTTATTCACGTGACAGCTAAGTGTAAAATCTATGCATATACATGCATTTTACACCAATTAATATTACACTGTACAATGATTAACTATTTTTAATCATGTAGTTATATTAGCAATTGGGAAAAATAAGTAAGAGAGTCAATAAAATTTTATGTTTTATCATTGGCATTGATGAAAAAATTTTTCCTGGTCTTTTCTGTTTCTAAAAACCAATTACTTTACTTTGTTAAGTCTCAAATTTATGTTTTTCCAATTTAGATTTAATTTTAATGATGGTTCCTATTTCCTATATTTTCGGTATTAATAAATACCACAATGAATTCTAAAAATAAATTCATTGATAAAATATCACTGGCCTACTGCAATTAGTGCCAGATTAAGAATCGAATGTAGTATGGCTTTTTCTGCTTCAGATTCTTGTTTCTGTCAAAGTTCTAATAAGATTTGTCTTTATTATACACTTTTTGTTTTTAATGGCTTTTTTTCTTTTTAGTAAGCATATTTCAATTTATCCTTGCATGCATATCAAATTAAAATCTGAAAAAAAAATTGAAATATAGTGGATGTTTACACTATTTGTTTAAAATAATACTGTGAATCAATATTATTACCACATTTGTGCTTTGTTTTAAAGTTCTGCAAAAATTTATTTTAAATCTTAATTTTTCAGTATGCAAATAATAGATCAAAATTCTAAAAGTTTATATTCAAAAACATTTTTTGTTAATAAGGAACAAATTTATCTTTTTGTTGTAAAGCAATCATTCTATTAAATTCATGGATGAAATAAATTTGGGAAATAAACAGAATAATATATATTCACTAATAATAATTTTTAACAGTAATACTCAAAGCATATTCCTTAATATTAAAATTTTATCTCATCAAATCCTCACTAAATCATAGTTTAAAAATTTGTTTTAATGTCTGATCGTTAGCTGCCTATTTATCTGAATCGTACGGCAGGAGCAACTTGGCATCCATCCCTAAATGTGTTTATCACTAAAGCTTTATTTTTAGCTTGTGATTGTATCAGATAGTTGAGGTGCAAATACCATGTAAAAGTATTACAATTGTTTAAAACTTGATATTTCTTCTTTTTTTTAAATTTAGGATCTTGCACCAATAAATTACTCCACCCAACCTATTTTAAATTTAAGAAATTAAGAATGCACTCTTAATATTTCTTATACTTGTATTTATAATCTGTAAAACTATCTGGGAATGTGCGGAGTATTAAATTGGGGTGGGTATTTTATGCAAATACTAGCTTGTATTCTTTTCAAGTTAAAATTATTTTTTCTCTTGATTGGGTTCAGATGCCTATGGAAGTTAAAATTTAATTTGAAATTGTAAAGATATATATAGCTATAAATTTAACACCTTATATATTAAACAAATAATATTGAAATGGAAAAAAAAAGAAAAAATCTTTACTACTTTATAATGTTTAATGCTTAAAATTAAAAACAGTCATAAGGGTTTTATCTTTTAAAACTTTTAATGCAACATTTGAGAAACTAGAATATATTTTAAATTGCTCTAGTTTCTCAAATGTTGTATATGTATATTTTATAAATAAATATCAATTTAAATTAATTAAATTTAATTAAATGCATTTTATAGATAAATTCAATGTTTTTAGGATTAGAAGATACTTAACCCTGAAAAACTAATTAGGGGAAAATAGTTTCAAAAATTTATTCGATGCTAATATGTGTTTTTAATATTTTTCTTCTGTTATACAAAGAGTCTATAAATTAGTAACCAATAGTTCCCCCAAGTATGACAGTGCTTTTTGTATTTCCCTTTAAATCAGTGTTGAGAATTTCATTGGAGGTATTTTCTTATGTCTTATAAAAATAAACTTTAGAACAAATTAATTTTTTTCAAATTAAGTACTTTCTGGGTTTGTTAAGTGTGAAAATATTTTATATATTTATTATGCCTGTTTTTAAAATGTCGAATGTATTTTTATGAAATTGTATTATAGTCACAATTAAAATAGAGGAAAGCATTTCATGAAAGAGAGAATTTTTTCATCAATATTTCTTAAAAACATTGCGCATAAAATTATATAAAGATATTATTGTTTGAAATATTAATTTTTTCACATTTTATATGCAAAACTTAACTTTATGTTAAAATGGAATTTAACAAGCCTTCCAATTTTGTGTGAATAGACCTTTCATGATATTTTTATAAGCATTAAACCCTTTATTTGCCTTTAACATTTTATAAGTATCTCTTGACTAGATATGTTTTGGAATCTTTGCATCTCTTGTATTATATATATTTTTGAAAATGATGATAATTTATGAAATGCAAGTTTATAAAATGGATATTTTCATGTATGCCACTAAAGGAAGTTTATAAAATGCATATTTTAATATGCCAATAGAATCTAAAGCATATTAACTTTAGATGCATTTTTATAAAATTATTCAATAAATAAATGCTTAAAGTAGGGACACACTTATGTCTTGCTTACTGCATTTTACTATGCTGTTTGTATGAACAAAATGAAATATTTTCTTTATGTTTAATGTTATTATTTAAACATATTTTTAATTTACCAGAGAAATATACATATTTTTTAATATTCTTAATTTATAAAAAGTTAAATACCTTTGCAAAGTTGCGTCGATAGTTAAAATGGAAATTTTTTGTATTCAAAATGTATTGATTGAATTCAATGTTTGAGAATTCTGTTGATTTAATTAAATGTATATTTAAATTAATGCAGTTATGATTATATATTCATGTACTTGTATATATATATTTTTTATCAAATATATGTACTATCTTACAATAATGCTTTCAATGCCAGTATATTTACATAATACCTGGCTGCATATTGGATTTTATGCAAATCAAGTGCTTACATATGCCATGTTAAAATTATGCACAATGTGAGAACTTAAAATATTATTATTTTGTGTGGTATTCTGATATAAAATTTCAAAATTAAAAGAATTTGATAATTCTGATGTTATAGTAGATTGTAATATTTGTATCAAATCTACTCATGTAGTTGTGGTAGATTTATCATAATTAATTTTGTAAAGTAGAAGATTTTAAGAATTTGGACATGAATTACACATCTTGGTCATTCATATAAGTTAGATGAAATAGATCATGCATCATGAAATGCAAAATTCACAAAAACTATCAGAAATCATTCACAATGGATTTCAACAAGCTGCAGGGATTAATGAACACTCCTAATATTTTATGGGAAGAGCCACAACCCTGAATATTCATTGACATTGTGAAAAATCACAGTATACATAACATGGCGTGGTTTTCTAAAATATTGCCAACCACAAAATGAAGCATTGAAAATAGCCAACTATGAAGTGTTTCTAACAATTGTCGCCAAGCATTGATATAAGAGTAAAGAGAATGGTAATAGAAAAATGAGGAATACATAAAAATACGATGCAAAAAGAATATCAATTTTAAATGAATAAACATAAAATAGAAGGAAGTATTTATAAATTTCAATAATTGTAAAATTAAACAAATCATTATTCCAAATAACAAATTTGTAAAGAAAATAAGGTTCAAATAAAATTAAAAAATTCTGTACTTTGTTGTATACCTTTCTCATTTTTTCTTTAGCGGTTACAACACTAGGATAAAAACATTTTATCGCTGCAATAAAAACTTTCACCTTCTCCAATGTTTTCCCATTGTGAATTTGTTACCAAGCATCAGTCAAGCTCTCTCTTTACCTTTTTGGTGTTTTTCATTCTGCACCTTATGGCTGACCAAGTTAGCTTAGTTGGGTTGGTAATTGCACTGGTGACAAGATAGCAGATAGTTATCCCGTGATTCACTGTAAAGTTTAAATAGTTTGTTAATAAAACAATCATGCTTTCTAACAAGCAGATACCACTTTTTCAGCTCACCTAACATTAAATATTCAGACATTTATAGTCACGAAACTCCAAACTTCAAACTTAGTAACAAAACAGTGTGAAAAGAGTTATTCTATTTTAAAACAAACTTTGAACAGCATGCATGAGTAAATAACAAGAACATCTGATTTTTATGAGCGTCTCATGATTTGCTGTAAACCCAGTGTGCGAAAATGCTAAACTTCTATGTTAATGTAAGTTGTGTGTTATTGTTAATTCTTAGTAGTGTATAATTTCATTGTTGCTGCAATGATTTCCAAAATTTTTCATAAGCAAAAACAAATAAAAAAATATTGAATCTCAAAAAGGCAATACATAAACAATGAATTTCGCCAAATTAACAACTACAGATCACGAACTTCATTGGTCTCTTAAATGTCATGAAATCCACAGCATTATGTATGCTTGGATTAAGCCATGGATTGTTGGATAAAAATCAAATATCACATCTTCTAGTGAAGTTAGACTTGTTTGATATATGCAGTGCTGGAACTATGCAGATCATCGAAAATAACATACATTGATCATCCTTACAAACTGACCTAACAAGATTGTGTGTCTTTAAGTATAAAGTTAAAATCATTTATAGTGAATTCTTTTCAAATCATTTACAGTGAAATTCAGCTAGTTGCAGAGGTTTGGCATATTCCAATATTTAGTGAGAATAATCACAGGTCCTCAGTATTCTCTTATCTGTTGCTGCAAACAAATCATATATCAGTCCATCTAGCAAAGCTGCATACTTGATATTTACATTGTTGTAATTAGACTATGAATAATTAAAAATTGCCCACATATGTTATTTCTGTAAACTAACTGAATAAAATTGTCCTAATGTGTTAAATTCACAAAATTTATCAGAAATCACTCCACAAATCACCCACGATGAATTTTACTCTGCTAATAAGAAATAGGATGCTTTCTAATATTTTGTAGAAAGAATTACAAGCTCTCAATGTCCACTAATATGTTGCTGCCCATGATGGACATGCTTAATATATTGAATATTGGGTGAATGTCTTATTCAAATGCAGAAATTCAACTGTCAAGTTTGGTATTAATATTTGTAATGTGACTAAGACTTTTATATGTTCTTTCTGGTAAATTATATTCTGTTGCTTACACGAACATTTTAAATAATACGATTTTTACTTAGCTCTTAGATAATTTTATGGAAGTGACGAATGTTGCTTTAAAGACTGCAATTTAGCTCTTTGTACTTTGGTTCAATAGTTATAGGTTTTGATTCTCACCTTGAACTTGGATGTTCATAGTGGTTTGGAATCCACTTTAAATTGTAGGTATTGGTCTAATTGCCTCTTATGTAAAAAAGTGACTAAGCAACAAACAAACCAAATTGAGGATAATGATGTGCCAGGTCATGTAGCAATCTCTGTCAAACATGCATCAATATATGGATGTAGATTTTCCTGTCCTGTTCATGCAGTTGACCTAAGCTTTATAAAATATTTGTGGAATGACTTATAACAACATTTACAGTGTAGAAAATCACATAAAAATTTACTACTGAACTGATATTCTTGCTGCAGGAATGGACAAATACCTATAGTGGCCCATTAAAACCTTATTAAAAGTTTGTTCAGAAGGTTTTCTAATGTAATTGCAGCCCATGGGGAATTATCTCTTATTAAAGCATATATTCTTATACAATTATTTATATCTTGTTTTTCTTATTATTTTAAAGTAGTGTTCACCTACATAATTTAGGTGAAATATGTAATATATATATATATATATATATATATATATATATATATATATATATATATATATATATATATATATATATATATATATATATATATATATATATATATATATATATATAATATAGTTGATATTTTTATATAATAATTGTTTTATCACTAATGCAATTTTAAATTCTATTTCATTTGAAGTATGAATACTAAATGAAAACTTACTTTCATACTCTTATTTTTTTAAAAAGCAAAGCATTTGGGATATTCAAGATTCCAAAAACTTATAGAATTAAAAGAAAATTTTGTTTCAGATTTCAATAAAATATAGATGTTGACACAATATTTTAGGGAATTGAAATTAAGAATAACCTATGCTGATTTGTGCTCTTATTTTTATCATCACTAAATACAAAATTAATTTTCATATTTATTTATTTGCTTAAACAAGAGAAATCTTTATATAGTGTTGAATAAAAATTTTACCTAATTAGTGCAAAAACTTTTCATGTACTTATCATTTGGGATATTATTTTTTAAAATTTTTATTTAGAACATAATTCTAAGAAAAAAACTATTGTATATATTTTCATAATTTAAATTTAGATACTTTAAAATAAGTTATTTCTGATCTGTAACTAAGCACATTATATATGCAGTGAAATATTTTTCATAATATGTAAGCAATTTCCAATTGAATCCCCAGAAGATTATCTAATAAGTAATATAACTGAATTTATTTGTCTTATTTGTTTGGTATTTTTTGTTAAGGAAAAAAGAGCCAAGCTGGCAGCCGAATGGTTAGCACTCATGCCTTCGATTCAACAGTTTGTGGGTTCGAATCCCACCTTGGGCATGGATGTTTGTAGTGGTTCAGAATCCACTTTAAACCGTAGGTCCTGGTCTAATTAGCCTTCATGTGCAAAAAATGACTGTTGAACGACAAACGTACCAACCAAGGAAAAAAGAATGATTTATAGTCATTCAATATGAATTGTGAAAATTTGTGTTCTCTAGAAATGGGACGATGCTGTTCATGTTGATTTAATAGACTTCTTAGATTATATACAAAATTAATCTGTATGTTTTCAGATTGTATTGATCATCATCAATTTCTCACTATACATTTATGGTACAGTTTATATATGCAAGAAAGTGAATGTGGCATGTAAAATAAGCTTTATTGCTTGATCAATTCTTCAATTCTTTGTATTTTCTACTTTCAAAATAAACATATAAATAATCATCCCAATAAAAATTTTATGCATGTATACTTATTTTTATGTTAAAATGTTTTTTTTTATTAATATGACATTTGATTTCCAATCAACTACTGGTATAACAGTTATGTCATGTTTATTCTGATGTATATTGAAATGAATAAAAGTAAATATAATTATTTTCATGTATGTATTTTATACCTATTTGCATAATGTAAAAATGTTTTATTTTGCAGATTATGCTGCTATAAGCTACACCACTTTAAGGGTATTGTATATTATAGTAGGTGGTGCCAATGAAGAGCAATGCATGTTTCTGTGCATGGAACTCTAATGCCACTTAAGGGAGGAGGCAAGGTGTATTGCTTCGTTGGAAGCTAAAATGGCATCCTTTAATCAGGATGCCAGGACAGACACCATTGTTCTGAATGCTTCTTTCCAAGCTCCTTGTATGTCTGAAAGTCTTGTTGTTTCAAGTCCTTTTGATGCTAGGGGTGTTAAATCATTGTCCTCCACTATCCCAAGTGGCCAAAATAATCCAATATTTTCATCTGTGACTTCAAAACCTTCATCTGTATTTAATACTCCTGTCGACAACATGTGTGCTCCAACTTCAATTGGAAGTGAGAAAGGTCACGACGGCTGCAATAAGAATTTAGGAGAATCTCATTCTGTTTCCTCTTCTGCGGGCCAAACAGACTCTTTCCCACAGAGTAGCAAAATGTTTCCTGGTGTTGTCCCGAAATACTCAACAGATGTTACATCATCTCGCCCTTTGATTAATGTACAGCATAGTGAAGCATTTGTGACTGTGCCTTTTGGATGGAAACGAGTTATATCCAATGGAAAAGTTATCTATATTAGGTAATTAAGTGCATTAATTTATTTACACTCTTGTTCTTATTTTCCATATTAGTATCCTTAACTTATTTTAATTAATTACTCAGCAAATAATATGCTAAATAGTGTGTTAGAATAATGCTGTTATTGATTACTACCTGACATTAACACTATTTCACTGGAAATACTAATTTTACATATAATATTATAAATAAAAAATTCATGTTATTTGATCTTATTAAGTTTGAATAAATATAACCTTCAAAAAGATATAATAGACAGCAAGAAATTGGCGATCACTCCAGCAGATCTATCGTTATCTGGACTGCACCACGAGGAGCCTGCTGCACTACACTCCAGTGATGACTTTCGAGCCCTGTCATCTTCTGGAGCTACTTGAATATTATACTTGACTGCAAGATGCCTTATGTCTGAAAAATGATGGAGGCATTTTTAAAAAAAGTTTAAATATTAACTGTATTTGTTAATCTAAAATAGGTAATATTTAATTTTTTTTAAGATTTTTCTTTATTTTTAATGCTAATTTTAATGTTTAATTCTAACTTAATTATATTTAATTATTTTTTTTAAAAATCTCTGTTTAGGTATTAACTTATTAATATAATTTTATTTGTTTTAAAGGAAATTTAAATTATTATCAAGATAATTATAATTTAAGAATGATTTTTCAAACTAATTTCCTTTAAAAATTTGGATAAAACATAATTTATAAATTCTCAATTATCGAATTTATTTTTAAAGTATTTTTATGGTATGCAATTTTGAGCCCCAATTTAGTATAAAGCATGTATTACGAATCAACATGTGGGATAAATAACCACAAATATATAAAATCAATAGGGAGCACAGATCTCCTAAATTTTCTTAAATTTTTACTATATTTTAAAGATTTTTAAAACTTACCAAAATAATGTTTTCTTTAAAAAGGAAAATGTCAGATGTATGACAATTTTTCTAAAATTAGTTTTAAATTAAATATAAATATGTTTTTTTCATATATATAATTAACAAAATAGTGAAAAAAAGTAAACAAATTCTTATAAATGTGTATTTGATTTATGAGATTTGAATTTTTCAATCATCATTTGTTATTCAAGTTAGTTATGCACTGTATAACTAACTTGAATAACATATGATGAAATTATTTATCATGCACAAATTTGTTTTAATTTTTTTTCCAATAAATAAATTTTTAGTTCCTTTTCCGCCTTCTTTTTAAACACTTTGATAAGGATTTGAAGTTTTATGTTAATTTAGACATTGTGGATAATCTGGAATTTCTTGTATTAAATATTTATTGGAAATTGTATTTAGATGAAGTTATAAATACAAAATCTTCTCATTTAATTCTCATAAGTGTAGGATATTTTGTCAACAAGAAAGGTTACTATTCTATAATACCCCTGCAATCGATCTTTAAAGTGATCAATTGCTGAGCAGTTTCTGTCAGAAATAAACTTAAGCATTTAAATAAGATTTTTCATTTAATGATAATTTTTTAGTTTATAAAATATTTGTAGATAAGGTGGCTAGGGAATATCTATCGGTATGACGATAAAAATCCTGTTAGAAAAGTAACTTTCCAAGCACCATAGGGAAAGAGAAGGAGAAGAAGATCTAGAACCAGGTGGATAGATAGAGTGAAGAGATGCTTATTGGTTTTGGGAATAAAGTGTTGTAGGAACTTAGTGCCTAGTAGATCTAGATCGAAGAAGCTGACAGAGGCAGCCTTGACCAGTAACCAACTGTAGAGTTCAAGAAGAAGAAAATATTTGTACTATCTTTTAGCAGTTTCTAAAATTGTAAATTTTTAAAGAATACATGGCACAAATATTTGTAGCAGTAATAGCGATTTTTTCTTTCCAGTTACAATGATTATTGTATTTTAGTATAATGGAATTGAACCCAAGAAACATACTACATAAAGGAAAGAATATTTCTCTTGTCATATTTTGTGCTGTGCCTTAATTTTTTTATGGATGTTTATGTAATTTGAAGTAGGCAAAACTATTCGTAAATGAAACATTTATTTTAAATAGTCTTTAATTTTATTTAAATTATTGCTGGGCAATAATGTAAATATATTTAAAAAAAATTTATGGGGAAAGATACTTCTGTTAAATTTTAATCTTATTGTGTTCCTAATATTTTGCTTATTTATTTATTATTTATTTTTTTTGAAATTCCTTAGATTTCTTAAAATTTTATTTTTTTGTTGCATTCCCTGAATTAGCTATTGTGATTAATACTTCTTGTAGATGAAACTAATTAAATTTTAATAATTTATGTGAATTGTTATAGCATGTCATAATAAAGTTGCTGTATTATTGGAATTAAAATTGTGCTGTGACTAAATTTTCCTATATATTTTCCAGCCCAAGTGAAATGTGTCTACAGTCCCTTCAAGAATTGGCTGTTTATTTACAGACTGAAGGCACATGTAAATGTGGTCTTGAATGTCCCTTGATGTTAAACAAAGTTTTCAATTTCAATCCATTGGCAGCTACAAAAAGCTGGAGTGAAAGTGATCTTACTTGGAATGATCCTACTAAGCTTTGCAATCATAAACGGAAAATAGCTGCATTTCAAAATAATACAAGTCCACTTTCTACATATAGTCCTGTTAGGGAATTCAACCCAGTGTTGTCTCAGTCAATAGCAAAAAAGGGTAAATTTTTAAAAAATTTTTTTACTTAGTCTTTTACATTTTTAAATAGTTTATAAATTACATAGTATATATGAGCTGACAACATTTAGCAGGTTTAAAATTTCATTATTAAATTTACTTAAATTGGATTTCCTGATTTGCTTTTTAATTCTGTATTTAGTTTGAAATTCAGTATAATAATGGTCCTTGAGAAATAACATTTTGGTATACTTGAAACCAAAAATATTTATCACTGAAGTAAAAATAGACACATAAATAAAAAATTAAATTCCTAGTTTTATGCATCACATTAATCAATAATTGTTTCCAAAGAAATATATAAGAATACAAAATTTGCGGATTTTCCTTTCTTTGCTTTAATTAGCTCTAATACATTATTTGCTCTTATTAAAGCAATATCATTTATTTTAATTTCAGTTAAGTAAAATTTGTACCTAGTCAAATGAAAGACTCTTTGTAAAATTTATTTGCTTAAAATTGTTTTCCTCCATAATTCTGCATTAATGAAAAACACATTGCTAATTGATGTCATGTTCAGTTCCTTCACTTTGCTTTTACAATATTCATGGGAAATTCAATTGGATAAAGAATTAATCTCATTTGATTCTTCTTTAATTTGATTTTTTTTTCAATTATTTAATCTTCCTTGACATAATCAAAACCCACTATTATTGAAAGGATTTATAGTTTTATGTATTTATATTTTGTGTCTAATAACTTTCTACTGGTGTGATGTAAAAGAATTGTGTCAGTTTGATTGTTCATTCTGTCACTCAAAAACTATTATTAAAACTAATGAAGCATTTGATGTTGATAAGACTTGTAAAAATGTCACAGCAGTAAAATTTTTAGGGTTTCCAAGTTAGTCTAAAATTATAAAATCTCCTCAGCAGTTTCTTTAGTGTGATTGGTTAGCGATCATAAGATATTTACAGTATTCATGTAATGAGCTTTACAGAAGAGACAAAAATGAGATATTTATTTCTTATTTTTTTAAAAAAAGAAAACTTTGTTTTAAAGGGGTCAATTTCTTTCATTTTAAAATTTAATTTCCTTTACTTTCGATTTCATTTAATTTTAGCTATGATGATTATTGGATAAGATTTAGATTACTGAAGAATTATTTAAAGTAAATATATTGATTTTAAAAAATGTAGATGTCTTTAAATAATTGTTGTACAGTTCATTTCGATCGAAGATCTTTAGCGTGACTTTTCATTTTGTTGAAGATATTTCTTAATGTAAATTATTAAACAATTAAGCATTATTTTTCAAACATTTTTATTTATTATAGCTTATAAATGGCAAAATCTAGCAGAATTATTTCATTCTTTAATAAATGTCTTGTGCACATTGGTATGAGAGATTTAAAATTTTAGTACATAAATTTTTTTCAATGTTGGCAAATATGCATATGTAAAATACTTCAGCATTAAGTATGTATGTTGAATTATTACTTACATTATTTTGATAAAATAAATGTGTCACATTTAATAAAAGTCATGTATGTATTCATATAATAGTATAGAACACATTGTGATTTTTGAGTTGTTTTAAAATAATATATAATTTTATTATATGTTGAATCATAATAAACAAAATAGCTCAATATATTATACATGTAATATGCATTTTATGTAAGATGCATTGTATGTAATCTGCATTAAAATTCTTATTTAATATTTGCATTTAAGATTGATAAATATTAAATGGTCCAACATGCAATGTAATATGCATTTTATTACATGTTGGACCATTTAATATTTATCAATCTTAAATGCAAATAGCAAATATTAAAATAAGAAATGTAATACCTTTTTACTTTTTTTAAACACTATGTATATTTATTGTAGAATGAACGTTATTGCAATTGAATTTCATTGTTTATAAATACATATAAAATATTTAAATTGTTTTTAATATTTTTCATTTTTTAACTGCAATAGTTATTTTTACTCATTTGTTTTTATAAATTGTATAGTTACTCATTTATTTTTATAAAAGTATTTTTTATAAATTGATCTGTTTTAAGATTGTTTAAACTTAACAATTTTAATTAATTTTTTCAGATAATTGTCTTACAAACAAAAAGAAACGTAGTAAAGGAAAAGGCAGAAATCCTTTTGATAGTGTCCTTGTATCACAACTTTTAGCACAGAGAGATAAATTAGAACAAAAGAAAGATAAAAGTCATGATTTGAAGTCCTATGGAGAAGGTCAGATAAAGATACAAAATAGATCATCTTTTAAACCAGAAACTGTGAATTCAGCACAGGGTAAATCCTTAGCAATTGAACAAAAGAATAATTCATCTAAGTCAATGGGATTTGTTATTGAAGATCAGAATTTATCAGTTTTTGGAAAATTAAATAATGCTTCCAATTTTAACACACAAATAGTTAACCAAAATAATTATGTACCTGAGAATATGTTCCATGACAAAAAAATCCAAGGATGTATTCAATCATTTCAACAGAGTACTACAGATGCTAACTCAGTCATGTTTCCCAAGCATGTGAATGCATCATCCATATCATGTGTTGTTGATCAGAATAATGCTAGGCATTCTGAATCTGTTTATACTGATAGGGTACCTTCTTTACCACCGCTTGAACCCATTGGGTCAAATCTTCATCAAAGTTTATTTAATTCCCAACAATTTCTTCATAATAACATGCCTGCCAACATTTCCTTGAATTGCAATTTTGCTTCAACCAGTGTTGGTGGGCAAGTTTTCAATACACAGCTTCCAGTAAACCAATGTATTACTATGAATCCACAAAACCAAATAACTACAGACCAAACTCTAACTGCTGTATCACAGTCTTCTACACCCAATACATTTATGTTTACTTCTGATGTTCCAAATCATCTTTCCCAACATATTAATAGCAATAGTGGCATTCCAGGTTTGATCAATCAGGGTTGTGGACAGAATTTTAACTCTCTTACTCATGATGTGCAACATTCAACTTCTGTTTCTGTCAATTCTGCAAGGTTTACACCTTCTAAAGAAGATAATACTGTGGCTTCACGCTCCAAACCTAAGAAAGCTTCAAAAATGAAAATAAATAAAATGAATTCTGTTTTAGATCGAGGATCACCTTGCCCTAATATTGATGTGCGCCAAATTCCTTCTGAACATCACCGTCCACCACCTGGAGCATTTGCTGCCATTACCAGTTCTACAGTGGGACCTGCACAAAATCCCTTAGCTGTTGGAAATCAGATAACTTTTTCTACTGACATGAATTTGTCTTACATGAATAAATCCTTAATGAGCCAAAACATGCCTTGTAGAACTCGCAATCAAATTGGAAATTTTTACGACTCTTCGAAAACACCAGAATCAACTGCTTCAAACAATAATGTACAGTTTCAATCTTCTCAAAATAAAAACTTTCAAAATGCTTTTCAATACCAAGATCCAACTCAATATCCTCCTAATTCTTATACTTCATTTGACAATAATAGATGTCGAAATAAAACAAATTCTCAACCTAAAATTTCTGTTGCAAATCAGCAAGTTATATGTAGTATATCTTCTCCTGTTGTTAGTACAACTAACTGGTTGCATTCTAATGCAAATGGAGCAAACTATATTGAAAATAGGCAAACCCCAGGTTTGGAAAGAAATTCATCTACAAGTGGTAGTCCTTGTAATTCAGTAAGCTTATCTATGGGAGATTCTAAATTGACAGATGCTGTTTCATCTACTGCTATAATACAGATGAATGCTAATAAAACCAGCAGCTCATGTTCTCCTACCTCTGCTATCACTTCTGTTGCAATGAGTACTTCATTACCAAATAGTATGAATATAATATCAAATTCTCCAATTTATAATGTTTCTTCTCATTCTAATATTAATTACATTCCCATGAGTTGTGCAACCCCACAAAGCAGTATGAATAATTTTAATACCATATATTCTACTCAGAATGTGTTGTCAAATTCTCCACAAATGAGACAAAGTATTGCAATGTCTCAACAGCCATTAGTCTATAATCATGCTTTGCAAAATAATAACAATAGACCTGAATTGACTAACTTTTTTATGCAAAATGCATCTACAACAAATTTAGATGGTATGTCTGGCTTACGCCCACCAATGGTACAACAAGATGGTTCTGGAATGCTAGTGCAACAAGTACTCAGTCAAAAAATTACATCAGATTATTCTGCAAATATGTTTTCCTCTGCTACCAGGGCACAAGTTGTACAACAGGTTAGTGGAATGGTTATTCCAGCATCAGCTGCAAATACTGTTAATTCTCAACAGTTGGTTTTAGCACCTACTCAGATGCGAATGTCAGGTCCAGGAGGATTAATAACTATGCTGCCATCTACTATGACTAGTACTACAATGATGAATGGTACACAAGTTTTAACAGCACCTGCACAACAAATGGGACCTCAAATGGTTTTATCTGATAATTTAAGACCTAACATTGTTAACCAGCAACAACAAATACTTCAAAATAATTGTTTTATCATGAGTAATCAACCAACATTTGTAACTAGACCACCAAACAGTAATATAATGAGTTGTCAAGTGCCATGTCCCACAAATGTATCTTCATTTACAAATGGTCCTGTTGGAAATTATAATACTTCACAAAATAATCTAGGCAATACAACTATGATATCAGCACCAACATTACATAAGGCACAAGAAAGAAATGAAATAACTACTCAACATATTACAAATGAATTATCTGTACAAAATAACAAAGAACAAAATTCTATGTCAACTTGCTTGCATCCAATGCAGTCAAACACTCAAAGGTTTCCAGGCCAGAGAGCTGATAGCTCTACTGATGTACAAGATAACTGGTTACAAAAGCAAGATAATAAGAGTAATGTTAGTGATGGAATTAATCATGGTGCAGGATCCTTCTTGAGCAATGTATCATCTTCTAGGTCAAGTTCAGTGCCTTCTAACATATCGGGCCATACAATGTTTTCTAACTGTGGCCAAGTACTCATAAATGGAGAAAACGGAAATTGTGTGCCAGCACAAGCTATGTCAGCTTCAAATATTTCTCGTATGACAAATGTGATACCAATTGTTGGGAGCCAATGTGCATTAAATTCTCCTATGCCACCATTATCTGTTCCCAATGTAACAGCTGTTACTACTACTATGACCCAAATGATACCTGCAATTGGCATTGCTCCTCAAATATTAGGTCAGCCTGTTCAGCCCATGGTTCAAGTTATAAACACTGTACCTTTTAATTCTATGCAAAATGCTGTAATTGTTAATGGTGGCTCTAATGTTCTACCCCAAACTGTTCGCCTTGATGCTCTACAGACATCACCTGTTGTTGGAACACCTGCACCCACAGTTTTTAATGGTGTTGTAATTCCACCAAATACAATGAACTGTGTACCGTCACAACCAACTAATGTATCAACATTGAGACAGCCCCATCCTCTTAATCATTCAGAAGAAATGCGATTAACTTTTGAAAACGTACATGATACAAGAGGAGCATCAGGTTCTAGTTCAACCTGCAGCACACCAGCATCTAGTTGCAGTTCAACTCCAATATCATCTAGCAGTGATACTCATAATTTAACTCTACGAGCGTTGTCTCCTGCTGTGCGAAAACGAAATCGTGATGGCAAACGGAAGGCTAATAGTCAAACAGTGGCCTCTATGCTGCAACATGGTGCTCATAACTCATCTTCAAATAATACAGGAAACTCACATTCTGTTGTTCAGCAACAACACCCTCCACCAACACAGCATATCCAACAACAGCAAAGCACACAACAAATGTCTAATCTTCAACAACAGTTCCTGCAACCACCTGTGCTACAGACTCTTACCGTCCTACCTCAACAGCCAAGGCCTCTCTTACAACAACCTGTAATGAATTATAATAGCTTAGGCTCTGTTGGAGGTCCTCAAATTTTGACTACTGGTCTTACAAGCCCTCTCGGTATTGTTCAACCTTTAAGCATGCTTGGAGTTACTCCTACTGGAGCTGTCATACAAAACATCCCTGTTCAACAAGTTGTACCAGGACCCCATTTTCAATCTTTAACTGTTTTGCCTCATACTGCGCTTCCTCAGGAACAGTCTGTTGTAGTGAATGATACTTCATCTATGAATGTACACCCTACACAGATGCACAGTGCCTTTGCTGCTGGTTCAATTGTTCCTAATATGGTTGCTGCCAACCCAGTGCTTAATACACATGTTGGAGGAACGGACGTTCTTGTAACTTCTCAGTCACATGTGACAGAAAATTTACCAGTTCCTGCTCCTTTTCAGCCAGTTTTTTCTCAATCTTTACCTCCAATAGCCCAATCTCTTTCTTCAACTACTCATCTTGGTAGCGTGAAGACTTGTCGATCTGGTAGTGTGCATAACAGTTCTGGATCTTCTTATCAAATTTCTAATTCTTCAGTTTCTACTTTCAAAACCTCCACATCGACTAGCAGTACTCCTCTTTCTGACAGCAAAGATGAAAATTCAGCTTCTAAGCAGGATTTCTTCTCAGAATCCAATCATAAAGCTAGAAGTATAGGAGTTCAAAGCAGTTGTACTGAACAAAATGTTGCCAGTCAAACTGTAACTTCTACAAACCCGGTGAATAATTCTGTTAGTACCCTAGACAATAGCCATAATGTTAGAATGAATTTACAGGATAGTGGCTTAGATGATGCCAAGTCTAAATTTGAAGGTGAAAATAGCAGTACAATGTTGTCATCTGGAGGAGAATCTTGTGAATCACCTTGGCCAGATCCTGTGAATTTATCAGCTGCTGTTAGAGCTGTGGTACAGGAACAAGTGGATAGTAATGAAGAAATAATTTCTCATTCAATAAGTGGTGATAATCCTATTAATTTTTTAGATTGTACATCGTCACTCCGTGATGAAACACCTGAACAAACTCCTACATCATCAGTGGGTGACAATATGGAGGAAAGCAATGATGGTAATTCAGTGTTAGATTTGCGAACAATGTCTGGAGAATTCAGTTCTGTTCAGAGTGACTGTCAGGATAATGATTACAGAAATCCAGACAACATCCAAAGCATCTTGCAGTTAAATAAATGGCAGCAAAGTCAGTCACCTTCAAACAGTCAAAGAGATCCCAGTGATAATGTTGTTGAGAGTGCCTCGACTGCATCATCGGAAAGTTCGGAACAAACGAGTGGTGATTGTAATGTAACTAGTGATTCTGGTGTAGAATCCAGTCAAGAGCCCATGAACTTAGCATGTATTCGGGAGGAAGAATCAATAATGGATTCTGAACTTGTATCAGGAAAAGAATCCCTGACAACATCATTGTCATACGATGATGAATATATCATTCAAGAGGGCGGTAAATTGACTCAAAAGCGAGGCTTAAAAAGACTGAAACGAGAAATAGATATTGCATATGAGGATTATCAAGAAGAGGATTCTGATGGTAAATTGTTTTCTGTTTATTTCTTTTATCAAATTGCTGATTGATAAACTTTCATAATTAAATCTTGCATATTGTAAATTTTAACAAATATTTAAGTATTTTTAATTTGAAATTGATGTAACAATTATACATTAAACAAAAAGTATCCTCACATATTTAGACCTTAAATTTTAAATTAAAATGGTAAATTATAGAAATTTCTTATTTTCTAATGATGAGACTGAAATTGACTACTGAATTTATCATTTTTTTATACTTGCTAGCAAACACTTTAAAATTCTTATAAAATTTTATGAAAATATATGAATATAATAAACACATTGAATTCAATTTAGATGGCTCAGATAGTAATTTTATTGCTGATAAAATTTATGAACCTAAGCTTGAGATTTCTGCAACTGGCCAGTCAGATTAGTAGTGATAGGTTTTTGTGTGTTGCAATGGGAAACTTATTCATATCCAAAGAAATTTTAATCTGTAGATAAAACCTAAAAAATAAATTCAATTAATATCAGTTGGTAATTTATCAATATTTTGTGTCCTTTAGTTGACTGAAGCATGTCAAACTGGAATTTCAGCAAGATAGTGTTTAATGCCATTTGTTAAAATCAGCCAAAAATAAGTTTCAGAAAGAAGATAAGTCTTAAGCTGGCCAATCCATAATCCAGTTTTGAATTCCATAAAGAATTTGGGAAATCATTTAAATTGTCAGTTTTCTACAGATAATTGTCAATGATTTTAGAAAAAGTTTTCATAAATAAATGGAATAAAATTTCTTTAACTTTACTTGTAAAGGAAATTGTTAAAATTTTAAGAAAATTTTTTCATATCTTACACTAGCAGTTCCCAATCTATTTTTGTATGCATGAAAATTATCTTTTTCATGCATAAAATAAGAAAAAATAAGAAAAAACTTCTCTTTTTTGTGTAAAAAGCTTTTATTAATTTTTTTATAGTAATGTGACAACTTATTTTTGATTAATTGCTAGAAGTAACATATTTTCCCTTTTATTGAAATTAAAGTATTCAAATTTCTATTATTTCTTTAAACTTTAACAAATCTAATTTCATTTTTGTAATTGTATGCATCTTTTTTTTTCCAACTTTTTGTTTATATATTTGTGTGTCTAAAATAGTTCTAAATAGTAGAAATATCTTATTGACTTTTTTAATAGATTATTTAACTTCAGGTTGTAAATATGTTTAATTAATAAAATTTTAATATAAATGATTTTTCAAAGATTTGTAAAACTATTCTTTTTTCTAGAAATTTAAATATTTTTTGAAAACTAAAAGAAAAGTCTGCTTGTTTTTATTTTTGATGATAATCATTGATAGCTTTTAATGTAATCAAGAAAGTTATTTAAATATCTAAAGAAAATGTATCAATTTTGTAATATTTATTGTATAATAATGATTGCTATATGTAATAATTTTTATATCCTTTTTCAAAATTTAATTGATGTTTCTAGAGTTTTAAGCTTTATTCCTTAATATCTAAATCATTTTCAGTTATATATTGAAATGATTTGATATCAGAAATAAAATTAATCAATTTCTATAGTTTTAAAATTTTAAAAGGATTTCACTTGTAAATTCATTTTTATGTTTTCATAGCTTTTATTTTGAAAAATAAACATTTGAGTTATATCTAAATTTTATAAATTTTTAATGCCAACTATAATTTATGCAAATTTTTATCAATAGATTTAATTATAAATTAAAATTTAAAACACATCAAATTCAAAATGTTCTTATTATCACATACCATATTTTTCTTATTTCCTTTTTTAGTGGAAGAAAAAAAAAACCATATAAATAAAATTGTAAAATTTCATATTATGTTTCATATTAAATTTCTTACATTATTTAAATGCCTGGAAACCAATACTTATTGGTTTCCAGGCATTTAAATAATGTAAGAAATTTAACTGAATTATTTACCTGTAAGACAATAAATTAGAAATAATTAATTGAATTTCAGCAATTTTTAACCACTAAAATTTTTTTTATCTTAGCTTAATGGGCAAAGTAATTTTAGGCATTGATTGCAATATGCTTCTATGACATTAATGTTGCTACTGTGAGCTATTGAATAATTAAAAAAAGTTAAATCTGGATTTTTATGTAAAAACATAAGGATATATTGCTTACATGTATAAACTTAAAATGATCTCATGTTCAGTCAATATTAAGGGCAATAATTTCTTAAGTTTATTCTGCATCATTAATTTCTGTTTTCAAAATCATTGTGATAACTGTTACATCACTACTAGCTCTGAAACCATCAAAAATAATGGAACAAGATTATTATGTTGTTTTGAGACTATCTGCAATGTTGTTAGTGATATATACATCGTTTTTTTATCCATATTTGTTTTACAAGTTTTTACAACATTGCAAATTAAAGATATAATTATTCAATTTGTCGATTTGTGTCATTTTGTTATTTAAGATATACAACTGAAACAAATTGTAATTGCTTGGCTAGAGTATGATTAATGCTCAGGTCTTTAATCAAATGTTCCAACTCAGACTTAGTACAGATTCCAATGAAAGTACATATTTTAAACCATATAATATATATAGTATAATGAATATTAAATAAAAAATACATTAATGTTAATTTTGTTAGCATCAAGTTGTCATCACTTCATATTCATAGTTTTTCCCCCTGATACTTACTTTTTCATTATATGATGCATTTTGCTTACATGCATTACAGTAAACCCTCTACAATTTTTGAGAGTTAGTATTGAATTTTTTATATTTGAAATTATTACTTCTTTATTTTGAAGTCGTATTTTTCCTTTACTGTTTCTTTTAATTTAATTGAGTTTAATTGAATGAATTTGATATGAAAAACAGCAGATTCAATTAAATCTACTGTTTTCCACCTCAAATAGTTTTAACTCTTAATTATTTATTAAAGTTATATATTGTTTATCAATTAGGTTATATATACTTTGTATTGAAATTAAAATTTGCATTTGTATGAACTTTTTGTGTATCTAAGTGTTTATAATAATTTATAGTTAAGCAGAGATGCCGTTTGTTACGATTTTTCCGTATTTAGTACGGATTTCTACTCTTTGTCACGGAGTTATGATGATCTTAACGAAATTACAGAAAATAGATTTCTCTCGATCTCTAATAATAATCCTTTTTTGTCATGTACGATTATATTATTATTATTGTATTATAGAGATTAAAATTTGTGAAGGTTACAAATAAATTGCTAATTTAGTGTTGAAATTGGATTAAGAAAAATATGCCTGATATATTTTTTAAAAAGTAGAACTGCTAAGAGCGCATGCCTAAACATCATTGACTAAACATCTTGTAGTTTCCTTTGCATAAGTCTTTTAGTCATTTTAGTAGGAAATTTTAAGCAAACTGATGAGTAGCATTTTAACTGTTCCTCATAGCAATGCTGGAACTGAAAGAATCTTCAGTGTGATAAAAAAATGTGACTGAATTTAGGCCAGATCTCAGTACAGAGTGTTTAAATTCGCTCTTAATTGAGAAAATAAAAAATATTTCAGACTCAAAATTGTGTTATCAGAGAGAATTTTCTCAAACAGAAATCAGTATGGCTAAGAAAGCTATAACACAAAATTTGTGATTGTCATTTATTTCTATTTATCATGTCATTTACTTATTCTCAGTTAGCAGATCAGTATGCTATGTTAGTTTTAAATAAAAAGAATTTTTCTTTTCAATATCAGTGTTTTCTTTTACCTGTAATTATATAAAAATCAGTACTGTAAGGATCTCTGAGGTAAGGCATTTAAATTAAAAAGAATGGTTTACTTTCTTAATTATTATTTCTTTTTATATTTATTATGATTAGATGATCCTTTTACTTTTATTTTTTAACATAGGTTACCTTAAAAGTATTAATTTTATGCACATAAGTGCATTCTTAATGTAAACTATGTGTTACTAAAAAAGTAACTGAAATTTTTTGAAAAGGTTACTGAAAGTACTGAAAATATGTCCAATTAGTACTGATTGAGATGCTCAGAGGTTGGCATCTCTGGTTATGTTTTGTATTCTTTCTTTAATATATTATTTCTTTCAAAGAAATGATTTTTTTTATCAGATGTTAAATTCCATTTGTTTTTTGGAGGTGTGTAAAAATAATTCTTACTTTGTTTTTCCTAATGTTTCTTTAAAGTACTTATTTCAGTAAAGTTGAAATAGTAACAATTATTTCTCTTCATTTTTTTCATTTGTAAAAACTAATTGTATTTATTTTTTCTGGTTAAAGTATATAAATAAGTGTTTTTCTTATTACTTTATTTTGCCATTTCCATTACTTTGCATCATGGTAATCTAAAATTAACTAAACTGTATTTTTTATTAAAGTGGTTGTAATTATTTTTTCTTCTAATTGTAGACAGTTTTTATGTATCCTTTAAAAATTTGCTCCAATTCATTTAAGTCTGTGATTTATTTCTATGTTCTTTGAATTGTGTGTGTTTGGGATGAATATTTTGATCAGCATGTCTTCTTACCCTAAATTTATAGGAAAGTATGGTAGGGATCTCAAATGCTCAAGTACTAGCCTAAAAATATCTTACAGCAAACAAGGCATAGTTCACCATTGAATGTCTGAGAATATTGTCAAAGTTCATTTTCTTAATAAAATCATTTCTTATATAAGGACTAAAGTATTGGTTTGAGAAGCCGTTATTCCATTTATTTAAACCATTAACACATTGACCATTGAACAGAAGAATAAGCGAAATGAGAAAGACAAGAAAAAATATCTACTTTATGGTTAGTTTAAATTAGCAATTACAATAAAAAAAATTTTAAATTTCATTAATAATTAGAATTTGAATTTTTTTTTTGTAAAGTATATTTTTGGAGCTCTATACTAGAATGCTTTTAGCTCACATTGAAATTATAACATCAGTTAATAAATTTTGTAAAATTGATACAAATATTTTGATAGATCTTATATATAACTTGATACAACAGTCTTTCCTTGATAAAGTTTCCTACCTTATTCCAAGGAGAAAGCATGGCAGAATTAAATCAACTAGATCCAAGGGCAGAATAGGTATACCATCAAATGCATCTATAGGCTCGATTGATGAAGTTGATTGACAAAAGATGCTATGGGAGTTACTATAAAATCTTTGCCAGTAAAATGATAGGATTCTCAGAGAAACCCTGATGTTGAACAAATCGAAGAGGATCTTTAGTGCAGAATTTCCATTTCATAAGGTTAAAATCTTTTACATTGTTTCATGAAATCCACGATGCATTAAATTTTATTGGAAGGATCTAGAGATAGCTCAAACAACCAAGAGAAGGATAACGCTCCAATACCTATTCTTTTGCGAAGAAGCTCTCGTATCTGCTTGTATAGGGGGCATTCAAGTAATATGTAATTTTTAGTTTTGGCCGCTCCACATGTGCATTTGTCTGCATCAAATAAATTAAATTGGGCCCATAACACATTTGTTGGAATTGACTTAGTTCTAACCCTAGAAATCCAGACATCTTCCATGCGAGATTTTGGAAGGAGACTATATCTTTATAGATAGCAGGTGAGCAAATCTGCTTGTATACTTGCTGTTCACCCATTTCTTTAGATAAGAGTTCATAATATGATTCCGAGCGTAACGGGAAGATCATCTGGAGAAATTAATTTGTCAATATACTGTCTGTGGAGTGCAGATTTAGCTATACAGTCAACTCTTTCGTTTCCGTCTATTCCAGAATGTTTTGGAACCCATACAAAGTGAATTGAATTGCAAATAGACATTACATCTATGATTGCTGATCCAATTAATTGTATTACTGTAGGAGATTCTTTAGAGATGTCTAACAGAATTGAGATACAGGAAAAACGATCACTTTTTCAGTGTTAGTGAAACTTTTTTCAGTGCTAGTAAAATAGCTAGGCATTTGGCAGTGAAAATAGAATTTTGGAATGCAACCTTTCCTGAAAAGAAATAATTTTGGGTGTAATTAAAGACTGTTACACCAAGATTTGACATTTTCTTTGAAGCATCTATAAAAATTAAAATATGATTTGTCCAAGTTGTATAATGGTAGAAATTAAATTTTTTTGTTATAATCTCCCTAGGAATGTTCTTAGATTGAAATGGGAGATCTGTTATTGAAAACAGTATGTTGGAAAAGTCCATTGTCCGAAATCTTGGTGACTTCATTATGTTTAGTTCATTAATTCTCAAGAGCTAAACCAATTTCTGACATGAAAAACAAGAGGGTGTCCCTTGCTAATATGGTTGAATGATAATGATTTCCATAATTTTGCTCATAGAGACTCCAAACCTAAACTGATATTTCAAATATACACTTTTACGGAAAGCAATTCTTGGCGAAATGATAATGGAAGTACACCTGCTTCTTGGTATAGGATAGGATTTAGAGTCCATGTTAGGAGGCCAGTAGCGATTTGGAGGGCTGCATGATAAATGGAGGGCTGATCAAAAATTTTTATATGGCTTTTACTTGTAGACGAAAATATGTGGCACCCATACTCCATAAATGCATTTACGATTTTTAACAGATGGAAAGTTCTCAAACCTCATTTTAATCCTGCAATTGCTTTTAATGCATTAAGTTTCTTTAGACACGCCTTTTTCTTTTGCAGAAAATAATGTTTAAAGGGACATGTTATGGATAAAATATATGCCAAGAATATGGATATGATGTTAAGATTTGATCAGTTGATTACCAAAGTTCAATTGAATGTGGCTAAGGTCTTTCCTAGAAGGTAAATTTATGAGGGAACATTTGTTTGGATTAGTTGTCAACATCCATTGCTCACACCATTGGCTAACTTTGGGTTGAGCCAATTGCATCTTTTATTTTTATGTATCATATGTAAAAGTGGGACACAAAAGAAAAACATCGTCCACATAAATGAAGCATAAGACCCCTTCCGGAATTACTTCAAAAATATCTGTTATGAAAATCATAAATAGGAAAAGCAATAATACACTACTCTGGGGAACACCTTTGTGAGATCGTAATTCACAAGAAAAAGTATTCCTCCATTTCACTCTGAAAAACCTGTCTTGTATGAAATTCATCATTATTTTGTGGCTCTGCCGGTGATATGGGCTTGGCTTAAGTTTATAAAATTATCCATCATGCCAAACAGAATCGTATGCTTTTGAAATATCAAGACACTTACAATAACTTCTTTTGTAATCTTGCAGAGATTATATGATGATGTATCATGGATAGAATATTGTCACAGCCTGTATATCGTAGAAACCTGTGATTATGTGGATGAAAGAAATTTTCAAATATTGTATGGTTAAGAAGATGCTTAAGAACCATTCTCTCCACAATTTTACATAAATTGCTAGTGAGAGAAATAGACCTGTAAGATGATCTCTTTTAGAGGTTTATTAGGTTTAAGAATGGAAACAACTGTGGAAGTTTTTCAGGTGCTGGGAATACTTCCTGAAGACTATGAGTCATTGATAAGAGAGAGAAGACACTCAAGATTCGATGGAGATAAACCACTAAGCATTTTATTTGACATGTAATTGAGACCAACGGCTGAGTTTTTCGTAATAATAATGCTCTTGTACTCTGCTAATGTGAAATCTAGATTATATTGGTAGGAAATCTCTGAGCTTAAATCTATAGGAATTCCTACTGAAATGGGAGGCTTTGAATAGTAATTTGTGAGGAGGTTGGCCTGTGCTAAGAATCCGAGATGAACAAGCCATTAACTTTGAACAGTAAGTGAGAAGTGGGTGAAGTAGAGGATCTCTTAAAGATTTGCCTAAGTATGTGAAAAATATCCTTAGATGAACAGGCAGAAATAATTGAATCGTCCTAATACTTATGCTAAGAAATACAGTAAATTGGTGGAACTGAGCTGCCTACATTTGATCCAAATATTCTTATTACAAGACCTTTTTGCCAATCTCCATCTGAATGAAATCTGATTATTAAGAGAAGTGAGACATCTAGATCCATAAGATACGGACCAGATAGTAATGAGAATCATTTTCCTGTACAATAAAATTAATAGAAGTATTGCATTGGAAGATGATCACTGATATAGTTGTCTGAATGAATTTGGTGAGAGCAGAGGCTAAAAATATCAGGAAAAACTAAACAGTAGTCTTGAAGGGATGGTTGCTGATTATAACCAAAATGAATAGGAGTATTGTCATTTATAATGCATATGTTATCCTCTAATAGCCAATTTAGAAATTCTGTGGATTGCGGTGAGTTAGAATAGCTACCTAAGTATGTTTTATATTGAAATCCCCAACAATGATAAAGGGAATTTTTACTGCCTGAAGGACATTTTAAATCCATTGAAGAGAGAATTTACCTGCATGGGAATATACATGTTAATAATTAAGAAATTTGTTTAATCAATGGAAATTTGTATAGCAAGAACTTCTCTCCCGTCAGACAAATTTCCAAGTATTGAGATCATTCGAGCGGGAAGAAATTTATCGACACCTAAAATCAGACCATCTCTTCCATCAGTTTTATCAGATCTAAATATGATCTTATTTGATAAGCTAAATTGGTTACTGCTCTTTAGAAAAGATTCTTGTATTGCAATCACATTTGTACAGGCAAAAAACTTAAGTTTTAGAAAATGGTGTTTGTTGAGAATGCTGCAAGAGTTCTATGAAATCAGAGAAAACATGCTTTAAAATAAGTAAAAGTTTTTAAGCAATTCTAACTATTTTAAATTGCCAAACTGATAATTAATGAATCCCATATAGTTCTTCCACTTTACCACTTCCTGGAAAGAGAATTTCTCTTTCTTTATAAGAACTTTCATTTTTGTTAGAAGCAGAATAATGTAATTTCAGCTTATCTGAAGACAAGATTTTTTTGTATTTGCTTTATTACAACTAGTCATCCAACGTGGTGAAGAATATAATTCCCTCGAAGCCATCTGGGATTCGGTTAACTTTTGAATAGTCACCATGACTTTTGAGAAGATTTCATCCTGTTTATTAGATAGGACTATCGATTTTTCTTCAAAAGTTTTGCTTAATTCTTGAAAATTTGCCTTTACACTAGTCTGAACTGTGTAGTTTATTAAACTTTCTATTTCTTTATGTGATAAGGATGATTCAGTTGCCTTAGTATTTGCCGCATTGGCATTGCTAGGAGAAGTTTTAATTGACTGATATTGTTGTCGAGCTTCTATGAAAGTAAAGTGATTCTTGCAATTAAGTTAAGAAACTTCTTCTCTTCTAATCTAACAGGGCAATTTATAAAGTCAACTGAATATGAATCTTTGTAATTACAACATGTAGGTGATATCTGACACAACTGATCAGCATGAAGTACACCACATTGGCGACATATTGGACTAGTGATTTGACATTTTTTAAAAGAATATGTAAACTTATAAACATTTTGGACTCTGTCTTGGATTATCAATGAACTCGAAGGTTTTTATTACTGAGAAAAATAAAGTAATCTCTGCAGGCAAATTATGTCCATACACACTAACTAATACAGTTTCAATTAGTTCAGGAGAATTTTTCTTAATAAATAAGGAAGTTTCTAAGGAAATTTTTTCTGCTAGGTTTACCAAAAATAAGTCTGAATGTCTCTCAAAATAAATCTTGTAGTTATGAAGTCTTGGTAAATAAAAGGTTTGGAACAAGTTCAGTATCCCCATACACTGATTTCTCGCCAAATCTGGTAACCGTTGTTTACGTTGTAGTGTTGCCGATTTCAGCTTTTGTTTTTATTGTATTGTTGTCAAATTTAGTTTTTGTTACTATTTTTATTTTTTCGTTGCAGAATTCGCCGCGTCGCCAAGTGTATGGGGATACTGAACTTGTTCCAAAGGTTTTACTGGTACATTTAAAATATTGCTAATTTTACATATTTCCAAAGCTGTTTTAACTTTATTAGTTTTTATAAGTAGTTTTCCTAATCTAGTATTGTGAGCTTTGATAATACCACTTGCTCGAATAAATGAATTAATTCGTATTTTAATACTACTGGTTTTTTTGGAATACTATTAGAAATACATGATGAAAATAATATAGTAAATTTTCTTACACTATTATCTGCAGCTAACTGAATTTGACAGTCAATATCACCTTCATAAATTAAATTCTTTGCATCACTTATTTTTGGTAAACTATTAACTTCTTCATACTGAAAATCTGACTCTTCATCCATCATTCTTCCATCGTTGTCCAAAAGCCAAAATAAATCGTTTGGTAAATTTTTGTAGCACTATTGATGTTTTATTCCTTTTGAAAAGTCTTGAAAAAGATTAACTATTTTGTTTAAATTTTTGTTTGATAATTAGTTCATTTTCAATGTAACTCTTACACAAAATTTTTACAAGTCCATTGAACAATGGCCATTTTTTCTATCCTCATTAATCCTAAAGTTCAATAGAATTCTAAAATTAAATAATTGTAATATTTGTCCACAATCTCTTTTCAATCTTAAAACTAATGTCTTGCTTATGCCAACATTAAATTTTTAATATTTTAAATTTACACCTGATTTTATTTTATTATGTATCAAATACTTTTTAATTAATATTTAATAAAGTTATCAATTTACATTAATATTTCATAATCTTAGATGGAACTGCATTGTCACCGCCTTTGCCACCACAACCACGCACATTCAATGATGGAGACTTAGTTTGGGGACAAATACGAGGTTTCCCATCTTGGCCTGGTAAATTGGTACCAGAAGAGGAAGTTAAAGGTAGTCATAAAACTGAGAGTGGCAAAGTAAGTGAAAAATTTATTACTGCCTTCTTTTAAAATTTGAAGTAATTTTTAATTTTGATCTGTTGTATGTAAAAAATGTGTAATTTACTTCTGAAGCAAATTTAAGTGAACATAAGTTAAAATGTTATATATTTTCGAAAATTTAAAATATTCAATCAATCTAAATGACAGCTTTAATCTTTTAAAATACAATTGTAGAAATATTTTTTTTAAAATTTTTTAAAGAGAAACTATGAATGCTTTTTCCATTAACAAATATGTGCATGCAGTGAAATACTTACAGAATAAAATTATTTTATATTATTATTTCTTGTGTTATTTTTAAAATGATTTAACAATATTAAATTGAGAAAATCAAAGCTTATTATTTTAAAACTTTAGGTGAAAGTAAACTTGATAAACATTAAATAAAACATATTTCTTACTTTAATATTTTCTCTTTTTAAACTAATTGTCAATTATCATTAGAAATTAATCATATTTTAAACAAATGTACATGTTTGGCAGTGATTTTTATTCAAATTCTATTTCTTAGTTCTGATTAAAGTCTTAGAAGGAATTATTTTCATCACGTTAGTTATTTGATGCTCCTGAAGTACACCGATTTCTCAATCTGAATACTTTATTATTAAATTTTCTAGTCATATTCTCATGACTCATTCAAAGAAAATTATATTATTTACAAATTTTATCTTAAGTAGTATTGTAATGTAAAACCACTTAAGTTGAATATATCAATGAAAATTCCCTAATTTCAGCAGTTTCAAGTCATTTTTGTACAGTAAAGTGAATTTATCATTTTTAAAATTAGAAACGATTGAAGGGAGATAAATTAAGTTTACAACTTACAAATTTATTTAAAATTCGGGAGGAAATTGTGAATTTTTTGTTAAATATATTTTTTTAAAATATTCTTTAAAAATATTTTTTAAATATTTTTTAAAAATATTCTTATATATTTTCCCTTAAGGAAAAAGTTCTTAAATATATTTATTTTGTAGTACCTAGGCAACATATTTAAATCAGTATAAAATTTTTTTGTAATCATTAGCTACAGAAACATGTTAGCAAGTAAAATGGTAGTTAAAATTGATTGTGTGTTTAGTGAATTCACAATGCATTTAAATCCTTAAAGTAATGTTGAGTGATTAAATTTATCGCTATTATTTTCTTATATTTTTAAAATTCTAGTTAGTTTTATTAAATTTTATTTATTCTTTAAACTGGTACAGTATTTTATATTTGCAAGATTTTTTTTGTCTGTTCAGTTTGTGCAGGTTTTTTTTTAACATCTTATATTTGCTTCATCTTAGGTTTTTCAATATTCCATAACCTAATATGATTAATTTTAACTCCTTTACTATCTTCATTTAATTTACTATTACACTTTATTATAAGTTTTACTTATTATAAAAATGAACAGATTTAATATTTAAATTAAGCTGAGAAGCTCCTATAATTATTTTCTTTTTTTTCTGGAAATTTATTTTGTATTGCTTTTTAATTTTCTAATGTTCCAATTTTTTTATTACAGCTTTCTTCTTCTTATTATTTTTTTACTGATTTAACAAACTTGTGTATAAAATATTTTCATACAGAAATAAATAAAATCATTTTAATTAATTGGAAATTTCTTTTAAAAATACATTTTTTTTAGTATATTTATATTTGCTCGGAGAAATATTCTCTGAAAAGTTACTTAACTTTTAAGCCAGATGTATTTTTAATAATCATGTAATAATAATAGTCAAGTATGATTTAATGGTGTGGTTAATTGTATTTCTTATGAATTTTAAGTTTTGATAATCCATGAAAAATGCCCAGAAAAAATAATAAAAAAAATAAGAGTTATGATGGAAATAAGAAAATATTTAAGAAAAATATTTGTACTTTCAAAACTGAATAAAATCTGAAATCCTTGTAAGTTTACTAACAAAATATTTATATAAATACATTTATGATATTTGTTTAAAAATATATGTTAATTTTTAAAACATTAAGCTAATGTAAAATTTACTATTATGTCATTTTACTATTTTTTATATTGCTTATTACCATGAAATTTCATATTTTTGTTAACGACACTTGGACATGCCAAGCTCGCTAGTCGATGACTGTGAAATTAAGTCAGTAAGGTGCATCTTTTGTTTTAACCACAAAAATGAAAGTATGTCCTTGCTCTAAAACTACTCTGATGTGTGGGACCTCCAGAAGATCTACTCTTCAATTTTTACTTTGATCTGGAGAGGGAGGAAATTTTCTCCAGACTATTGCACCTATGGTAACTGCCCAATGACTGAAAAATGAGGCTTTTAATTCCACTGATTTAACAAGCATGTATATTGGATGTACTTGATGGGTCTTTGGCTGCATTGGGAGTGGAACTCAACCCCTCTGGACTGAAATCCGATGCCCTAACCACAAGGCTACCATGATTATATTTGTTTTTACATTTGTTTAATAACACACTTACTTTTATAACACATCTGTAATATTAATTAATGGCAACAGAACTTTTTTTTTATTTAAAGAATTGTTGAACTTGATTAGTGTGAGGAAAAGAAAAGGGCCAAAAATATTTTGAGCATATCTAAAATTAAAAATTATTTAAAACAGTTAAGTCAACTTATACATTGAAAAGTATGGTATTTATTTACTATTAATACCCCAAACAAAGCCACAATTTAATTCTTTTGTAATTTCATTATTTTAATTCAAAGCAGGTGTTTTATTACTGAGTTTTTTGAGTTGATAATTTCCAAATTAAAAAATGTTACCATTTATTCTGCTAAGATTAGCATTTAATTTATTCAATGAAATGTTTTAGTAATTGTTAAAATATTAACACTGATGAAATGACTTTTGTATGAAAATAAGCCAATAAAACCTTTACTTGTGGAGAACAGGGAGGAGGGGAGAAAAATGAAAGTTATTTTAAAACTATAGTTGATAAATAACTATTAGAAGATTGCAATTTGTTTCACAATCATAATAATTAATAAGTTTCACAATCATATTTAGTTGTAAATGGAATGCTACCTTTATTTCCTCTTGAAGTAAAACATTTTCAAATTTTTTTGTTTTCCCATAAAAATTTTTAGACCTTTCATCTATCTTAGAAAAAACAATTATTCAGATGTTTTCCTTGTTAGGTAATGTCATATCAAATTTGAATTAAAATGTTTGAAATATGTTCAGTCATTTGAATTTGCGACCTAAGTAGCATTTATTGCTATTTTCACTCATTTAAGGTATAAAATTATAATGAATGCTATTTATAATCTAAATTAAAGGCAACTTAGTTTTTTTCATTCATCACATGCCATATGAAGTTTTTTATTTTTATTTTTTTAAATAATCTTTATCCATTTATTTCAGCTTTGGGTTAGATGGTTTGGAGATCACACTTTCACTCAGGTAGAACCTGAGAAGTTGAAAACATTGTCTGAAGGCCTTGAAGCTCATCATCGAGCAAGAAAAAGACATAGACGGTAAAAATATTTTTAAATGATTTCAATTCTTTTGATATAGGTTAATAAAAATGTTTAATGAATTAAAAGTGACATTTATTTTTGACATATATATATAATAAAATATATTGATGCTACATTTTACTTTCAAAATTATTGATGTATTAAATATTTATGTTCTACAAATTATCCTATGAACAAATTTGGAAATTTTACTGTATTATACACTGCTGTATTGCATTTTATTAGTGCAGTGATTTTTTTCTGTCTCTATCACCTTTTAAAATTTTTATGATGTTGAATGTTAAAATTTGAATTATAAGATTGCTTAATAATAATTGGTGTAATAGTTTTACCATTTTTTTTAAATGTGTCTGTTAACATGCGCTTTACAGTTTTTGACTCTATAATTATAATGCTGAGCTAGCTGCCGAATGGTTAGTGCTCTTGCCATCACTTCAACAGTTTGTGGTTTCAAATTCCACTTCAGCTATGAATGTTTGTGTAGTGGTTCAGAAACCACTTTAAACCATAGGTCTTAGTCTAATTCGCCCTTGTATGTATAAGATAACCATTGAGTGACAAAGAAAACAAAAACAAATCTATAATTTTAATTATTATTCCAAATAATAAACATTTCAAGAAAATTTGAATTAAGTTAAAGTATAGAACACTGATTTCAGTTGTATTTATGTTTTACTAATTATTTGTCTTATTATACAACGATTTCTAAATATTATTGCCTTTATGGGTTCAGCCAGATGCATTTGTGAAATTTGTTTGTCAACGAAGAGTAGTTTAATACTTATAATTATTTTCATAATTTATAAAAAATATTTGAAAAAAAAATTAATGTGTTGAATGAAATAATAAAACAGGTTTTAGAATGATACATATAAACATATTTTTGTATATTTGAAAAAATTTATTTGTATTTACTTTTTTTGTTTGATTAATATATCTAACAAAATATTTTAAGGTGCAAATATAAAATGGATTATATAAAATATTTTTCATTTTTAAAATGATGTTTGTGTTACTGTAATTTTTCCATGGAATTTTTTAATTTTTCATTTGTCCTGACATTCACATTAAATTTTTGTAGTTAATGGATTATAGTTTCAGTTTAGTAATGACACATAATTGATTGTATTATGAGTTGCACTAAAAACCATATTGAAAAAAATTATTCCATGTGTGTTGGTTCTTTTGAATTATAGTATCATATTTTAGAAAAATTCTTCAATGAATTTCATTCTTAACTAATAATAGTTTCATTTGTTTATGATTCAGCTTTAAGTAATTAAGGCTTGTTAAATTCTTATACACATGTGTTATTATATTTTGGAAAGTAAACATTGTAAAAGTTAGGTGGGTAATATATAGCTTTCAAATGTTTGTTTCACTATGAAATTAAGTGATTTTGTGTTAATTAATGACTTGTTTATATGTAATAAATATTTTGTTTATGAATTTAACCCCTTAAAACAATTTAATTTAGAAAAACTAATAAAATAAAGTAATTTTTTTCACCAAGAATGAATATATAGGCTTAGTGTAAGTTATTTTTTGCAATTTCAAGAAAAATTCTGCATATTATTGGCATTTTTGGTAAATAAATTTAATTATCTTATAACCTATATTTTTTTACTAGAAAGGGTCTTGTACAACCATTAGAAATAAAATAACACAATATAAAGCTTTCCCCATGTCAGACTTAAGGATTAAGTAATTAAAGAAATCCTTAATAGATTTCATGTCTAAAGAATAAAAAAATATTACTTTTGCTCTTTATATAATGTTTTGTCTGAAAATAGCAGAATATGAAAATATTGTTTAGATTTTACTTTCTATATTGAAAATGTATATTGGAAAATGGAATTGTAGTACATGCTTTGAAAAATTTATATATATTTGCCTCTTTGAGAATTAAATGCAGGAAATGTGATGTATTATTTTTTTAATAATGTATTTGATTTGTGTTTGTAATTATAAGCATAACAAAAAAGTTTAGTTGAAGTTTTGATTTTATTGATCCCATAATTCTATATGATCTCTGAATTATAGTTATTAGTATCATTTATTGCTACACTATATTTGGTAAAATATTTTTTGTGATTGTTAACAGTTTTTGTTTGTTATCTATTTATATCCAGTTAGAATAGGAATTATTTATATAATTTAATGTAATTAAATTCCAAATCATCACAGAATTAAAATTTTTTGAGATAATTACATTTTTTAATCATTAAGAGAAAATTAAATAAAAGTAAAATTTTATCAACTTCCATAACTTTTAGGAATACTATCCACCAAAAAATCGCAGTAAATATGAATTATTATTTACTCTATGAAAATATAATTAAAATTGTTATATATAATAATAATAGCATGAAATTTCCACATAATGTTTTCTTTTGAATTACTCATGCCAGAAATCAGTTTCTTATTAGTTTTATGGAAGTTTATTAAAGTATGTGCTCATGAACATCTAGAGTTATTAATCTGAAATAAATGTTTATTAAATTTGTATGTATAAAATTAAATATTTACTTCAATATTTAATTTTACTGTAATAACAGCGACAAAATATTGTTGCTATCATTATAGTAAAAATTTAGAAATTAATAATTTTTTACAACTTTAGTATTTTTATTTCATATCAAACTTTTTAGAAATTATGTGTAGTAAACTACAATTTTATTCAAAGAAAATTTTAAACCAAGTAATGTTTTAAAATTTATGTAAATCGTGAATAAATATAATATGCTGTTAGTTTTTTCTCTGTTTTGTTTTTATTTTTTGCAGAAAATTTCATTTTATCCTAAAAGAAGTTTAGATTTTTACAGGTCTGTTATTTCTACTTGAAAAGAAATGTATACTGTTTTAGTCATAGAAACTTTTTATTATTTTTGAATATTCGTAAATATATTATTATTTTTGAATATTTATAAATATATTTTTAATTTTGAATATTTATAAAAATTAATAAATATTATTTTTTGTTTTGAAATTTAGTAATTTTTATTTATAAGGCAAGTAAGGACTTGGTGATGATCTGTATACTAGAAAATTTAAAAAAAGTATTATATTTTATTCATTCGTCATAAGAAATTTAGTTACTATCAGTTACATTTCGTATTTAAAGCATGATATTTATAAATAAATAACTTATATATTGTACACAATAATTTAAAATAATTGTTACAGTGCGAAATTAAAATATCAAAAAAGTTACACATGATGTTTATAAATGAAATTTATGTATCATTGTTTAATTTTCTGCTTTGGATTGATTGTTCTTTTTCTTTTTAACTATAATATATTTATAAGTGTTGGTAAAAATGTTTTAGAAAATAATTTTAAAAATGTTAAAAGTCTACAAAATTATTTATTAATACTTGATCATATTTTAGTTGAACTTGTAGTTGAATTGTTAGTGTTATTACATTCAGTTTAACCATTTGTGAGTTAAAATTCCTACCTTAAGCTTGGATGTTTGCAGTGTTTTGGAATTCACTTTAAACTGTTGGTCCTAATCTAATCAACCCTCATTTGCCTGTAATGAATGTTGAGTGACTAACAAATAATTGATTATATTTTACCACTATCTGTCACTTTTTATAACTTGAAATATACTTTTATGATTTTACATTTTATCTCTTATTTATGGAATTTATTATCATAAATTAAATGTTGTCATTTAAAATATAAAGTGGTTGTTTTTATAACCTAAATGTTTTTCACTTTTTGTTTTTTATGTGTTTTTAAATACAAAGTGACTATTGGTATTTTATTTTTTGTTTTAAAAGTTTCAAAGTTAATATTTTCTTCTTGCTCTTTTATTGCACAAATGTTTAGGATATAAGTACTAAAAATTCATGTATCATTTTGAAAAACAGGCAGCCAAATGGTTATTGCTTTGTCCTTTGCTTCAACTCTTATAGGTTTTATTTTCACCTTGGATTTGGAATCCATTTTAAACAGTGAGTTCCAGTCTTAAATTAGCCTTTGTATGCAAAAACTAATAATTGAGCTATATAAATAAACCAAATCAACAATCAAGTATTATTGGATAATTAAATTCAAACATATGTAAATTATTTCTTTTGTGAAAAATTGCTCACCTTCACTCACTTTAATTTTCATTTCCCTGACCTTTTTGTTTATTTTTCATTTCTGAAAAGTTATAACATTTTGACTGACATTTAATTGACTAGTTTTGGATATATTGATTAATATTTGTAATCTTTCTAACTTTTTTTAAAGAAAGTATTGGATTTATATCAATTTTTTTATTATATTTGTATAAATTTATGTTTGATTTAAAACTTCATTGAAGCTAAAATAAAAAATTAATATTTTAAACAAAATATTTAACTTTAATTTTCTAAGTTGTTATTTGGTATTGTGAAATCTCTTGGAAATAACCATTTTTAATAATTTCAGTTTTTCTGATTGTTAATCTTTTTGTTAAAATTGTCTTTATTTTCTTATTTGGTTTGAAATTCATTAAACTGTATGTCTTGGTCAAATTAATCTTTTGTCCAAAAAGTTATTAGAAACTGACATAGTCTCAAATCATTCTCACATTGAAATACATATTTCAGATAGTGAAAAAGTGCTGGAAAAATATAATTGTGACATAATGATATGAAAATGCTTGTTTTGTTATATATCAAATGAGTAAATATTATAGCAGAAGAATAAGGCTCCATACTCTAAGAAAATACATCTATGTATTATATAGCTTATTTTCTTACTACAAAAAGTTTGCAAAATTAAATATAGTGTACAATTTAATCATTAATTAAAATACAATACATAATACTTGGGTAAAATAATTAAAAAATACTAAAGTTTTATTAGTTTTCAGAGCTAGATTTCATATTGAAATAAAAATAAATACTAATTTTTTCTTCCTAAAAGTAACTTAGCTTTTTAAAAACTAATTTATGTTAATTTTAAATGGGAAAATAGAGCTTAAGTTACAATGATGGTTAATGTTAGTGGCTCTTTGTACAATTTTCATTCAGCAAGGTTTCTTTTTTTGAATTAAGTGATTTTTCTTAAAAAAGGAATTTCATTCTAAACTCTTGGAAATTTTGAAAAACAGTCTCACTTTTAAGGTTTTCAAGTGATGAATTAGTAAATACTGATATTTTAAATTACTTTGCTATTAAATTACTCTGATAAAACTATATGAGTTATCTGCCAATTTATTATTTTTAAAAAATATATATTTGACCTAGATGCAAAAATAGATATGCTATTTATTGCTTAATTCATAGTTGGCTCATATATTATCCAGTCCATGTAATATGTTATTTTCCATTCCTTCATTCCTGCTTATTTTTCTCCTTTTAATCCAGTTAAATCTTGATATAATTTCTTACTTTTAATGTTACTTTATTTACAAGATAATATCTGGCTAACAAAATTGGGATTAATTAAAATTAAATTTTGAAACCACTTAAGACATGATTTTTTTATATTCTTTCTCAATAATATTACAAAAAATTCTTTTTATTTTCAATTATTAATTTTTTTCTTAGATTATAGCTTACATTTATTGAATAGCTAACCTAAACTAATAAAAAGGTTTTTAAAATTTAAATTACATCAAGTATGTTGTTCCTTTATTATTATGCATTGAAAAAGATTTCTCAATGCTCAAAATTGCCTACATAAACAGTTTATAAATTGTATAACATATAGAATATTAGATATATATTTAAGTGTGCTGTGAGGAAAATTTATGTTTTACCTTATTATATCTAATTTTTTAAATGATGGATTTGATGTAAGGTTTCATAAAGACTGCTAATTAGAAAAAACTTTTTCTAAAAATAATTTTAAAAACTTTATTCTAATTCATTAATATTTTTATTATTTATTAAAATATTAATGAATTAGAATAAAGTTTTTTTAATATGTAAAATTCTGTCTTTCTCAAGTAAAAATTGGACTTGTACATTATTTAATAATTTTTCTTATAAGGTAATTTTATTCAATGTACAGAAGTGATGTTACAATGATCCATTACATTTTGAAAAACTTATGTTTTCTTCCTGCTGTGATTTGTTACATTATTCATGGAATTGTGCTTTTGTATTTAGAAAAATTATCTATTATTAATGAAATGCTTCAATTTAATAATGTTGAAAAAGTTGATGACTTTTTATCCTCTATATGCAATCTATATTTTCCGAACATAAATTAACATTTAAAAGCAAGTGTTATGTGCCAATTAATAAATGTATCTATCAAATATCCTCTTTTTGTATAAAAAATTCAAAATTTTAGTTAAATATATAAATCTGCATTAATGGTAGGGAATGAAAATATGTAATGTAACTTGAAACTGGATTAATGTGCTAGTAATAAAAAGGTTCACATGTATATTATTTTCATTACACATTATCATACTGTGATAAGTTTAATGTGTATAATCCTTAAATTCCTAACTATTTTCTTGATGAAACGAAACTATTAAATTATCAGCTATTTATAAAAAAATAATAATAGGATTTAGTTTACTTGACTTTGTTTCTTATAAATGTCATTAAATTCCCTAGAAATTTTAATTATTTATTAAATTTCATTTGAGAGTAACCATTTTCAGCGTTATATATTGTTAGCAACTTTTTAATGACTTATTTCACAAAGGTTTGAAATTTAGTTATTGCGAAATATTTTTGCTGTCTATTATGTGTACTTGTTTCCATGTTTGGTTTTCCTCTGAAATCTATCATTCCTAATTGAAATCCTATCATTTCCTAAATAGAAAATAAATTAGAAAATATCTTGCTATATGCTTTGGAATTTTATGAATTTTAACCTCAGAATTGTTACTTCATTATTTTATAGTGACAAATTCTGATATTGTGTCATGAATTTTTAACTTTAATTTCAAAATTTTATTAATTTGTTTTTTTATGATATATTTGTTTCCTATAAATTCAATTTGTTTTACTTTATGTTTTAAATTAAGTGTTGAACTGGTTTTAAGCATTTATGTATTAGATTGCATTTCTTTCTTCACCTCAGTTATCTTATTATATCACTACCAAAGTGGTTATATTAATTTTATTTTTTAGTTCTGTATATGCTATATAAAAAGTGTTTCTTTGTATCATTGTTCCTATAATGGAAAATGTTTAAATTCCTAATTATTGGAGTTCCTCTAAGTTTGTATTTTCAAAGTTGTTAACTTTAACTGCATAATTAAAGTATTCAGTCTATGTTACTTTTTGTTATATCTTAGATTTCAGTTGAAAAGGAGGGCAAACTTTAATTAATTTATAAAAAATTATATAAATGCAATTTTTTTTAAATGTAAACTTTTGTGTATTTGAAAACATTTTCTAATACATGTGTGAATAAAATTAAGTATTTTTACTCTTCAAAGTTGCATGTATTCTTATTTAGATTAAGATTTTAAACGCTTGGATTATAATTTTGATTTTTTCTAGCTAAATTCCATTGATATGTATTTGTTTGACATTATACAATGTTTTAAATAAATATATTTATGCAGTTTTCCTAAGAATTTAAGGGTATTATTTTTAAACACTGGTTATCAAATTGTCCAGTAATTTTCATTTTTTAGCATCTGTTGCTACAATAGCAGAAATATAAGTTGTGAAGAATATATGTAATTAGATAACTATTTTTTGTTAATTACTTGAGTAAATGGTATTAGCAGTTATTTTTGAATTTGTTAGTACATGCACATATACATACAGACACACAAAGTTCATTTAGAAAATGACAGTCTTTTAGTTTAATTAACCAAAAATGTTTATTGGAAATTACATCTTCCTTACCCATCGGGCATCTGAATAGTTAAAAATATATCTTTTGGTTCAACAAATCATGGATTCTAATTTCGATTGGGGTTTGGATGTCTGGTTTTTTTGGGAATTCACTTAAAATTGTTGGACCTGGTCTTATTTGCTCTTGTGTGTAAAAATGACATGAGCAACGAACAAAACAATCTTTTTTCTAAGCTAATGGAGTTTGTTGTAAGAAAATTTTGAAAAAATGAAAAATTTGAGAATAGTATCTATCTGTCTCAATATACTGATGATGTATAACATAGATATTTTGAAGCTGTTGTCTTGATGTGAAAAATATTTAAATGCAAAAAATGATTATGTAGTGAAATGTTGAAATATTTTTGTATATAAAGAAATTGTTATTTTTTTCATGCCTATCATTAATGTTTTTTCATTTTGTATCTTTATTTTCTAGATGATTCTCATGTGTTAAGTTTTCCTTTGAACAAAAATGCATTATAGAATTTTCTTAAATCTGTTGTTAAAAGTTGAGAATTTGTCTTGATATACTTAAAAATATGTGGCTTTTGTAATCTATCATTTTATTATGTTATTGATATCTTATGAAAGTTAATTTTCTTGCAGAGGCCGTAAAATGAATACTCAGTTGGAAAATGCTATCCAAGAAGCAATGCTGGAATTGGATCGAAAAGGTTCGGACTGTTCCAGAATCACAGACACAGAGGAGGAAAGCTTACTCTCTGTAGAGCTTGCACTACCTGACAGTTCAATGTCTCCGACTTGTTCACGAACAATAAAACCTCGTGGAGGATATAAACGTAGATAGCAGTACCGATTACTCATTTCTGAGTGCAAAACAGTGACATAGATTTTTGAAACTGCATAAATTCATTCAACTGTGTGGGATATATGTAAAATCATGTATGTTATATAAAAAGATATTTGCGAATTCAATGGAATTCTTACTAATAAAATATATTATGCTGCTGTTGAAGCTTATGATTTTGAGCTAACCATATGTATAAAGTCAAGGAAATTTTACTTGATACACACACATTCAAGGATTGCTTATATCGCTGGTACAAGTCTTAAAAGCAATCCCTTGGGTGAATCAGAAACTCTTGTAAATGAAATGAGCTGTAAAGTGGCTTGTTTTTTTATTGACAAATGTAAATGTTAAAAAATATTGTGAAAAGATGTTTTGTTTTTATTTTTTAAGCCTAAGCATAAGGTGATGCGTCCACGCTCAATGTAGTCTACTTCTCCTTATGGATTTGGTTGTTATCGCATGATGTTTGTTGTGTGTGCATGTGCTTTGTGCACCCATTTTTAGCAGACTGTTCTTTAAGAGATTAAAATCTTATGCACATTAGTGAAATTTGTCTTTTTATGTGTTTGTTTTTATCTGCAATAAAGTTAAAATGCTAGTATTTTGCCTTGAAGGAAAATATTTCATGTTTTATAAATAAAGAATTCAATTTGAGTTGGGGTGTCTTTACCAAACTTACATAACACACTGTGTTTTTATTTACATTCATGTTGAAGAAAAATCCAGTTACATAATTACATTATTTTGATGCCTGCTTATAGAGCAGATTTTGTGATATTGTTATTCTCTTGTTATAGAGTGAAAATGTTTCATAGTTTTTTTTTCTGTTTAATTGATAATATTAATACATACAAATACAAATATTTTACATACATTTACAAATACAAATACAAATATTTTACAAAGCTTCCACAATTATTGAAAATCAATAAATCTTTGAAAAACTGTAAATAAACTGTCAAACATTTTTTTTATAAAATTTAAATCAGTGTATTAATGTGTTTAACATAAATAAAAAATAGCCCATCGTAAAATATTGACATTAATATTGTCTGATTTGAAAGCTTTAATAAATGTAAAATGTGTTTATTCATATTGAAAAAGTATTTTGTGGGGGCCCAGTATTATAGTTTTTGTGATATTAGTTGCAATTACTTTCAGTTGTCTGAATATTTTATCTGATAACTTATCTAATTTTTCTAAATAATTCTAAATTTTAGGTTGCTTTCCAAATTTTTGAAAAACAAATTTTACATATGTTAAAAAAAACTGAAAATATCATTTACATTTTTTTCTTTTTGTTGAATAGTGGAAAAAAGCAGAAGCACAAAATAAAACATAATTAAAAATTTTGTGTGTTAATTTTAAATGTTTGACAGTCAAAATAAATTGTAATTATTAAGTAAAATGAAAACGAAATTATTTGCACATTAAAAATATTGGTAGTGAATTTCAAATCATTATACTTCTTAAGTTGCATGCTGATTGCATTTATAACTTAACTCGGAATAAAAATCCAACAAGTTTTAAAAACAGGTGACAGCAAAAATATTTAAGTAGAATTCCTTAAAATGTTAAGCCTTTTAAGATTTATTCATTAGCTGAAATATTATTTAAGATATGCTAAATCAAAATATTTAATATTTTACTAGATTCTCTCTATACCAAACACTTTTCAGAATAGATTGCACAGAAGTCTGAGGAAATTAATAATTTTTTTGTTGAAATATTAATACTATATATTTGTGCAAAAAAAAGATGATATATACAACTTTAAAAGATATGTATTAATTTCTGGCTTTATTTATTTTTTAGAAATATTTTTTTGGCTATGAGTAATATTAAAATCTTTGACATATTGTAAAATCATCTCATAATTTTGTATAACCTTGTAATGGAGTGAGTTCTTGGTAAATAACAGTTTTCTAGTTTTCTTCTATTTAAAAAATCTATTTGAAAAGTTTTCTTCTGTAGAGAAGAATATTGTACACGATTGCTATCAATCTAGAAAAAAGGTTCTTATAATATTTATATAACAAATAAATAAAAAAATATTCGAGAAAATTTTGAAAACTAAGAACTGTCTTGATAGTACAGAATGATTTTTATTTATTTAAATATAAATGTTATTAAAAATATATTTAAAAGCTGTAAACACTATGAATATATAGTACTATTTAGAAATTATACTAAGTGTAATTTGTAAAAGTATGTGATTATATATATGAATATTTGCAGTCATATTAAAAGAAATACTCTCGTAACTAAAGGTCATCGTGAATTGTGTGTTGAAAGGATGGACTCTATTCTAGAGGATGTTTGATGTCTGTGATGTTATTTCAGTGATGAATTTTCACCCCATTTCTTCTTCCTCTTCTTCTTAGAATTGGGTTTGTATGTCATTGGGCACCTCTGCTTTTATCAGCATTTTGTACCATTAACTCCAAACCCAATGTTTCCTAGTTCCAGTTGCTCGGGTCACCCACTTTATTAATAAAGTCCGATAACCCTTTAATGGAGTCTAGGTGTAACTCTCTAGTATGGATGATGCCTAAAGAGGTTAATCTAGGGAGGGCAAGAGCCTCACATTCATAAATGATATGCTCTGCCGTTTCCTCTTGCGTATGACATTTCCAGCAGATAGGGTCTTGCTGAAACGGTCCCATCTGGTCAGAGAGTCAGTCATACTAGGGATAGCTTCCTGACTTTCACCAGAAGATGGTTTGGAGGTCATTTCTACCTCAAGTGAAGGATTCGTTACTGCACCTTTACAAGACTGCCTCTGAGTTCCCTTGTCTTTTTCAGCAAGGTCTACTTCAGAGGCATCACCTGCAGATGCAGAAAGGTTTGTTATTTCTTGTGTATTTTCAGCCACAAGATAACAATTTATAAGCTCAGGTAATATAAGTCCACCCAGCATTGCCTGAGATACTGGGCAAGGCAAATTACTCTAGAAGTTTGCCAGGCAACTAGACGCTCCGTTAAGACACCAATACCGCGGTGCCAATTAGCCCTAGGCACGGATCGCATAACCCCAGGGTTTACGGGAGCTGGTTCGCGGCCTCTGATTCTATATTCAAGGCTATCCTGTCATTCCTACAGGACGTTCGGTGATCCACCACCTACCGACGCGCCTGGTAGCTGCTCAGGCCCCAGGTTCACCCCATTTGCTTAAGTATTTTGTAATGTTATCCGTGACAGGACAAAAGAAATATTTTTTGCCAAGTTTGCTCATTTTTATTTGAAGTTTTTTATAGTAATTTGAAACTTAGATGTTAATTTTACTGCTAACTGAAATGGTAAAAAAATTATTTCTTTAAGACTTGAGTATTTTTCTCACAATCCCTGCATATATTTAAATTTAAAACTATTCCTTTATTTCAATATGAATCTATTTAAATTAATCAATGGTAATTTTATAAATGTTAAAATATAGAAAAGTATTTTTATGAATATGTTAGTTTGTTCAAATTATTTATAATCAATTACCAAGCATCAATATAGTTTTGAAAGTCTGAAATATTTTGAATGTATTTGAGTAAAAGACATGCACCTAGAATACATAAAGTATATTTGAAAATTCTCTTGTTCCCTTTTAATATAAATGCTTGCTTAAGCTATAATAGTTATTTAATTTAAATGCATTAACCTGCTGCTATATTGATAAGTGAATATTGTTTGGGCTGTGTCTAAGAAAATGTAGCAGTGAATTAAAAATGCATAGTAGAAAATAAATAGATAATAAGTAAAAAAAATTTCTCAACAAATTTTTTATTTTTTTAAAGCTATTATAAATATTTTTTGTCTCCCAACGGTCTTTCAGGTGACAAACCCCATATACTGCTTTCTTGAAGTGAGCTGATTTCCGGCTTGGAATATTACATCATTTAAATTATATGGCAGCATAAACACTTTATTTAAAATTGCATTAATAATTTTAAATAAGGGAATTCATGACAGCATTATTTATTTTTTAAATTAATTACAAATGTTATCAGAACTTCGAAATGAAACTCAGACTAACATCCATATTTAACTTTGCTTCATTCCAATTCACAATTCAACTCTAGATAAAATTTCAGTTGATAATAAACATTTAACGTAATAACATTTTATTTTTATGTAAAAATACATAAAATATTTTGTCTTAGGATTATAAATCATAATCTTTTTACAATGGGTGTCACTAAATATTTCCCATTTTTATTTTGAAGTAAATATTACATTGATATCAGGTTGACCTATTTTAGTTGGATACTATTCCATATAAAACAATGTCTTATACATAGTGGTCCTCTCAGAATACTATATTTCATTTGTAGTCTTGAATGCTGATAGAGTTTTCTGGGAGACATGCATTATCCGGGAACAATAACTAGTGCAAAAGAGTCATAGATGAAATAATGAAATCGATGAGTTTCCATCTATATATGATGCTTTTAATTATATTTTATTGAACAATTTTATAATATTGCTTAGCATTATTGTATTTTTGTAACATTAATAATTTAGTATACAAAAGCAGAAAAATAGTTTGATTTCTTTAAACATGTTCTGGTAATGCCACTTTTATTTTATGAATCCAATGATTACTATATTAAACCTTTAGTTGTATTTAAATTCAAAAGTATTTACTAATTTTTAAAGGGCATTTGTGTTTTATAGTTAAGATACGATACAAATCAGTTAACTGGTTTAAGCCTTATATTTTACATATTGATTTCTTTGTAATATCTCATGTAAGTGACCTTCTTTTAAAGAAAAAAATATTTAGTGTAAAACAATTCACATTTTTTAATGAATGCAGTGTTTTTACACAAGTATTGCGTGTTTCATCTATATTATTAAATATTCGAAATAATCTTCGCTTTATATAAAATGTTCTTAATCTTGAAATTTTGTAGAACTTGATTACTGCACTGAACAAATAAGGATTTTGGAGATACAAGAAAAATGATCCATAATTAAATGCATACAAAATTCGTAGTCTGTAGTTGAGAAAGTCATTAAAGGATGTTCCCTGATTTGTTAATAAGAAATTACTTCTTTTCACCTTCATTGTTTTGGATTTTATGCATCGTATGTTTTTCTATACACATGCCTTGAACCGAATTTCAATTGCAGTTGTATTTCCACTGCTAAACGTAACTTTTAGTTGAAGTTGTGAATGTTTTTAAAATTTTCTCCTGCTTTCATGTTGTGAGACATTATGTTAAATCCATTTTTGTGTCAGAGCATATGGAGAGAAACATTTTAATACAATTTTGTGTCAGAATATATGGACAAATACAGATATTTTAATGTGTTTTTATGACAGAATATATGGACAGATAGATATTTTAATGCATTTTTGTGTCAGAATATATGGGCAGGCAGATATTTTAATGTATTTTTGTATCAGAATATATGGACAGGCAGATATTTTAATGCATTTTTGTGTCAGAATATATGGACAGGCAGATATTTTAATGCATTTTTGTGTCAGAATATATACAGACAGATATTTTAATTCATTTTTGTGTCAGAATATATGGACAGAGACATTTTTATCCATTTTTTGTTAGAATGCATGGACGTACATGTGAGGAATATAAAGAGAATTTTAATCATATAACTCACATACAGACGGACAGTTAACTCTCCTTTAGTTCAATGATTCGTGGGTTTGAATCCCATTTTAAACTGTAGGTCCTGCTCTAATTAAAATCTAGAGTGCAGAAAATTACTGTTGCATAGCAACCAAATTCGCATGCTGTTATTAAATATTTGAAAGAGAAATAACTTGTATGATAACTTTATTTCAAATAAACTTTTATATATTTATTCTCATATTTAAGTGTTTAAATTTCATTTTATATAATAATGATTGATCTTAATGTTGAAGCTTTTCTTTCTGGCGAGAGGTTAACATTGTGGTTACATAAAGTGCATAAACATGATAAATTGGATTACTATTTAAAATTGATTGCAGAAAAGTATTTTGTGTGGGATTGACGCTCATGATTCTGGAACCTTCTTGTATAATTTTGATTATTCATATCGATGAAGGGTTGACGAATTTCTAGTTAGCTATCCACTGAATACACTCGAACATTTTTATGCTGTGGATAGAGATTGCATAGGTAAAATAGCGCGAAACTTCGCAAGTACAGCTATAAAAAGTGGATTTCGTTACATAATTAAAAAATCCATTTTAGACTTTATGGAGTGAGTAGGAACCACATAAAAACATTCTCACTTAGAACATAACTCAAAATCTTATGAAATATAGCTAAGTATTGCATTTTCAAACGAAATCAAGAGATGAGGCTGTTGCATTCAGGATCGTGATACTTCAGTAGGGTATGGCAAAAAAGCTCACTTAACTAAAATAATTCGAGTATTTTAAATTAAAGATAAATATCATGATAAGAGAAAGATTATGACTAGGATTAAGTTAGGAACTTGAAAACACTGGATATATAAATTTAGGTTGTACTGGAATAACGATATGTGTGGAATGTAAATGGCGGACAAAATACCTATGTGATGAATACATGAAAAATCGGAAAAACTAAATAGCCAATCAAAGCATTGCATTTTTTATTGATGTTTCCGTCAATTATATTCCAATTTGATTGAAAATTTCGTATATTGTACAACAAAGAACCCTAGAGAAATAGGTTTGAGTGTAATGCGTAATAAAATATGTCCTAGATTTGTTTAAATGCTTGTGTGTAAATCGCTGTCCCATTAGCGAGGCTTCCGGATGTAGGAGAAAGATTAGAGATTCAAGAAAAATTTGGCCAGTAAACGGCAAACAACTCCTTCTGCCGGAATGTTTAATTGTCTAGATATATTGCATGTTGTGAAATATTAAATTAGAAATAAATTAGTTAAAAAGGAAATTAATTAAAGAAAAATATCCTCCCATTGAAATAAACTTGCTTTTCTTTTAATATATTAAAGTTATAAAATTTATAACTTAAGATAAATTTAATATTTGAATTTTAAAATTCTACAAATATAATTTATTGAATACTTTACATCTTTTCACATCAAATAAAGCTGATCAATTATATTTTAGAGCATAGCACACTCAAACTTTAAAAATCACCCATTTTTTAGAATTTATTAATAGATAAAATTCACATATTCGTATATATAGATGCGGTTTTTATAATAGTTGAAAATTTATCTTTCCAATTATAATTTTAAAATATATTTTTGATGAAAACAATTTGTGCTTCTTTAAATTGTATGTAAACTGTTTAATAATTAATATAAATATTTAACACAAGTATTTCGAATAAATTAGGAAGTTAATTAATACCTTTGTATAGTCCTTTTAGAAACAAATATGGGAGGGTCGAGATATAGTTCTGTTCTGAATCAGCACTTATTTTGTGTTCTTCTTTATTTTATTTTCATAAAGGCACAGATAAATGAAACTATTTACATAGATAATTTAAGACGATCGAAAGATCCGTACATTATTATAATGAACATGAAATTTGGTTAAAAATATTTAAACAACAATAAATGAAATGTAATTTTATAAGAATATTAATTTTCATATCACAATTAGAGATGTAAAATTTCCAGTAATTTTGAATCATTAAAATTTACTCGGGAATTTTGGGAAGTATTGAGATTTCGAGGGAATAAATTCAACCAATCATCTTTTGTTTAATGGATTTTGCCTTATATAAACAAAGAGAAGTAAAGTTAATTACGTAAATACACACACACACAAAAAATGTCTGTTCTGTCTTCTGGTAAGGAAAATAGTTTGTTTCGTACTGCGAAAAAAAACTGTTAAAATAATAAAAATAAGGAATTAATATTTAGAAAAAAGTATCAAAATATATTTATCAAGAAAGTCAAAATAAATATTACATTTCAATATTTATGTCGTCATAAATTCGTATATATATATATATATATATATATATATATATATATATATATATATATATATATATATATATATATATATATATATATATATATATATATACTATTTCCTTAAAATTAATTTTTGAAAGTTTTCTGAAATTGATTATTAACGTAAAATTGTTTTCTTTTTCTGGAAAACTTTTTATTAACGTAAAAATTTCTAAATCATCTGAAAATTTCCCAAACTCTCGAAGTCTTTCAAAATTTCCGGGAACTTTTAAAATTCCCAAGGGTATAAACCGGGTTTATTACCGGAAATAAACCCGATTTTTTTCCTTCCTTTCCAACACTAATCCCAACATTCTAAAAATAATCTGGTTGTTAACTTTTAAATTTTAAAATGCATTTTATTAAAATTCCTGTTCAAAATTTATATAACAATAAAACATTGTATGTCAGTATAAAATATTTGCCCAGTTTTAATAAGAATATAGTTTTCATTCGGTATTAATATTTCTTTCCTTTTTCATAGAAATTTGAATATATGTTTTACATAAATGTAAATTTTCTTGGAATTTACCATCAAACAATAAATTAAAAAACAATTATTATTCGCTCTTATATATTAGCAATTTCTTCAAATTAAATATAAAATTATAATAAAAAAGTTTTTCATTGGAATTGACTTGCTTTAGCTTTTGGATCAAAACTGGATTTGTATGAACTTTAGTCAACAAAGAATCATTTTCAACATTTGTTTAGTGTGGCTGTCGCATCTGTAATGGCATTCGCTTCCCCTAAAAAAATGAAAATAAGGTGGGGAAATGGGTACAGTCTGTTGGCCAGTAGTAAAAACAAAGAATTCAATTTTTTACGTTTAAGTCAATAGTGCTGATGAAATCAATAGACCTCTTCTTCAGAAATATGTACAATAAAACATCTAAATTCCAAGTAAAAAGATTATGGAAAAAATCCCATTAAGAGGCGACTTCATTATAGATCGAATCATGAGTTTTAAAATTTTTTCTCTATATAACTTGAATTGGAATTTTAAAATAATTTTACAGTTTAAAAAAAAAAGAAGAAGCTGATATTGTTGCCATTGAGTATGAGATCTAAAATTTTAACATTTTTTTAACAATACAGAATAAAACTTTTATTACAGATAATAGGGCTGTTGGGATACCTATTACGTATTACATTTGCTGCATTAATTCAATTATTTATTCTGGGCACAGATGCCGTACAATCCAAGATGGCGAACTCTGAATTTTTTGGCGATAAAGAAATGTGACGTGAGTGATAACGTAAATACTAGGACTGCCAAAATAGAATTTTTTTTGCATAATTCTTATTGGTTTTTGTATCTATGACGTAATAAAGACCAGGTTGCCAGGTATATAAGAATATTTGTCAAAATAATCACCAAAACTCAAAGTTTGGAGTCTGGACTATACGGCATCTGTGCCTTATTCTGCGATTTTGTTTCATCAATGAATTTGGCAATCATTTTTTAGAATATTGTGATTAGAATATTAATGATACGATTAAGTTGCATTTTATTTAATGTGAAAATAATTGCATTTAAAGTTATCGAATACTATTCATCTTGATGATTCACGAATCTTTTGATTGTCTTAAATTACTTATGTAAGTAGCTTCATTATCTCTGTATATTTAGGAAAAAAACAAGAATAAAATATTAAACGAAGTTAGAATTTTTTGTATCAGAGACCATTTGCATTTGTATTTTTCTACTGTCTATCCCATATGCATTTGTTTCTAAAAGCAATAAAACTTATGCATTTAAGTAATAAAAAATGGATTTTCTCTTAAATCTTTATGTTGCAAAATGAATGTGTTGATTTACTTAATAGATTATGCTTAAATTAGAGACGCATAAATTATTTTCATATAAATAATATTCTTATACAAAATTGTAAAGATAAATATTAATTTTTAACCATTATAAAAATTGCAGCTATATATGAATTGTATTCTTTTTTTATTATCTTTTAAAAATTACAATAATTTAAACTTTGAGCATGCTATTCTCTAAACTGTAATAATTGATTCAATTTATAATGCAATTCATTAGCTATATTTGTTATGAAGATGTAAAATATATTGCAGACTAGATTTAAGATATATATATATATATATATATATATATATATATATATATATATATATATAATATATATATATATATATATATATGTCGTAGATGTAAAGTATTGACAGAATTTTAAATTCGAATCTTTTAAACTTGTCATATTTTATAAATTCTGTAACTTCAGTGTGTTAAAGGAAAAGCAAGTTTATTTCAATGGAAAAAAAAATACATTTTTAAATTAATTTATCATTTTATATTTTATTTGAAAATATTTCACAAGATGCAATAATAAGAACATGAACACAGATAAGTCAACATTCTGACAAAGGGTCTGCGCTGTCTGCACTTTTTACCTGGCAAATTATTCGTAAAATCATGCCGTTATTTATTTATTTATATTTTTTTCTTTTTGGTTCATCTCCTGGCAGTCGGAAGTTCTATTTATTATTGGTTTGGGAATTTATTATTTCATACAAAACAATTTTTTTGTTTCCTTAAAAATTAATAAAATTAATTGCCCAGATTATCAATTTTTATGTGATCTTGTGTACAATGACAGATTCTGCATTTGCCAACGGACTGTATACGATTTCGTACTTATTCAAATCTTGAATCTAAAAAAAAATTTCAACACTTATTATATTTTACACATTGCAATATAAAACGAATTATAATATGTAGAAATATTTGCAAACATACAAAAAACCAGGAAAATTTTTCATTTTACTCGTTAAATGAATGCGACATTGCTGTGAAATATTGCAATTAATCTTACATTTGTATTTTATAATAAAAAACGAAAGCAAAGTTGTGCGTCGAAAGGCATACAATACTTACAGTTTGAAATCAAGCAAAAAGCCTTATTGAACTCATCGTATCGTTACACATGATTGTCTGTCCAAGAACCCGTTAAATGAATACGAAATTGCTTTAAAATACTACAATTAATCTTATATATGTTCGACCCATCTCTTCATGCTCAGCAGCAGATTGTTCAGTAAGAGAGTCCATCCTCAATCGGCATTTATTTCAGTTGTTGGTGTTCCACAGAGGATAAAAATGTGCCACAAGGCGTCTTCCCTAATCATACTACATATTTACTAACGGATTTAATTCAGGAGAGTACACTGGCCAATTCACATGAGTTATAGTTTCCCTTTCTAGTAGCTTTTGAACGCCTCCCTTTTAAATTGCCCCTTATGCATAACTTCGAGGGTATTGAATATATATATATATATATATATATATATATATATATATATATATATATATAGTATCTCTGATACTTTCTTTTTGCATTCCCACATAACATTCTTATAAAAGAATGATACTTACTATTTTTCTAATCTTTAAAAAAGTAATTATTTTTCTCATTAGAACAAATGTGTTTTCTCTTTTCCCAATACACCGCCAATTAGAAATGCATAGGAATGCAAACGAAAGACTTCATTGTTTAATTACTTACCAACTAAAAGGAATTTTTGAACGTTCCATGCCTCATTCCATTTGTTTTTACCTGATTCATATGGGAATAGTATATATATATATATATATATATATATATATATATATATATATATATATATATATATATATATATATATATATATATATATATATATATGCATATGTATATATATCTGTTTTCTTGGAAGCTAAGCATGTTTTCCACTTAAAGACACAGTTCAAAAAAGTGGCTGCCCTGGCACGTTAGTGAGTAGATAAATAAAAATTAAAATTTAATATTAATAAAGTGTATTTAATTCATAATCTTTTGAATTATGAAAGTATATAATTCGATTGAGGTATTCTTTAATTTCTAAGGTTTTTCTCTAAAAATTCTATCTTAACAAAAATCGTGTTGAAACTTTTTCTGCTATTAAGAGAAAAGAATTCTTCTCTTAACTCAGATTTAGTAAATAAAAATCATTTGAACACTCTCCACATAATGAAGTTACTTCATAGACTTCAAACCACACAAACAAATAAATAAAGAGTGAATAAAGAAGCTCGTAACAAACTCTGACAACATTGTAAAACTAAAGAAATATGATGAGATTGCTTTATGAAAATTGGATCTTATGAAGACTTCGTCTAATTAGCGTCAATATTATATGACAAGGTAGCGAGAAAAAGACTACAGGAAGATATTTTTAAATAAAAGGACAAAGACTTGTTAGTTAATTGGCGACAAGACTTCATAATAAGATTTAATGAGGATAATATTTTACAACGATGAGAAATGACTAAATTACAGGAATCTCAAGACTTATCTTTAAAGTCATAGATTTGAATTTAAATATTTATTACTTTAACTAATTAAGCTCAATATACATTTAGTCTTTTCGTATATTATTCACTTTTTTTCATATTTTTCTTTATTGGTCTAATTGACTGCTTAAAATCATACGCATAAACTTAAAAATTGTAAGAAAGTTTTTTTAATTTTTTATTTTTTTAAATTTTTTTTATTAAGACCCTAACTCTAATAATAGGGTTTATATATATATATATATATATATATATATATATATATATATATATATATATATATATATATATATATATATATATATATATATATATATATATATATATATACACACACTAATTTTATATATTTCTTTTGTTAATGGTAAACTGTAACTATTTACTCTATTGAAAAATTTGCTGAATTGGGCCATACAAGCGTGTGAATTTCTTATATGTAGATTGTTTGGCTTATATGCAGTTCCGGTACTGGTTGTGAGCTTCGTTTCAATAGTTCCTGTGTGTGAGTTAAATGCCCACCTCGTGCGTGATTATCTGCTGTATGGTTCAGAATCCATTTTAAACTGAAAATACAAGTCATTTTGTCTAGTGAGGAAAACAAGTCACTTATTAATTTATGGGAGGAGAGTACCTAGGTTGTGCTTCTATGATGAATGAACAATAATTTTCCTAAATAAAATTCAAAGACAGTTAAAGTTTCAGTAGTCTTAAAGTTCATATATTTTAAAATTCAAAGAGCAAATATATTGAGTCTAAATTAAAATACTTCATTGGTCAGAAAAAAATATTATATATATGGTAAGCAAGAAAGATCTTGCCGCTTTAGCGTTGACATTAAATGAAGTGAGAATAAGTATGAAAATAGTGTATGACGTGATTGAGAAACTGGTCAGTCGAGAGTAGGAATATCAGTCTTTATAAAAGTAGGTCCACCGAACACATTCATCAATCGTAACTCGTACAGAAACGAAGATAAATGGACGTGTGGAAAGGACACGTTCGGTGTTATTTGCATTATGACTTCAAAGCGGACTCATCAGTTGCAGATCAAAAGGCCGAATATGTCAAGCGTTTGGGCATAGTGCTGTGAATGAACGTAGGCAAGACATTGGTTTCACAAATTCAGGTCGGGAAATTTGTCCTTCTGTAATGAAGTTGTTGTCTGGTAAACTAGTTGTCAAGTGGTTCCCTATGAATTGCTACCAACGGACCAAGTGGTCACTGCAGACCTGTACTCATAGCGATTGGAACGAGTGCAACAGAAGAAGTCAGCATTGGTTAATCAGAAGGGTCTTTTGCCGACAACGTGAGGCCGCATGTCGAGCAAGTGGCCACGAATACCATACAGCAACTTGGTTAGGAGACTTTGCGCTCTAACCAAATGCTATCTTCCTTACTCATCTGATCTTGCACCATCAGATTATCACTTCTTTCATTCCCTGGACAATCTTCTTCGTGGAAAATCCTTCACCAATGAGGCAGACTTGCGCCAAAAGCTCAGACTTCTTGGCATCCAAAACCACCGAGTCTTACTGCAATTGGAGAGAATAACTAGGGACACATTGTGTGGCAGATGTCGATGGTGATTACTTCGAGGACTAACAATAGGCTATACTTTCTGTAGGTCGTGTGCTTTTGGGTGCTTAAAAATGGCAAAAACTTTCTTGTTTTCCTTGTAATATTGAAAATTATTTATAATTTATTCATTTGCATGATGAAGAATAGATATTATATTAATTTCAGATATATATACTGTAACAGAATATTATATAAATAACCTAAATAGACATCTAATTAATTCTGTAAAGAATATTTGTTAATTGATGAAAAACGTTTTATATAATGTTTTTGGTGTATGATTAACATGACTGCCTTTACGGAATTCGACCAGGAAAAAAAAACAGGACATGAGATTTGGATTCTGGAATATACGTACTCTAGACATCATTAAAACTATCTAGAATGAGATGGGCAGGCCACTCATGAGAATGAGTACAGAGAGAACACCAATAAAGGTCTTCAACACCACCCCTTTCTGTTGTAGACCAAGAGGAAGACCCCAAAAGAGATGGAAGGACTGCCTGGAAGAAGACTTTAACATACTTAAAGTCAAGAACTGGAGGTCGATTTCTAGAAAAGGGGCGGAATGGCAGAGACTTCTGAAAAAAGCCAAGGCCCACAAAGGGTTCTCGTAGATATTTATTCTTAATCAATAATGATACAATTTGGAATCCATATATATCTTTCGGTTAAATAATGTTTAACTACACAAATTGTTAAAATATGAATTTTTATCGCTTTTATATATTTAGTTTACTTAAACTAAGTATTCTGCTTTAAAGATGTTAATGAATAAGTATTAGCTTTTTTTATCCTGATAACAAACGATTTTTTGCTGGCCAATTGCAAATTGTTACTCCCAGAATAAATGTTCGGCTGAAAGAAATCGAGAACATTATCGTTCATTCATTTGCTCAGATTTTAAATCGAAAAGAATGCGTTCAGTATCAACAATTAGCTTAATCTCAGAATCATTCCTACAATCTGCAAAATGTTCTTTCCGTAAATTATATATGGTGGATAATCAAATGTTTTCAGCTGTTAGACTATCTCTTATGTGTTGTCACATACAATATATTACTATCAAATTCTTTTATTGTTTGTTAGAAACAAAGTACTCAAATATTTAATTTTACAAACTGACTTTTCAAAAGTAAAAATCTCCAGAACTGCCTATTCTATAGTTTTTTTATAAGCACTTAAAACTGATACTTAGAATTTTGATTTGAGTTGCTTGTACACAGTCATCTAGAATAATATTGACCATTGTGATAACAATCATTTGATCAATGATGTGCTTACAATTATTTTCAAACTGATGCGACCTGTGCAATAATTCTCACAATTTACAAAAAGTTCTCCCAGGATGTTATTTATGGTGGATATTCAAATTTTAATAACAGTTTTCATCTGTTAGATTATTCCTTATGTGGAATCATTCTCACGATCTTCAAAAAATGAGTTGCTGTATGTTAAGAATTATTCGCCAAATATGGCGAAAAACAACCAAAGAGGATTTCGGAGCGAAAAGTTACGGGTTCGAGCCATTATCAATCATCGGGAGATACTCGTAGATATTGCGCTTCTGAATTCTACATGCACACTAGTTGGGGAAAATGCTGGGTAATTTTCCCAGTATCCCTTCTCGCAACTTTTTAATACTGCCCATTACCAATGAAAAAACCTCTTAAAAGGTAACTAGTGGTGGATATTAAATTGCTTTACAACCAACTTAATTCGTTAGGCTGCAAGTTATATGGCATCAAAAACATAATTAACTATTTTTCCTTCTGCTTTTCTTATGCCTACTTTTCTAATGATAGGATTCGCAATGTGATCTGTTTTTAATATTGATAATTGATGGTAAATTGTTTTTACATAACGCCCGCCTAGTAAGATTTCTATCTTTCAGCTCTACAACGGGTAAAAGTGATAAGGATGTAGGTAGAAATGTAAACTACAGTTTGATTCCTTTTTGTATTTGTAGTTTTAATATTTTAGGACGACAAAGTACTGCTATGCTATCGAAAGCAAATAATTCTGAAATTTTTGTAATAAACATTTTACGTTCCTTTTTCATAAAATACTTAATATACTGCGATATTTCAGTTTCGAGTAGTGTACTAATGGAAATCAGGCAAATAGATTATTTTTGTTAGGCCACACGTTTGCACATGCTATCTCAGCCAATGCCTTGGAAATGGGACATGCGAAAGAGAGAAACATTTGACTTTGGTTTTACATAGTATTATCAACGCATCTTCTGAATTTTTTGAAAATTTCTTGTAAAGGTTTATAACAGTTACCAGATATGACTGCTTCCTGGAAAAATTTATAAATCATAAAGGAGATGAAATCTCGTATTTGTTTCTCCCAAGGGAGAAATTTCGGAAAATTTCTAAACACATGCATGCAGATGCATATACTGAAAGTTGAAATGCACAATCTCTCTCCCATTGTTGAAAAGCGTTAAAAAGTGAAAAAATTCTTCAAAAAGCACAATTCAACAACTAGACCATAATGAATATTGATTTTGATTCGACATATGTTTTGACACTAAGAAGTAGAGAGTCCAACCCACGAAGATCATTATTAGACGTTGGAACATCCACACATGTTGCGTATACTGGACAACTTTTCTTAAAATCATATTTGTATCTCAAAGAAATAAAGCTCGAAAACTCACAAATACACATCTTGACAAATGCTTCACCCTTTTTCCATTTTCTATGGCATCTAAAATGAAACCTGGTGTTTTAACCTCTGAAAACCGAATCTTGTCATCAGAATATGATGCATCTTTTTGCCGTTGGCTTACGTTTTCCCTTAGGAAGATTAGGGACTTGAAAATGGGTTTCTGGTGACCCATTTTCAGGCTTAAGAGTGATTGAATTAGCAACCTTACTTGTAACAGATTTTTTTTTTGCCAAATATTAAATAATATGCTTATTACACACAAAATTCGTTCACTTATCAATTTTCGGTGATCCTGGACGATGTATGGTACCCTGGCAAGTAAGTGCTTTATTAACTCACAAATATTAACTAAAGGAGTAATTAAGAAGACTTTCTTTGCCCATTTATACAAAAGGCAAGGGACAAGTTTTCTCCTTTGCATTGTGATAATAGCTGTAAAATTGATCCTGTGTGCATGTCAACCAGACATAATTTACTCAGGAATTTTAATTACACGACAAATATCTTTTTCAGACTCAATAGTGGCCTAGGAGGAATCTAAAGCCACTATTGCGTCTGAAAAAGATATTTATTATATGTTTGCCTGTCCCTGATATAATTCAGTTCTCATATTCCAAAAGGCCATATGATTAAATCCGATCGCTATTGGGATGACTTCATGCATTCAAAATTGTGCCGTCAACAGACATAGAACATCATTTGTTTTAGGAAATATCTCATGTCATGGTTGTAACCATCCATTGCATTTATGAGTTCAATTAAAGATATCCGCCACATTCTACGTACTAACCGGATTTATCACCTACACATTTAACCATAAGATAAAGTTTAGGGTCCTTTCATATCTTTTAATTTTTTAAGCATTTTAGTTACTATATGGTCCAGAAAAGCTTTAGCAACAATATGCCTCTCACTCAGTTATATCAAATCTTCTTGTATAGTGAGATAGAGATAGAGAGATTTCTCTACGGATATGGCATCATGGCGATCATTCGCAACATTGTATTGACTAATCTGATTGCCAAGGTATGGAAAGCCCTCATTTATTAGCCATTTTGTTCATTCTTTATTCTTGCCTTTTTTGCTATGATCCTATTCATTACTTATCTCATCTGTGTGATTATTTAAATAAGATAATATAACAATAATTTGACTAATTTACAGGGCAATTGCAATACATAATATGTAACACCTTATCAATAAGACATTTTATATCTCCTAAGAATTTGATGCAGTTCTCATACTCTCTGATTTAAGTGTACAATCTATAATCTTAATTTTTAAGGTGCAAATATGATTTCCTGTTTTACATTTTTAAGTTTGGTTTTACGTTTCAAATAAAGATACTTTCGATCATATGAGATACTTGAGAAACTTCGTAAGTCGTAATGAAGTTGGCTCCTGTGAAGAAAAGAAGATTTTGGTTTGTTTGTTGCTCTATAATCACTTTTTGATTTACAAGGACTGATTTGATGAGGAACTACGGTTTAAAGTATGTTCTGAACCACTATAAACACTGAAAGTCTTGTCCAAGGCTGGAATCAAACCTATGAACAGTTCTATTGAAAATTAGAATATTTACTTAAGCAAGTGCCAAAGTGCTAAAAACTGCTATAGCAAGGCAAACTGATTAAACTAGATAGCAATTTTTCAATATTTCTGAAAGTTTGTTGTACAAGGTAATCAACAAAATTACAAGAGTGTCAAACCAAAAATTACTTAAATAATTCAAATATTTTTTTCTATTATCAGATATTTTTCCAATCTTAAAAAAATTATTTTACAGATTCTTATAATTGTTTGGCATTAAATTTTCCAAGCACTTAGAGAATTTCTAAATATTCCATATTAAGAATACTAATTTTCACCCTCTAGAACAATTCAATTTATCGTTTACTTTTATAATTGTATGATGTTAAATTTTCCATGATTTATTTTTTGAAAACATGTTATTTTTATTGCCAAAATGCCAAAGGATAAATAACTTAGTTTTAATTAACGCTTTCAAATAACATTTTTCAAAAGAAAAGAACATTTGAAGTTTAAATTGCCAAAAGTCTTTAAATATTCACTTTGTACTACACAATTTACTTTAAAACATTTAAAGAAAGTTGTTAACTTGCAAATTAGAAAACAATAAGTTGAAAAAAAGGAACAGAAGCAAGATTGTCGATATGCTTAATTAGCAGCTTATTGAAAAAAAGTTTGTTCTCCTGCATTGTGTTCAGAATTATCTACAAATTATACAGCACTAACCAGGCGTCTAATTAGTGTGAGGAAAGTTGGGAGACATATTTGCTGCATTGATTTTGAAGTCACTAGGGTTAATTAAAAAACACACTTCTTTTTATTTTCGGCACTTTAAAAATTAGCTTTTATAAATTAAATGAACTCTATATTGCAAAAGCATTTTACAAAGAATAAGTGAGGAAATGTCTTCTTTTTTGATGAATTAAATATACAGGTTGTTACACATTTTAATATATATTTCATACTAAAACAATGTTAATCAAGTGTGCTAAATAAGTAAGTGTATATTAAATATATTTTTATAAATATATACTTTCGATAAAAGTTTACAATGGCTTGATTTTTTGACGGCAAGATAGGCTCCAAGATATGACTTTCAATATGGCCGTTGTGCCGCTACACAAAAGCTAAGCAAAATGTCGGGTTACCAGAAATTAAATTTTATCGCCAAAATATTTCATCAAATTATAAAGAGTACCCGATTCTACACCGAACCCATACTCTCTTCTATATATTTTTTGGATACCTTTTATGGATAATCTAGTATTTAAGGGGAAAAAACTAGAGATTTAATTAGATACTTTTATTTCGAGAACAAGAAGACAACTGAGGGCGAAAAACGTGGCAGTTGTTTATAAGTTTTCTATACATTTTAGCGGACCTTTTGAGAATCCCACGAAAATTAATTGCATAAATATAAATGTTTTTCTACCACAAATCTATACTCACGTGCAATTCAAATTTCTTTTCTCTTTTTTCAGTATGGAAACGATTAATACTTATTCATTAAAGATTATTGTGTACGTTTCACAAAATAAATCGGTCTCATGTTTGCTTTCAGTTTCCCTTCAGAAAGTAAGCAGACAATTTCGTCCACGAGGATCTGATGACGTCATATGCAAGTATGTAATTGTCGAAGGCATTATGGGGTACATATTCTGAAGATGTTTATAAATGCATTCAATCATTAGGCTATCCATTATGCGATGTCAATAATTGAAATTTAGAAGATTTGACAATATTCAGGGCAATAGTTCTATATGGAAACATTTATCAAGTTTTCGTGATAACTTAACACGTTTTCGTGATAATTTATTTTATTTTATTACAATTTGCTTACCTAATTTTATTTAGGTTTTATGGTTTTCCTTTTACGCATACAAACATTCATATTCTATACCCTTTTTTCCTTAACGTCACTTTAAGTTATTGTTGTATGTTTTCAGATTCTTATTTTTAAAAATCTTTGCTTGAGTTAGGCAAAGATAGTCTTGCTACCAAGCCCATTTTATTTCGGACCCAAGATGCCATTTCCTTTCACTTCTCGTTGTATTGAGATGGCTAAAAATACTTCCTAAAGATGAAATTATCAAAATTTTAAATTTAAGGACTTCTAGTCCTAAAATTCTAATTAAATTGATATTATTCTACATAATGTTTTGAATATAATATTTCAGTCTGGTTTATAGCATGTAAAATAACTTATAGAACTTGTTCACCAACAGCTTGAGGAAATTCGGGATGTGAGAAAACACTTTTTCGGCAAGTTTAGAATTATAGTGTAAAGATTCAATAAAATATATGTGTCCAGTCACAAGACCAAAGCTGAAAAGATTCCAACTCTCATAAATGAATTAAAAAAATCTTTGGATACACATGAATATAAGAAAAATAGAATACAAATCTTATTCGAAAAAGGTAAAAGAATATTGCTTTATATGAATAACTAGGTACTTATTTTAAGGTCAAAATGGCTACTTCTAGGAATTGCTTATTCTAGATATATTAATTTTATGGTTTGAGGAGGATGAGTCTTTTTTCAGAGATTATCTGAAGAAATTTTATCCCATTAAGCAAATCATTTTTGGGTTTTGAAACAAGAAAATGAAGTTGGAAGACTATGAAGAAATTTTAAGGCCATTTATTGAGATTTTAGCAGGAACAGTTTTTTTTTAAAATCGATTACACTTCAACACATGTCTTTTGCTCAACAAATCACTGTATTTTGAAGAATAATAGCGATGTTTTCAGTCTACTTTTTTAAATCTGATGGAAAAAGTACATTCTGTACCTTAAAAAGAATTTTTGCAATTGTGACGCAGTGAATTATCAAAGCAATTAAATGTGCAGTACAGGTATTGTAGCGATGCAAAGCAGGTATGATATTCAACGTGGGTTGATTTAAAAACTTTTTGGTATACAGAGAGAGTAATGGATATTTACAACCGAAATTTTGAGCTTGAACAAAGTTTTACAAATTTATGATACTGTATAGAGGATAGTATAGCTAGCTAAAGGATTTATACACTTGCTGAGTTTTGTTTTTTCTGAGAATTTTTTATAGGCAGTGAACAGTAAACACAAAGGAAAAAAAAAGCAAAAAAACAAAGAAAATCCCCCAGCATTTACCCCAAAAATATCATGCTGAAAGCACGGTTTGATCGTACATTTACCATTATTCAACAATAGCTGAGATCGGATTCAAAATCTTTCCTTTTATAGAGGAATTTCCCATCATCAAACATGAGAACATTAAGAGTTATACGAAGGTAAAAAAGGTTGTATCTAATTTCAAAGAAGTCAGTTATCATAGAATTTGGATTTGGCTGGCTATTTAGAAAAATATATGGTGGTTGCTCATTGTCTCAAGGAATGAATGAAGTAACTCTGGATGTTTCTTGGCCAAATCACTCAAGCAGAAAATGCAACTAGAAGAGATATCTGTTTCCCATCAATAACGTCAGTAAATCATTCGACCTTTTTAGACAAGAAGCAGGAATCGAGTATGCGATTTGGAGATGATTAGCTGAAGCTCGTCTTAAATGTCAGTTATCATTGTGATAATTGTTTGTGACATTTCACTATTGGTAATATCGTCTAGAATACTGCTGATCTCTTAGAAACTGGACAGCCCTGATAGATTGATACATTGAAAGAAAAAATCCAGCTTTTTACCTCCATACGGTTGATTGACCCTTCGTCTATTAACAAGTATTTGGCAATCTTTATCATAGATAAGTGCAGAATCACTGCGGCTAATTCATACATCAAACTCCTGAGATATCCGTTTACGAAGAACTCGATGATTGTGATTATCTCTGATGTGAAATGCCCTCAAATCACTCGGTCAAGTTGATGATTTTTGTATTGTCTATATATATATTGTATCTACTCGACCAGGTTATATTTTTCAGTAGAATAAAGCTTACCTGTCGTTACAATGTTTTAAAAGTGATAATGCCCTCGTATGGTCTGCCAAGTCGTAGTTTTTTTTACCTTAATTTAATTTTTCGTTTGATATTGAATGTTTATTTTCTTATTAACAAAAAGAGACATGTTTCATTTTTATAATTTTGATGTTTATTATTATTTTTATTTTAGGGATATTTCGATACCTTTTTATTATTGTTGTCTTGTTTACTTTTTTAAATTTCTTTGTTTTTTTTCTTTCTTATTATAATATTTTTATTCTTTCAAACAATGGATGTCTTGTCTTTTGTTTATATTGTTTATATTTTAATTTTCTGCATAAGTTCCATAGTAATAATCATAAAAATAGTAAAAATTCTTTCATTTTCTTTCAAAAATTCCATGCATACTTTCTATAGTAAAAACTAACATAAAATCTACATAGAAATGATATCAGCAGTATTATTTCATCCGCTATTTAAATTAATTAGCAAATTTATATTATGAAATAATACAATTTATATTACGTTTAAATTACTTTACTGTGCTTACAGGTTATCTATTTGTTGTGAGTGAAGCATTTATACACACTGAATCACATCGTAATTCTCAAACTAAAGAGGCGAGGTCGACACATAAGTTGGCGATTTTCTCTGAAAACATTCACATTATATAAACAATAGATCCTACATTATATGAAATCTTACGAAACTTCACAAGTTACCTATCACACTACCAGTGTTTCAGACTATTGCCAAAAAAAAAACGTGAATCGGTATCTTTTTTTCCAAACTTTCATATCATACCAAAGGTATATTGTTTATTAGATATATTTTTACTATGAAATACTATCTCTTATAAACTTTCTCAGTGCCAATTATTTCTTGATGAATTGGAATTGAACTCACTACCTTCTAGATACAATAACGACATCTTTCTCGATCATGGTGTTCTAATCCCTTCCTATCATGAAAATTAACAAATGATTGTCCATATACTAATATATTAAAAAAGCAACATCTGTAATATTGATAAAGTATACTAATATATTGATAAAGCAATAACTACAGTATTGATAAGGTATACTGATATACAGGGTGTCCCAAAACGACCACATGAACTCTGCACAGCTAGATTCCTCGTTGGGAGTACATAAAAACTGCCCAAAGAAGCGTTCCTGTACGATCCATAGTTTACGAAAAAAATGCAAAAAAACAAAGTATGACGTCACTGCCGGTGCAAGAAAAAACACTTTATTGAACATATCAACAGCAGTATATGCAGCGGATATCGACGGGCATACTCCCTAGCAGTTTATAAGGTATTTCCATTACATCGGCCGTACATCAAGTACATGTCGCAGTAGTCACGAACGGAATACATGGCCACCATACGAAGACTACCGGTAGCTGCAAGATGCAGCCTTTTAAATACCAGTTCACTGGCGGCTTAACGTCATTCCATGGCGCGCATTAATGACGCGATATGCACGATGAACGTTTTAAACATTAACGTCTGGAGATCTATGCAAATACTGATGTTGATATGTCCAATAAAGTGTTTTTTCTTGAAATGACGTCATACTTTGTTTTTTGTATTTTTTTCGAAAAACTAGGGATCGTACAGGAACGCTTCTTTGGGCAGTTTTTATGTTCTCCCAACGAGGAATCTAGCTGTGCAGAGTTTATGCGGTCGTTTTGGGACACCTTGTATTGATAACAAAACCCAAAGATCAAAGACAACAAAAAAATCAACTTTTAATTTTCATAGTGGTATAATGTTCATTTACAAGACGATAAGACATAATCAGAGTTGAAGTGCTTTAAGATTCATCTTTCTCTTTTAGCACCTTGTATTACTTCTGTTTTTAGGGGAAAAAAGACTGTTATTAAAGAAGATACTTTCATTGCATTTATTTGTTTGAAATTTTTCATCCTTAAGGATGTGCTTATTTTATATTATTCTTAGTCACATGACAGCAGCTGGCCTATAACGAAACGTGAAAGAAAACATGACAGCTGCAGATTTTTTATCTGGTAAATCCTATATAACTTAAATAAGAAAGTTAATTTTATTTTGTACAGTAAGAAAAAAATCAGGTATTGAAAAGATAAAGTTTGTAAATTGAGAGCAAAAATAAATAATTATTTGCTACATTGCTTTAAACTTATTAAGAAACTTATTTAATTTATTAATTAAAAATATAAATTGACTAAATAAATAGGTTTCAAACCTCTAATATTTAATTTGTTAATTATAAAACTTTAATTTTTTTCAATAATATAATATTTTGGTAAGGAGTTAAAAAAATATTGGATTATATTACATATCCTTTAAAAACAATTTTCTGAATTTATATGTTTAGATCTCCCTCATGGATCGTTTGTTTAATATAATAATGGTCAATAGATTGGAAAAGTTAAATAGAAAAAGGAAGTTCCATTAAGTGCAAATAGCCAACATACACACATTTTAAATAGTAAAATAGGCATTTTCTTTATTTCCAATCACATCCAATAGGAATAGTCAATCTTTCACCACTAAAAAAAGCTGAATTGATGACATCTTATACAGTGGGCATCCAGTGGATGTGTAATCATCTTCCAAAAGTAGGGGGACTTGTAATCCAAAAGCTAGGAGACCCCTAGACTGGTCTTGTCAACATAAAAGGTACACTGTACCCGATTATTACTGCTGCTCTTAATAAACACGATAGATTTTCTAGTGGAAAAGTTACAGAAAGGTTACTTTCCTGTGACGAAAACGACGAAACAATCAGACTACAGCAGCTTCATAAAATGAAAGCTATAATTTTTTAAAAAATGAATGTCAATTAAAAATGGCGCAAAATTTATAATGATATCGTTAAATATTTGTGTATATAAATGGTGCTTATAAAATATATCACAAAATACATAAATAATAGTAAATTTTTGCCATAAGTAGGACGAAACATACGAAATGCCAGATTTACGTGATAAAGGTACAAAAGTTTTTTGTACAGAGTTTAACAGTTCCTCTCAATCAATTATATAATAAAAGAGAATTTTTCTTAAGATCTATATTCAAATTCAATTACTATAATACATCTACTATAATACAATTCAATTACTATAATACATTAGTTAGAATTGTAATTTTAGATCAATGTTACACAAAACAATATTTTTTATCATTAAAGCTATTTAATCGTGTAATATAGAACTCATTTTTTAAATTAAAATTCATTTACTTATTTCATTTATTTATTTTTTCATTGAAACCCTTAAATGTGAAAGCCTTAAAATTCCAAAAGTTCGAGCAAAATGTCATACGTTTTCTTACATTGGCTAAAGCCTATCACGTGACTAAGAATAATCTAAATCCTTCCTGCAGTGACACTTGCCTTGAAGTTTTATTTGCTATCTTTCTGAATATCGTGACACTATTTACAGAGCAAACTTTTGTTCAAATTCTTATTCATTTTTAAAAATATGATCGAAAACTTAGTTATCTAAATATTGGTTTTAAGACTTTAGTTACACTATATAACTCTTAAAATAACTTTAAATTATTTTCCTGCATTTCCAGATCTCCAGTTACCTTTACATTGCTAGAAATCAATATGATTCAAACCTTTTTATGCTGAATGCTTCTTTGGGAGGCAGGCAAGTTACATAAAAATTTTAAAGTTCCTCAAAATATTAGGAAAAGAATTAAAGTCAAGTCAACTCCCTATAAAAAAGTAGTAAAAAAATTTTTTTTCTTTGCGCAAAATGTTGTGAACACTGTTTTTAAAATATACTTTAAGACTTCAATAAAATCATCTCAAAATATTACCTTAATTGCATTTGGAAGAAAAGTTAATATAGTTACAAACATGCAATTTGTATCGTTTGATAATTGAAACAAATAATAAACTGACAAAACTTAAAGATGTAATGTTTTTAATACTTTTTTGCTACAATCTAATTATTTACAGGAATACTGAATATTTTTTGTGTGTATGAGTTTTCAACACGAAGAAGTTCACCGGCATTGTTTTGAAGTGAAAGTTTCAAAATAAGTTATGATACAGGAATATACAGATTTTTTGGAATTTTTTTGAATATTTAATACATTTCTCACAATTTACATGTATGATTTAAAATCTCACACTTCAATTACACTGTTCTCAAATAAGAAATTCTTATCAATGAGATTCAGTTTAGGAATTAGATTTTACCGCATGCAAAGACATAAAGTCCAATGCCTTGAAGAACACACTTGTGATTATCCTTCAAATTAGTTTGTATCAGCAATCTCGGAAAAGTAGAATGCACGATTTCCAATTCAATATAAATCTATGCATATTTCTTATAATCGTGATAATTGCTGTTATAAATTAGCCCATAATCTTTCTCAGTTTTTAAAATTGGGTTCCACAGAGGATTTCACCATTAGCTGATGTTTTTTTTTATAAGTTGCAACAAAATTAAATTATTAATACACCTCATAGTAATTTTAAGAATTTATAACGAATCTCTGGCACACGAAAAAAATAATTAAATCTTGCTTTGGCTTTATTATGATTTGGCAAGATATTGTTCAGGAAGAATTTCAATAAATGTGGCCACTGTCCACTCTGGAGTTGGGCAACAGAAGTTCCTGAAGTTGTGAATCCCCATTAGCATGGTCTGTTGAATCTGCATTCTCTCGGATGTAATATAGCCTCGTTCCCAATGCGTGATGCTGGTTTTCTCCTTCAGTTACAATAGACACCTCATCTTTCTGAGGGTAATAGGAGATACTATCACGACGAACATTGACATGCTGGTATCGAAGGCGAAGATGGCAGGCCAATACCATGAGCAAGAAACAAGCTCCAGATAGTACTATAACAGTTGCAGCGCTATCCCAACTGTATGTTGTGTCAGTTAATCTTGAAGATAGTACACGCCTTTGAAGAAGCACAACGTCTGAACTGATATTTGAGATATTTTTTGGGGGGTCGTTCAAGTTTAGGAAGATTTTCGAGTAGTTCGCAATATTTTTTTTGACTGAGAGGTCCGCATTTTCAGATATTCTTGGAAGCATTATCTGCAGATCACTGGATTTAGCAGTGTCCATTGTTTCCTTAGAAGTTGTTGAAACAGTGGAAGTGGATTGCGTGATTTCTTGTGTAGTCTTATTCACGTAATTGTCAGGTTTTTGCGTTGATGATGCATTGAAGTTCAACTGTATGTTAGATGTTGATTGAATATACGAAGTGATATTTTCTGGCTCAGTTTTGCTGTCAGGGGAAGGAATAGATTGCGTAATGGAGGAACTGGAGAATGAAATTGGAATGGTAGATGTTGATATTTCCTTTACGTTGAGCGCAGTTGTGAAGTTGATGTGGAGAGTGGATTCAAAATCCACGTCTGTTAGCATCATTAAAGGTTTAAATTGAATTTTTGGGGGCGTGAAGCACCTGATGTTATAACTACTGTAAAACTGCACGTTTGATTGTTTTATCCAGTTGGCTAACCATTTTATGTTCTTGTCACAATGCCATAAATTTCCACTCATTTTTATAACTTTCAGAGCTGGAAAAAATGATGCGAAATCGGATCTCAGCTTGACAATGCGATTGTGCATTATATTCAACTCTTCTACTCTACGAAGTCCATGAAGTATTCGAGTAGAATTGATGATAGCTTGAACCAAATGTGAACTGTCATATACCTCTAAAACTAGAAGGTTTTGTAAAGAATCAAATATTTCCCCACTAATTTCAACCATTGTGGGCACTCTAGACATTTGGAGAGTAGTCAAACTAGATAGTGAATGGAAAGCATTAGAATCAATCACTTTCAAATTATTTTGAGACAAATCCAATGTCTCTAATTGTGTAAGGTTGTAAAACACACCAGATGTCAGATTTTCTATTTTATTGGCTTGAAGATCCAGACTCTTAAGATTTATAAGGTCACAAAATGCGCAAGGGTATAGACTTCTGATTTCATTTCTCTGTAAGAACAATGTCTCTAATTTTACCAAGCCCTTGAAGCTGTAATTGTATAAGTCTGTCAATTTATTTTCTTCCATATACAGGGCTGTCAGACTAGGTGGTAAATTTGGTGGAACTTTGGCGAGACAATTCCCATTTAGCCAGAGTCTCATGAGGTATTCTAATCTTCCCAATGCGTCATTTTCGATCTCACTGACGCAGTTGTCATCTAGCACCAGGAGTCCCAAGTAAGGATAACTGTCGAAGTCGCCAGCGCTTATGTGAGTAAGATTGTTCTTGGTGAGACGCAGATCGCGAACGAATCTAGTTAAGCTCTGTGGGACTCGGTCAAGACCCACATGGGAGATGTCGATGTACTGGAGTCTCGAACCGAAAAAGTCAAGCCTGGAAAATGATGCGAGAGGATTGTTGCTGATGATGAGATGGGCGAGATTCGTAAGGTACTGAAACGTACCAACTTCAATGCAGGAGATGTTGTTGGCATCCAGGTTCAAGTACTGAACTCTGTGGAGACCAGCAAAGATATGCGTTGTCAATGAAGACAAGCGATTGTCTCTCAAGTTTAACTGTTCCAAATTAACTAGCTCAATGAAAGCTTCCTCCAAGAAGTCAATGGAATTCGAGGACAAATCAAGATGGCGCAGGTTGTGGAGACTTTTGAAGATAGAGGAATTCAGAGTTGTGAGACTATTCTGGGACAAATCGAGACTCTCAAGTTTCGCGTTCATCGCGAAGGTAGAGTTCTCCATGTTTTCCGTATGAGACTGCTGCAGCTTCAGTTCCTCCAAATCAACCAAATGGGCAAAATCTCTTGAAGACAGTTCTAAAACTATGTAATTTCGAATTTCCAGACGGATTGCTGTACTTGGTATATCGTCTGGGAATCGTTGTAGGCCATCGCCCACACAACTTACATATTCACTATTCTCGTCACAGTAGCATGAATGAGGACAACTCTTTGGTTCACTGCTGAAAATGACACCCACTAAACACAGAAGAATCTTAAACGTTATGTACAAAATCATGATCAATCCCTGAAGTATTATACAGCACCGATATTTTAAATTTTATCTTATGAATCGATTTTATAATCGTTGTATCATTTCTCTTAAGATGGATTGTTGATTAAAAGTTCATTTTGCATTGTACACATGAAAACTGTTTTAGGAATATGATCAACCATACCATAAAACGCCTTTTAATTGTGATGTGTTCCGACGAATATCTCATCATTTGATGACAAATTAATGCTTAGAAATGAATTATTTTCCATGACTTTGAGGAAAACAAAATTGAATTGTTTCTTGATCCATCACTCATTAAATCATGTTAAGTCCATTAAAAACTTTAAGAAAATAAAATTATCCTCCTCCAACAAATGCATCTTCATTTTGTTTTCTATTTGAATTCAAACAGATATTCATCTTCTATTTAACGTGATATTTTGTGCAAAACTAAAAGTCATTAGTTTTATTAAGACGCATGAAATTTCATGTTTTGTACTTTTGTAAAAAAGACTTCGTCAATGTCTTATTCCTTCCTTTGAATACTTCTGAGTATAAGAGTCACCTGAAAAGAAGAAAACAACGCTAAATTATTTATTTTAAAGCATAGGAATAAAATGAGCAATAATATTTTTTAAGAAATACCTCTCATGTCATATTAAAATAAATAAATAATATGATTTTTAGAATGAAAAATTAAATTAACAATAAATACAGTGTAAATTTTCAATAAAAACTCCCAAGCGTCCTTTCTGACAGAAATGTATGAAGAAAGCAGATCCGCATCTTTTATTGTTCAACTGTAGCTGAGATCAAGTCCGGTACCTTTCACTTCGCAGAGCGGCTTCCTACAAGTAGGCCATGAAAAAGGAGGCATTAGTGGTTCTTCCTTCTGCATGCATGACTATCAGAGTGGATGATTTGGAGTTTATAAGGTTTTCTCTTTTGTGATACGTTGTTGTTGTTACTTATGACATTTGGAAAAGCCAAACTTGCTATGCCGTTGGCTATGCGAATTTAAGTCAGTAAGGTGCGTCCTTCGTTTAACCAGAGCACTACGAAGAATAAAGTACGACTTTGCTCTAAACTCCTCCAATAGATGGCACCACCAGAGGATCCAGTCCCTTAGTTTTTACATTGATCTAAAGGGGGATGAAATTTTATCCAGACCATTACATCAATGGTAACTGCTCAACGACCGACCACAGGACTTTCGATTCCAAAGATTTAACGAGCACGTATATCGCATATACTCGGTGAGTGTTTAGCGGCATTGAGAATTGAACCCCGGTCTTCCGGACGGAAGGCCGATGCCGTATCCACTACTGAACTAAGGCTACCACGGCCATTCTAAGGGATATGTTGGCCTTGTTGGTTAGGGCACCGTTCTCTGGTTAGGGCACCGTTGTTGGTTAGGGATCATGTCCATAGTGTCGGATGACATTCCACAGATGGAATACCAGCGAGCCACCGACGATGGTCCGGTCGAGAACTGGGAAATAGAGGAATAGTATAGGAATTGACGGAAGACAGGAATTGACGGTTGGAAAATGTTCTAAAAGGAGAGAGTTCTAAATTTTATTTTAACATATGAGAGAGTTCAAAACAAATCTTTGAGAGAGTTCTATCTTGCCATGTAAAGTGAGTGGGTGCCGACGAGTTTACTCGTCTCATCAAGGTATGGTTCGCTGGCTCGTCTACCGAGGCAGGTGGCGGCTGCTGGACGGTAGACTGGAGTTGAAACTTTCGGGTGTCTTGGTACTCGAAATTAGTTATAGAAGCCTCGGCTTCTGGCACTAAGCCTCGACCACTCGATCCCCTTCTGTAGGAAGGTAGTGAGTTCGAATCCCGGCTTAACAAAAGATCCAGGGTGTTCTCTAATGGCAGCAGTGGCTCTTTAAAACTGGGGGTGGTCGCAATGTCCTCCAAGTGAAGTGATTCCTCTGGGGGAGACAAGTGCAGTATTGAAGGTCTTCTACTTGGTCCTTGCTACAAAATCACGAAGACTCCACCCGGCTGCTTCTATTTAACTGGTAGAACCTACCTCAGGGCTAGGTACAAGGAAACATGCTGATGGAGCAACAACAACGGCCGTTTGTGACACGGGAATATGATCCACTATCTGCATAAAGTCCTACAGGAAGACGCTTTACATGACGGATATTTTAAAAAAGCTCCTTACAACAATATCAACTATGCGTTGTCAAAGTATCCTCACTGAAAGTGAGAATCGAACTCCGGAACTAACGGTTAAATAATAATCATTCAATTTGGTCAAAATCGGAGTGAACGGCGAGGAATTAATATAGAAGCATTTTGGCGATGAGTCTTTTTAACGTATATATTCAACATAAAAGAGACAGTTTGTCTTTTACAAAAAAGAAATTGGTCCTTATCATCTATTAAGGTGTAAGGGCCCCATGGAAGCTAAATCCGGGTTTTGGCAGCGAGCCTAACAGCAACTACTGAACACCTTTCTGTATACTCGAGACGGGTGCGACTCTGGTGCGAGATAAAGATTCGAGGAGGCAAAATGTGTTTTGCTTTTCATTTTACGAGATCTTGAGGGAAAGGGGGGCTTATATGGCGCTCGTGGACCATTTGTATTCGCGTACCTCCTCCGCTTCGATACTTCGTCCCAAACACGTTATGATTCTTTAAAAAGGAACTCGGTATTAGCATGTCTCCCGGAAAACGCTCCGTGGATCGCACTATAAAGTTTACCCCTCCTCCCTTTGTTTAAATGGTAAAGTTTGTATTAAGAAGAAAAAAAAAGAAGAAGTGCATGTCGTGAGTCGTTACGACACGGTACTCAAAAGTTCCAAGCAATTTCCATGGCCATATCGGTTTTTTTTTATAGCCGAAGCAGTTAAGAGAAACGCGCACCCCTTAAAAATCTTTTCATTCACTCTTTTAGTCATTCGCCAATTTTTAGTGTCTGCAGCTTATTTTGTCTCCTTTGGATGTTTATGAAACAAGAAATGAAGTGAAGAAGGAAATAAAATTCTGAATAATGTTATGTAGCGCACTCTGCCGGCGCTTTTTAAGTGACTGATATTGTATTATTCATAGATGATAGTGGGAGAAATTACGGTATAGTTATCTCACTTTGGATGCAATAAATTCTTTTTGAGATTATGGAATGAAAACACCATAATACAATACAATAGCGTTTTAGTTTAATTGTATGCTAAGCAGGATGTTTTGTAGTTAACTATTTAATTAATTTTTGGTAACCATAAAAATTAATCCATTTATAATTATCATAACATATTATGAGCAAATATGTCTGGAGAACCCTTATTACACAATGAAATTTAAACAAGTATTTGAACAGGAAAATTATTTTCATAGCAGATATAAGTTCATGAATTTTTTTCAGAATATCAATTAAGGGTATGATTTATGATAAACTATAGTCATTATATAAAATCTCCAACTGAAATATGAGTTTTGTTTTATTTTTTAATCAATGGTCATTTTTTTCATATCAAGGTTAATTTCAACAGACTTACAATTTAGAGTGTGAATTCCAAACCACTACAAATATCCAAGCCTGATGTGGAAATCGAACTTAAAAACTTTAACCGAAGACCAGATAATGCTAATAACCAGTTCGCTGGAATTGAAATCCAGTAATTCTCGGGAATTCAATTTGAAACACTTATATTCTGCATAAATATATAGCTTTAAAAGACAGATATACAAACTTTTATGAAATAGAAAAGTTAACTAAATGGACTACCTAGTAATAATTTGTATTTGTTGTTAGGAATATTTATATAATATATATAAAAAAGAAATACTAAGAAACAAATAAAACGGCCTTGATTTGTTGTTTTATTTTGATTAAGGTCATATATAATACAAAATTTACAGTAATTCAGATATCTGTAGAAAATTGTTAAATATTTATTACATATTTACAAATTCACCAGACTTGTATATTTTTTAAATTGTTACAAAAATGTACACTGTTCGCGATTTTTGAAAATACTATTTTGTTCATTCAACCTCAATATAATTTATACATATAATAAAATATATGATTTCATAATATAATGAAATGCGTATACAGGACCGAGATTTAAATTCCTATTCAGAAAAAGAATGATTAAAAATATTTTCATTTTCATTAAGAGGAAGAAGTGAGAAATTTTAATTATTTTTTAAAATAATAAAAATTTAAAAATATTTATTTACATTCCATCGATCGAAATGTAAATAATAATAATAAAAAAATTTACAAGGAAACTATTTCATTTTCAATTGCATTTATTTCAAAAGTCTCTTACCAGATGGCAGCACCATTCCAACTCTGAAAAGTTTCGAAGGAACAAGCAATTCGGAGAGGGAATTAAAACAGTGTTTTCAATCCTTGAATCTTTCTAAAATCGAAAGCGCATCATTACTGCTTTTTATTCTTCAATTAATCCACTATAAGCTGATACGTCTTTTATGCCTTATTCAATTTTTTAAATTATTGGTTCACTATTTAACTAAAATGATTCATATATATTATTATTACTATTATTTTTAAATTGGTTCTTGCAATAAAATGCAAATATAATTTCTATCTATATGATGCTACAAAAATATTATTCTGTGTAAAATATATAAATCATCATAATTTTTTATTAAATTTCCGCTCTCAGATTATATAGTTTATATTTTTTAGATATTTATTTTAATAAACTATATTTTTTATACTGTATTTAAATTTACTTCATTTACGACCTTATTATACATTAATGTCTGGGATACATTAATGTGTGCTCTAATACCCTTTCTTTTGGGAGAGTATTAAAAAACCGAAAGCATGTTTCAGCTGAAGAGGCCAAGACAATATTTCTTCAAAATTCTAAAATAAGAGAAGATTCAAAATTCTAAAATAGGAAGTCTAAATCTATCGTTTATTATATATTTTTTTCAAAATTGCATATTTTTAGAAATATTGGGAGAGAGGGAGGTCCGATATATTATGCATAACTTTTTCCTGTTTTCAATTGATTTCTTAACTTAAGGTTTTTGTCTACTCGATGAGTAAAAATGTAAGTCGCATTTTAAAGTTTTACGCTTGGACGATTTTAAGTAGTTTTAAAATAAATTATACGCCCCCATTCTTTAAGCGAACAGGTTTTCAGAAGCACGAGCATAGCGGTATACACAAATTTACGTTGTTCTCCATCCAAGTTAAATACATACATTGTATTAAAAAAATTTGATAAGAAATATACCCTATGTTTCAAGCTATCCAGAGCACATAACATCTTACGGAAACTAAACATTTTATCTCTACATGGATTACACTCATTCTAAACGTATTTAAAAATACATTTCTTAATTAATTTTGATTATTCTTTTCCAAAGTATTTCCTTTTTAATCATAAAGTGGTTGTTTCTTTCGTTACAGTAGGGATCCTGAGTACACCAATTTTTTAACGATTTTCATTGGTTTAAAATATCCTTGACGTCAGATGACGTTTCATCTACGTCACATCATATTCAGACGGCGTTATAAATCTGACTTGTAGACGAATTTGCTGTCTGCCTTCAAATCATCTTCTTCGAGTGGCAGCAAACAAGGCGAAGTTTATCATCGAATATCTGAGAGTATTGTCGAAGTTCATTTTGTTAATAAAAGGATTTCTTATGTAAAGACCAAGGCGTCGGTTTGAGTAGTCGTTTTCCATTCATTCAAGCCATTAACACGCAGACAATAGAACAGAAGAAAAAGCAAAATGTGAAAAAGACAGGACAAAATATACACTTTATGGTTAGTTTAAATCGGCAAGAACGATTTAAATTTTTTTCTTTTTTACAAATTCTGAATTTCAGACATATTAGAATTTAGTAAATTGTATGAAAGAGAAGAAAATGGAATATATTATCTATACATCTTTTTTGATTTAAAATAATAAACGAAAGGCACTTTTCCTTTTGCTTTAAATCTTTCTAATAAAATTTTTTTATTACTGCAAATTAATTCTTATTCAGCATTAGAATAAATGTTACTTTGGTACAAAAATCTTCTTAAAAAGTGTCTATACTTAATGATTTTAAACCAGTGTTATCGTAAGTTATTATGTTTTAGTTATAAGAACCCACTTTGTTTTATCAAAATGATTTATAGCTATATATATTTAGTATTGCAGAATCCGAACAAAATTTTAAACAGTTTTGCGTAAGTTGGTTTCGAGACTACATATTTTCCTGCTATTCGCAATCTTTCTTCTTGTAAACTGATGACGATAAATGTTTAAAAAATTTCGAATAGCTTAATTTTCTCATAGGATTATCAGTCTTACTTTTAACATATCAAACAAAATCAAAATTACTAGAATATTTGCAAAGGTAAAACATTTTAAAATAAAGCATTAAAAAATTTTACTTTAAAAAAATTCGTTTAGTGTTTTAGTGTTCTTATAATTGTTAAAGCTGATTTTTTCCTGGGAAATGGAAGCGAGCAATGTACTTAAAATTAATGCATAAAATGCTTCGTCGAAATAACTTTGATATTAGTAGTAAATGAATAATTTTTTCGAGAATGTCACAATTAAGATTTCTGTAATAAAAAAGATATCTAAAGGAAAAAAATTGAAATCTAGAATGAGATCCTAGGAATCTCAGCTAACAATAATTTTTTAAAAACATTACATAATTTTAGAATAGAAATGAATACTTAGATTAGAATATTAGACGATAATAAAATAAAATACGAAGATATACATAGCCAAATTAAATTTAAAATGGTTGTATTTAAACTCATTATTTTTTTCAAATTTTATCCTTCGTCTATAGAAATTAATGCATTCTAAAGAAAAATAAGACATTTTCTTCAAGAAAACTATATACTATAATGCAACAATAAATTTCTAGATAGACAATAAAATTTTTATACACACTCCCACCTAGGTATTTTCTATATACGCCGATATTTTCCTTGAAAATAGAACATATTCTGTCGTATTTTTAATCCATTAATACAACTTTATTATATATATATATATATATATATATATATATATATATATATATATATATATATATATATATATATATATATATATATATATATATATATATATATATATATATATATATATATATATATATATATATATATATATATAAAATTTAACTACAGTTTTATATGTATACATTTCGTCGAAGAACTTATTAATACTTCTACTGTTAGGGAATTATGCTAACCACATGCCACTTAACTTACCTCGTTTTCTTAAATGCAGTAGTTTGCATCTAAAATTGAAAAAATTCTTTTTAACGCTGATTCATCTTCTCATGCCACATGATTTTCCTTAGCATTCTTTAAAGTTAATTTCATTGGGTAGCTGATAATTATTGGGCTGTCACTCACTTTTACACACGAGTTATAGTTGAGAGCGTCATCCAAGTACTTCAGTAAAACTCCGCCCAAACTAACTTTGGCGGAATAAGAAGAAATGAACTCTACCATTTAACGCGATAAGTAGAGTATAAAAACAATTAAATGATTTTTTTATTCCAAAAATGTGTGTCAGTCATACATGATTGAGAGTGAAATAATTATTTCATAGTTAATGTATAAAATCTAAATAATACTTGAAGCATAAATATTCTCAGTTAATTTTTTTAAAATTAAAATTCCGTTAATAAAAATATTTAAAATATGTTGTTGTTACTAATGACACTTGGACAAGCCAAGCTCGCTATGCTATGTGAATTAAGTCAATTGGGAGCGTCTTTCGTTTTAATCAGAGCACCATGAAGGCGAAAGTACGACTTTGCTCTACACACATGCCATAGGTACCAATTTATAGGGTAGGCAACCATTCATACCTCATTCATACAAGGAAAGGACAAAGATAGGATAGATAGAGAGAAAAAAAAGTACAGCCATGCCCGAACCGGGATTCGAACCCAGGACCTCCTTATCCGCAGTCAGGCACGCTGACCACTAGACAAGTTGGGCGGCATATTTAAAATATGAAAGCATTTATCATCAAACTAACAGAATTAGCTTTTACTAAAATATGCTTAAGGAAGATATGTGTGTCACTTTTATTTAATGGTTTCAATTATTATAAGAAATTAATAACACTAAATCTAAATGTGGATAACCGCATATATGTCTCACAATTAACAGATTTATTGAAATGCATGCATGCATACATAATATATATATATATATATATATATATATATATATATATATATATATATATATATATCACCCTAGTAGTGGAACACGCAAAAATTAAAGGTTATAAAGTTCTTTTTAAATTAAATACGTTCAGGCATTTGCCTTTCAGGAAGATACTTTCGCGTACAATTAGCCATAAGCTCTAATGCAAAATCTTAACTATGGAAAAACCTAGAAATACCCTAAGTATTGTTATTTATACACTATATCAGAAAGTATAAGCACAGCGGTCATTTTCAGTTGCTTAAGAGTAGCTGGGCACCTTGGGAGAACCAGTAATCTTTCATTTCAAAAAGCATGGTCCGGTTATTAAGCTGTATATATATATATATATATATATATATATATATATATATATATATATATATATATATATATTTATGGGAGATTGAATATACCAAAGTCATTGGTTAGTTTGTCGGTCTCATTCATTCATTGTCGAGTGCCAGCTAGGCTGGCAACATGGGGTGCGCTGCTCCACTTTTCCAACTGAACCATATTTTGGTGTGGAGTCCGACTTCCTCAGTACACACATGCCATAGGGACCCGTTTATAGGGTAGGCAACCCTTCACACCTCATTCATACAAGGAAAGGACAAAGACAGGATAAATAGAGAGAGAAAGTACATCCATGCCCGAACCGGGATTCGAGCCCAGGACCTCCTTATCGTTAGTCAGGCACGCTGACCACTAGACAAGTTGGTCGGCTCGGTCTCATTATCGAAAGGGAATGAACTCGAATTCCTAATTGATTAAAGATTCGTCCTATCCTCTAAAAGTGTCTGGGGAGCGTTACATATGTTGCGGACGCAATGTCCTCTAAGTGAAATAATACCTCTGTGGGTGGCGGATCAAGTATTGTGGGGTCTTCTGCTTGGTCCCTGCTTTTAAACTGCTAAGATTCCCACTCAGCTGCTTCCACCTAATTGACAGACCCCAACAGAAACAACACCTAGACGATGGGAAATGGTATAGCAATGTATGGTCGTAAACGCTTTCCTATGTCCGTAGTAACGATACAAAAGAAAGGAAGTACATGAACATGATGATAAATAATTTTTTTTTCTCAGTTCAGCAAAAATGCTAGGAATTCTTTGGCTGATGTACGCAAAAGTTGTCGTGTCGTAATTCGCAGCATCATATAATGTTGCATGCGATCTCGCAGTTATAGCTCTGCCGTGTTTAGTATTTTCGAGAACGTTCTGCCTTCAATTCACCGGAGAATCGGAGTGTTCTTTGGTGTGAAGATCGTTGCCTCTTAACATTTTTACTTTAGTTGTTCTTTGTATTGAAAATAGTAAACACGTTTTCTCATCTTCATAGTGTCCATCTGATTTTGTGCTCTGTGTTGTCGCTACCGAGCCAGGAAAGTGTTTTCGTTCATGGATTGCAATGTGATTTTTCATAATTCAAAGTGTACTCTGTTTCCAACTGGTACACCCTGCACAACAATGTTGCGGACATAACTAACCAATTAGGATTGCATTTCCCTATTTAAAAAATTGTCAAATTTTAAAATCATTATACTTATAATATAACTATTTAAAGATAAAAATGATATAAAAAGTATAGAAATATTTTGTAATATTGAGAAATAAATGAAAAAATTTGATAGAATACTTCAATAAAATAACATTTTTTTTTAAAAAATAGTTATAAGAGACAAATGAGAAACTGAAAATGAAATGTTTAAAAAATTTTAATTTTAAAATTCTTGATTCCTTGTAAAAATATTTCTAGATAAAATATTTATTACTCGTTTAATAGGGTTTTGTAAATTAGAATAAAAAATGGTGTTTTTTATCTTACGTAATTCTTAAAAATAGTTGTCATGTATAACTCAAGTTTCTATTCACTGTTGTATTTTTAAAATAGAGAATTAAGCAAATTTGCTATGTATTTAACAAAGGTATACTGTGCAGTATTTATTCTAAAATTATTATTTTTTACGAAATTGCAAATTATTTAATTAAAATATTATTATTTGTAAAAATTTATTTATAATACTTTTAATTGAAAAATAAATTATTTTTTAAATTAATTTATGTGTTTTATTAAATAATAACTAGTAATAGCAGAGAGTTATTTTTGTATATAATTATATTAGTTATTTCATAAATATGGTAATGAGAAAACTGCAAATTATTTTTCTTGCAAATGAGTTAAAACAAATTTTTATCATCTCATTTATTACATATAAATTTTATAACTTAACCAAATTATTTTTAATTTACATATTTATTTCTGTATTTTATTCAAAATTATTACCGTTAAAATAAATTTATATTTTACTGAAATATGTAGGAAAACTAATTATAATAAAGTACATACAAATACATTTATTGCATAAAACTTCCCTTAAAAGATTTTTATTTTCAATGAAAAGACCAAGGTTTTATTCATTTATTGTACTAGTTTTTAGTTTTCATAGAAACAGTTCATTAATTTAAAGAAAAAATAGGAAAATAATTTTACTTAGTCTTGTTATCTCCTCATAATTTGTGGCATCAATTCTTTTATAAGCCATTCTTTTGAGATAGGGGAAGCAGGTTTTTTTCCCGCAATTAGTACAAATTAATGCTGAGAAACACGATTAAAATCTCGAGATTAATTTATGGTTCTTACAGTTCATAAAAATATGCTATGCAATGGCACGTGGTAAGGGAAATTACATTCAGAATTTGAATTGTTGTAAAGCTGAATTTGCTACACTTGGCAAATTTTTCGTAAAAGCTTTATTAAATTAATGATGGAATTGAAATCAATATTTTTCTCATTAAGTCAATTTCTAATCTGGTGCTTGACTTGACTTTAAACAACGTAATTGGTTATGATCGTTTAAATAGAAAATGCTTAAAACCATAGATAATATTCTTTTTGTATTAATGTTTTGTAAATTTGAGACATGCAATATTCTTGTAATTAACATTCTACATGTCAAATTTATAAAACATTAATATAGGAAAAACAATATCTATGTTTGTAAACTGAATTTATCTAAGCAATTTTAACTAATTACGTTTGCTTAATATTTCCGTAATTAAGATTTTACATGTAATACAATATTTTATTTTGGATTTTTCCACAGATTAAATTAAAAATATACTTCCAATGCTTTATTTAGTTAATTTTCAGTGATTAAATTAATTAGTTAAAAATTGCAAAACTAATTTTTACTTTCATTCAATAAAGAGCTTAAATTTTAGTAAAATATTTAATGAATTGAAAAATTTCATTTCATAAGGTATTGGCAATGTTTATCTGAAAATACTGAAAATCAAATTTTATATTTATGTTCCACAACAATTTATTCTAATAAGACTCAACTGTAATTGAGTTATAGGAAGAATAAAATTAAAATTCATAAACTTTTATTTTTCAAAATGTATGTGTAATAAATAAACTATGATCAGTATGTTTATGATTCTTATATATAAAAGAAGCTTCTCAGAATAAGAGTTCGCTCTCATAGAATTTGGCTGTAGCTATAATCTATATGAAGAATAAAATATTCTCAAAATTCTCATTTATCTATCTAGAAGATGGACATAGACTAATGCTTAGAACATTTATATTTCATTATTAGGAGGTTTTGTTGCAAGAAATTTGTCTGTAATGTAACTCGAATGTAAATGAATTATTCGTAAAATAAAATTTCTAGCTTATTTTTGAAAAAAAGGTGATAAGTAGGCTATGTTCAGTATACACTTCACTATAAGAAAATTTTCTTTGTATAGAATATTGGTTTAATGGGATGTAATTTGAAAATGTATTACACGAGGAATAAATAGATTCCTAACCTCATTTATCATACATGTGAACGTATATAGAATAAGTAGATTGCTCTCAGTATTTAAAGGTGATAGAGAAGTTTTCGTTGTATAGATTTTCGATTTAATGAAACTCGATTATTATTGAATTAAATGAAGCATGAAATAAATTATTAGTTCTCTTTTAATATTTCACTCTAATAAGACTTGACAGTATTTGATTTATTTATCGGAGAAATGAAATAAAAAAAGAACTTGTTTACCTTTCAAGTGAACGTAAATAATAAACAAACTGTGTTTAGATTTTATATTTCGTTTAAAATTTCGCTCCTGTAAAATGCAATCGTAATTGTATTATACGGGTAATGAAATAAAATTCCTAAACATTTCGCTTAACTTTCAGGAAAATGTATATGTACACCAAACATTTTGCTAAAAATGTATGCTTCGTTATAGTGAGGTTATCGTTATACAGGAATTTACACTTGGAATACTTGTCTGCAATTGAATAACACGAGACATAAAACAAATATTTTTAAGCTTTTCGTTTATTTTTCAAGGATATTCATATGTAACAATTAGATTGCTCAAAATTTAAACAGTATATTATGCGAAGCAATGTAATGGCAACTATGAAAAATTAAGAAATAAACGAGAGAGAAAATCTCTCTCATCTTATAATACATAATAATTTAATAATTCTTTCCTTCTATTTAATGCATACATTTTTTTATAAGATTTATTAAATTAAAATCTGCAAAAATTATTATATTAAAATAATCAATTATTTTAAGTGCGTTACGAAGTATTTTTTGTGATACTTACAATTTAAACTAATTAATGTAATTATTTTAAGAAGGGTGGGTTTCTTATTAAGCAAATAACTTTCAAAGAGACTTGAGAGATAACTCATTAAATAAGCACATTAAATCCTGGAAATTCAAATTATACATTCCCTCACCAAGCAATCTTCCGTAATGCTAATTCTTGGAAACTGCTGTTGAAAGTTCAAAATTCTGTGCACGTTCTTTTAGTGCACTAAAACTGAATAATGTCGCCAACCTAAAACTCCCGACATTTTGCGGTAAGGGAAAAGTTAAGTTAGGGATTCGTGCTTTTCGCCTGAAATGTGAAGAACGCTGTTTTCCTGTTCCGCCATAATTTCTAAGCCGATGCGTTTGAGTTCCACATCGCTCAGAGACCTTTCTAGGTTAACTTTAAATTTGTGAATAAGTAAGAAGATAAGAGTTTTATGGTTCTTAATATTTTTTAATAGCAGAGGATTATGTTATTTCAGCTGCATAAATTTTGTGAATTGAATTTTTTAAACACCATTTTTTTTACCAACTGTATCGTTATAATCAGAAAAATAGCAATTAAAATCTGTGTTATACTTGTAAGTGGGATGACAAAACTTTAAACGATTCGGATTTAGCTTAACATTCTAATTTTTGGAAGCAGAAAGGTAATATCAGACCAGGGTCTTTTAATAATTTAATATGGTTTCTGATCACTGTGATGAACATCTAAAGTGGAGGTAAAGTCCCAGAACTGTTGAAGGCTGTTCAGTTATTAACTCGGCATTAAAAGTATTTGAGACGACAGGTAAATGATTTTATGAGAAAATTTAAATTCAGTTTGTCCCTCTCTGTTCTTTGTTCGGAAAGGATGGTTGATTATTTAGAGAACTAAAGTTTAATGTGAACCCCCGATTCATGACAAACATCCGCATCCGAAGTGGAAATAGAAATCTTGAAATAAATATATTTTTTCTAATCCCCGGTTGCAGTTAAGGTGTACCTATTCTGTTCTACAAGGGACGAACATGACGACATCTTATACATACATGGCGATGCCCGTGAGCATTGGACTGTACCTTTAGATTAACAGGTTTGGAAGACTCGCACCCATCACCTAGTGCCTTGTAATTTTGAACCATGGTCAGGTGACGAGGTCACACCTGAGCTGGCACCCTCTTCTCTACACTCACACCTCACCAGCGAAAGTGGAATCGTATGCAGTGGGACATCCTGTGGGTGTACATTCGTCGCTCTGAAAAAGTGACGAGGTAAAGAAACACACACGCATATACAGAAAGGGACATCCATGCCCGAACAGATTCGAACCCGGGACCTATTGCTTCGAAGCTAGGGACGTTAACTACTCCACCATCAGCTGACTCTTGAAAAATTGAAGAACAGGGCATTGACTACTCGGTTACAAGCTCGGCACTAACAAAATCACTGTGACATTTTAAACAGAAATTAGAAGACTTAGTTTTATGCAACTGTTTAGATTTTTTATTATTATTTATCATCAGTTTTTTTTTCACGGTGAGAGGTTAGATTGCGACCAGTAGCTCTCATTGTGAATCTGAATACTCCAAATATCACACTCCATCGAGGTTATAGTCTAGTCAACAAAATGATCGCCGGCAAACCAAGATGGCCGACAATTCAGAAGATGGATTTGTGTCGGGGGAAAAAAAAATTGAGATTATGAGACTTAGTAGATTTTATGTAATCACTCCTCGCGCTCCACTCCAATTATTTTCTATACATGCAGAGACCGCTGCTATAGCTTATAATAAATAATTTTTTTTAAAAATATTTTGCGTGCTGTATATACGAATATGAGTTTGATGTACCTGTATAAGTGGTAAATATGAAGAATATATCATTATTGACAGATCTATATAGTAACCAATAGGACATGCATTTCAAAATAAATTAATCAGAGCTAAATGAGGAAATTAATTATGACCAAATTAATGATTCTGTCACTGAAAGTGAACGATTAAATGAAAACTTTTCATTTTATTTTCTATTGTCTTTTAGTTTTTTCTAAGCATAAAAGATACCTATATAAAATAAAATCATTTTTTATTCTGTGTGTCCGTTGAGCATTTGATATGAGTTGAATTGAAAATAGCTGCTAAAGAATGGAATGAAGCTTATCAAGACATTGTTTTTCAGCTAACTTAAAACATGTACTGCATCTCATATAGAAGTTTTAGTTTCATAGCGTTAATTATTAATTTAAACCATAAATTTTCACTGATTTGAACTTACTGTAAAGTTATTTATGCCGGGTTAGAGAGTAGTGGAAAAATGCTTACAACATCAGATTTTTTCACTTTTTCTACATTTCTAAAATATTTTTAAAATAACGAATATTTTTTTGGTTTATGAAAAATAATTGCTTTTGCCACTTTGAGCGAACGTACTTACGCTTTTTATAATACGCAGTTGATGAGATAAAAACACGAATGAAAGGAAACCCAACTTCAATATTTGATAACTTTGCAAATATAAAAGCAGTTTTCAAATGGTCAACAGCTTACTTAATTTGATTTTAACTGATACATATCACAATTTCATTTTATTTGAGAAACGGCATTTTAAACAACGATATAATTAATTATAATTATATTGTAATACAAATACCACTAAAAATAATATAAGCATTTTTGATTTTATAATCCGCAATTTTCCTACGAAAATTTAACTCGTGGAAATCAGGTATGGCGTTTTAAGCATATCGCGCTGTAATGAAAACCATAACTCCATGCTTAGCGCTAGAAAGATATTTTTATAATGAAACATCAGTGAATATTTATTTAAAAAGTAGTTAAATATAAAAAATCAAAGTAAGAAACATATATAATCATTTTAATTGAAATCTTTCACTTGAGATTGAATTTTTTAAAATTTAAGTTCTGTAATGTGAACATAAATACTATAAGAAAATTAATATAACCTTCACCACTTTCTATTTTCTATTAATTTTTGAAATAATATATTAAAAATTATTAATTTGTTAACCACCTGTAACAAAGCTCTGTTTGTTAGAAACTTATTTTGACTTGTGCTTTAAAATAAAAAGTACACAGTTCTATAAAAAAAAAACCCTTAATTGATATTAATTTTGGTTTTGTAACGAAAATTATTCATTTTATTCGATTATTGTCAAAAATGTTTGTTTACTTAGAAATTATATTGGCAAAAGTTTTTGCAGAATGGGCTGAAGATTGCATAAAAAATAATAGATTTCGTTTGGCGTTTTTAAAATGAATAATTTTGGATGAAAAGTAAGCAAAAAATTATTAAATGATTAGCTATTATCAAAAATGTTTATATAATAGAAATATATAGTATCAAATGCTTCTTATGGACAGTTTAATAATTTATCAAAAATTAATACATTTTCGGGGAGATTTTAGTCTATAATTATTGCCTTATATACACATTAACAGCTCCATATAGAGAATCCACTGTTCCTCCACTGATGCTTCGGGGCGTAAAGAGAAGTGTGCCAGCTCGAGTGTTGACCGCGTCACTTGCCCTTGATTTGATATCCGATGTGGTTGCTTATCTTTAATGGTTTCTATCGGCTAAAATAAGTGGTAGGTAGAAAATTTGTTGCAATTACTCAACTTTATTTTTATTTGTTGGTCGAGGTAGCTTGGTAGGAATAGACATCGTTCTCTTAGCTAGGCTATAGGTTCGATATCTAACGCAACCGAAGATCTTCATGTTGATAGGGCCTATATCTGTAGGTCTGGGGCGCGTCTATGTTAATATGTGACATCCAAAGTCTTTCCACTGGTGTGGCGTGGATTGGAGAGGAGGGTGCTAGCTCAGGTGTGACCTCGTCACTAACCGTGGTTCAATATTATGAGGTACTTGGTGATAAGCGAGTATTCCAAATTCGTTAACCTAAAGGTGCAATCCGGAGCTCACCTGCACCGTTATGTATGTGGGTATGACAGAGCCTATGCACGTTAAAATATTTTGGGATTCAATGTTTTTTTGCCAATATGTGCTATGCAACACGGAGAGAAGAGTGCCAGCTCAGGTGCGACCTCATCACTTGATCGTGATTCTTAAATTGCGAGGCAGTTGATTGCGTTTATAAGTTGGTAAATTGATAATTGATAGGTTTGTTGATCGTTTTATATAGTTAGGTTCATTTGGTAAAAATAAACAATTCGAAATTCATTGCAATAACTTAGCTTAACTTTCCTATTAACGTTCGATTACTTTGGGAAAATTTTAACTTTCATAAATTAGCTGAAATATATTCCAGAAAGCCTTCAGCAAATATCAAATGCTGAGCTTAGATATTTCATTTTCTATAATCCTTGAAAGGTTTAGAGCGTTTAATTCCACAGACTATTGCGCACAACCAGAAACCGATTTTATTCTTTTTATCCAATGGAATGTTCAGTATTATTCAGTGTGAATTTAATCGACTTTTATAACATAAGAAATATTCAAACACTTTACTGAAAAAAATTGCTTTGGGGGTATCATTCCCCAGACATGATTAGGAAAAGTGTTCGAATTCAGTCCCTGGCATCGCTTTCGTTTCGAATTTCACGTTTGCTAACTTGAGTTGTATTCAAATGGTGCATTAAAGATCTTTGAGGAATGCTTAGAAAAAATACACCTTTATCTCTTTTTCTTCGCGCAATTCCATTTCTTCCAATACCTTTCGAAAAAAGCAGCACTTTTTGACTTTTCTATCTTTCCCCCCTCTCCCCCAGCCGCGATAGCGAGTGGGGGCGTGGAAGGATCAATAAGGGATGGCGGCAGATCGTCGGCCAGACCGGAACATCCTGTTGATTCCCGATCCGGGAGAATGGAATCCGGATTTTCTTCCTTATTTTTTTTTCTAAAGCCCATCGAATCCACTTTGCGATGAAGAAAGAGTCTACTTTCGGGTGTCGGCCGAGCTGTAGATGTACAGGCGAAAAAAATGGATATTGCCACCGTTAAGAGAAAAGGAGTTGTTTTGTTGAATTGTCAGGATTTCCTATCCTTCTTTTTCTTCGAGATCTAAGCCCCCTTTATGAGAAATTTCTTGCTCCAAAAGGTAATTACTTTTTCCCATGACGACGCTGTAAATTGCTTGGTATTTTATTTTAGTCGTTTCTTTTTCTTTGGAATTCGGTATATCTAAATATCCAAATAAAATTCACAGAACTGTTGTTTTTTTGTAAGTTATTTTGTTATAATAATAAATATTACTATAATTGTATTCGATTTCAATGTTTAGAATAAATAAAAAAATTGAAAAGTGAGGCTGAGTTTCTCAACGATTATCTTTGAAGATTCATTTATTTGGTGAATTTACTTTTTGCTTTATCAATATTATGTGATTAAGCCGTCATGATGTTTATTTTTTGCGTTCATTTCTAAGTCCACTTTTGTCTACCGAAGATACAAAGTTCACTTAATCAACCCAGAACTCAGAATCAAGGTCAAATAATTGAGGTCCATACCTATAAGTTACATTTCATTTTCCGATTCTCACAATATGAATGAGAAATTAGTCAAAATTATATTCTGACCTGCATAAGCTCTCTCAGCAGAATAATTATTATGTAGCCACAGGATACCTGATTTTACAATAGTTTAGCATGTTATTTTTGGTTTACTTTTTTCACGTCGCATTACTGCTTTTATAAATAAAGGTGAAAATGATTTGGTTTATTTTTACTGTATAGTTACTTTTTCCCCACAATGAGGAATTTGGATCTACAACATAAATTGGTCTCCGAATTGTATAAGCAGTACGTCTGAGATGTAATTGAAACTTCTGAAGCGAAGCGACTATCTAGTTGTTGTTGACTATCTAGCTATCAGTTCAGCGAAACAGATTACGTAGAATGAAATTTAAGTTTACGTTTTTCCTTCCTAATATCAACAAAGACAAGTCACGAATATCTTAATGGGTTGTATTCTTAAAACCATAATTCTCAGTACTGATGAGTTAATCGATTTCAGGAATACATATTCTTTTTACTTAGGGTTTTCTGAGTACATAAAATGTGGTTATTGCTTCACATAAAACAGTTCAGATTATATAACAAATTGTTTTGAAATTTCGTTTTATAATGATTTCTTAACCATGAGAGTTAGTTCAGCTCTCATGATTAAAAAAACTTTAATCATGTTTTAATCATGATAAACTTTAACCAGAGTTTAAAATAAATCATGTGAACAACAAATTGTCAAAGTAACTGGAGGATAGAGTAAAACTGTAACAAATATTTAAACTTAATATAGTACTTTTATGGGAAATATATTTGTGTGACTTATTAAAATATGAATAAGAATATAAAAATAAACTGTGAGGTCTACAGTAAACTGGAGAAAACTAGAAACTTTCTCTTATTTAGAGAAAAATAAACATTCAAGATTCCAGGATCCACTCAGTCTAAAATTGTGTACCCCTTCTTCTAATGACCTTCCACTAACGTGGTGTGGAAGTTTGAAGAAGATACCAGTTTAATGGTCGATATCGTCATTTGACTGATTTAAGATTATGGGCAATAAATTATAATTAATGTTTCCGCATAGCAGAAACAGGCAATCGGAAACCGGCTCAATAAAAAATTAAAGAATTTTTTCAAAATGTTATACTGCGAAAAAAATCCTTTTATTTTCAGTTCACTTGAAACTGTGATTTAAAAAATCTAAAATACGAGATACCATTTGAATTTGGTATACTTGGTACAAATATTTCAGCAAGAAAAATTTCTAAGGCATATTATCGTTGTAGTTTTGCAATATAAACATATGGATAAACATGTGTATGCAAAAAGTCATATAAAATTTAAGTGACTCTATTTTTATTAATATTCATTGTAAATTATAACTAAAAGGATTAAGTTAAGCTTCATAAACAATGCATTAATCAGTAACTAAAAAGTTGTGTTTCGAAAGAAAAGTTTCTCTAGATACCAGTACAATTAAGAATAGATGTGATATAATCTTTATTTACGCGATTTTGTTGGCAATCAAAACAAGTGTTGCCATTATTAAGTAATTCTGTAAAATATCTCTAATTTTTTTACAAGAAAGGTTTTAAAGTACGTCTAAATTAATACGGATTAAAATGTAAATCTGGATTATACAATAGAATATACTAACTTATAAAATAAATAAAATAATAGTAAAAACAAATTCGTATGAAAATAAGAAAATGTACACATAAATTTTAGGAAATTACAAAAATTTCACACGATACAAAATTGCACCAAAAACACAATTTAAACCTGCATCTAAAATCATTATTAAAATGTTGCGCTAAATTATTTAATTACTATTGGAATTTGATTTACCATGTTTCAAAATTTGTACAGTTTATAGATTTTGCGAATTCTGTTGCATCTTATTTATATCATTCATTATTAAAAATCTGGATTCATCTCAAGTTTTTTTTATTGCCTTTTCTTGTTCTGTATGAAATCGAAAGATGCTTAAGACGCATCAGTATTTCATATCAGTGGAGCATGGTTTGAAATTATTATCCTGGACAGTTTATATTTTCATTACTATATAATTCTGCAACAATGTTCCCATCTTGTGGCAACGATGGAAGCTAAGAAAAAAATCCTCCGTACCAACAACTTGACTGACATCCACTCCATAAAGAATTTCCCTTCATTCAGTTTCAAATATCAAATCCATAATCTCCAGTTCATTTTAAGACATGCAAGAAATATTTTTCAATTGTTTTTAAAGAGTCGGTATTTCAAGAACTTCTAAAGAATTTATTTTTTAGATGATCTATAAAAAACTTTAAAGACTTAAACATAAAAAGATTTTTTTCGAAAGATTTTTTTACGGTAATAGATTTTAATGTTTTTAGATTAATGCTTCAAAATATAAAAAATAGTAAAATAGGAGTTAGAAAAAGTTTTAAGTTGTTCTAATTCAACAACTTTTAACTACTTAGGAAGAAAGGTTTTCTTTTGCGAAACATTTTTTACATATCTAACTCTTTTAATTTTTATTATTAAGAATTTCCTCTCATCCATTTAAATTTATTATTTAATACATAAATTCTTGGTAATGTTTTAACACGTTTAGAATATTTGTAGAATAACAGTAAAAGAAGTTTTTTAAGTCGTAAATTTAAGAATTCTTTTCGAGGCAATTTTTTAACGAAGTTTTTTCATGTATTAAAATAAGAAATTTAATATTGGATTAATAGTTGAATAAAGTAAAAAGTTTGGATTAACATAAAAAGAAAAATTACTATATTAGAATTCAAAAAGGTTAAAATGTAGAATGTTTTAAATTTAACAATTTACCTACAGCTATATAAAAGGAATTTTTCTTATTAATTCTTTGTACTCTTTTTAAGAAAAATTTTCAACGAAATTTTCTAAAATTCTTTTAAAATGTTTAAATTAAAAATGTAAGCAAAAATGAAAATTTTTCATCTAGATTCAAATTTTATTTTTTATACATATTTATTAGCAACATTTCAACATGTTTAAAATAATCTAGTGTTGTGGAATATTCAACAAAAAGCGTTTATTAATTTAAATTCCTTTTCTTACCAATATGCTATGGAAACTATATTAGAATATGCGCGCAGAGTTTCATTCACTCATCCATATATATATATATATATATATATATATATATATATATATATATATATATATATATATATATATATATATATATATATATATATATATATATATATATATATATAATAAATAGTATATTTTATAAAATTAATAATCAAATATTAGGTGGAGTATAAAATTACTAATCAAATATACTAAATGGAAAACAATACATTGAAAATACGAACTATAGTAAATAGTTGGAAAAGTTTCAAGGAAAATAGAGATCAATACATTGAAAATATGAAATATAATAAATATTTGGAAAAATTTCAAAGAAAAATATAAAATGGAATGAAGTACCAACATGGCCAGCTTCGTCAGGGGTTGTTGACCACATTGGCACAAAGTATGGCTTTTCTGCACTGGCCCAAGAAGGCCTTCTTGGGTCTTCTTCCTTCAGAAAAGTCATTAGTTATGTATTACTAAGCATAGATGTTTTTATATATTCTTGTGCTACATCTAATCTTGCATTATATATATATAAAATATGAGATTTTTCTTATTCATTAGTTTCTGCCAAATAAATGAAATAAGAGAATTTGTTTTTCGAGAATTAAATAAAAAAATATGAAAGTAATATGAACTACCAACGTATTGTAACAAGGTTAAGTTTAGGAATTCTGTATTAAAGAAACTAAATAAAAAATTTTCCATGAAAAATTGGTTCTAGAAAAAACTAGGTAAAGAAAATATCTAAAAATGTTGGATTTTATAAATCAACAACAACAAAATACATCGTACTTCAGAATAATATAAGGAAATATTTTTTGCTTTGTCACAGGGAACAGCAAAGAAAGTTTTACGTTTTAGCTCCTTTGTTTTTTCCCTAGAAGCTAACGGTTAAAAAAAATCAGATTTCTTTTTAAATGAGGTAATTTTATCTTTTCTGTATTGTTCATAATGGAATTTTGTGTTAGAATATCAAATCTGTTCTATTATTTCGTTTATTAATATTTCTTTAGAAATACACAAAAAGTTGTTATAAGGATGTAAGTGACATCTCCAATTCATTATTAAACTCATTTGCAATCAATTCATTTCCATTTTACTTTTGTATTGTGTATTAGTGAATTTCGTATCCTCCTCTAGTTCTACATTACATTAGCAAAGAAGCAATAGACAGTGATTAATTAACATTAGGCAATACTTAATTTTAATATGCATTAATCTTTTCAACACGTTATTTATCAATCTTTGACTGTTATTTATCGAACTTGGATTTATTCTGCCGTAGAAATCTCACATTTCGATCACAAATGCACTCTAAAGATATACGCTACAGGTAAATTAGAAAAAAGTATTTTTAAATAAATTTAACGAAATATTTAGATGAAATACTTGTTTCCCAAATATTTCATACAGAAATACAACATACAGTTTCTTTTTTTAAAGATTTTTGTTCTTTTTGGAGATTCATTCATTCTTGGCGAGTTCTATATTTCGATAGTTTGGTATTTGGATCTTTTCCCCTAACCTTTTTTTACACAAGATCTTATTCTCATGGAGGATCTACATTTGAATTTCATTCCGAATCATCAAAAGCATACTCACACTAGAGTTGTGAAGGAAAATCACGAATTGTTGCTCGTAGTCGTTATTAGTAACAATTTAAAAAGTTAGGAGAAAGTATATATTTATCAATACTCCATTCACACAGTCATTTTATCTGGAATCAATATATCATGAGAAGAAACATAACTCGGAAAATAGCAAAGAGATCATGTAACTAAACGATTTCGTAATATATAAAATGAAAGCTAAAATAAAATATTGATAAAAATTTCTTTCGTGATTTGGTATTAAAAATGTATTATACTGTTGAAATTCCTTTTGAAACGAAGTCTATAGACGAAATTAGGCTGAAATTTTAATACCATAAAATTTATCATCTGCATAATAGTTTAACTGTGAAATAACGTTTAATATTATCAACTATATTTTCGATAAAAATGTGCAAATAACTAGAAAAATTTTATGTCGACCGATGGCTGAGTGGTTAGCGCTCCTGACTCCTGAGCTGTGGGTCCTGGGTTTGAATCCCGGTTCGGGCATGGTTGTTACTTTTTTTCTCTGTTCTCTCTGTGTTTCGCCAAGCTGGCAGCCGAATGGTTAGCGCTCTTGCCTTCGGTTCAACAGTTCGTGGGTTCGAATCCCACCTTGGGCATAAATGTTTGTAGTGGTTCGGAATGCACTTTAAGCCCGGTCTAATTAGACCTCGTGTGCAAAAAATGACCGTTGAGCGACAAACCAACCAACTCTCTGTGTTTCTTTATACTTTCTTCCGTGATGATGTATGAATGTGGCCCACCCTATAAACCGGGTTTGAGGTGGTATGACGCGGGTAACGCTACTCGCCTCCGTGACTTGGCTCACAGGTTCCCGCTAGGTAACGACAAATGAGTAGCAGTTTCTGGCCTTGTTGTGGAATAGGGTTCAATTCTCAAGTGCCCGCCGTTGGAAAAAAAAAATTTTTATTTGTTTTTCTTTATGAGAATAATCTATTATTTGGTTCAATTTTAGTGAACATGAGTTACGTTCCTTATTTGGCACTGAATGATACGTTTTACCAAAAATTAACTATACTTATAACTAGTGGGCCAAATTTGCCAGCTTTGGCAGCCGTGGGTTTAGATAAAAAATTTGCACACAGTTTTTTTTTTAAAGATTGTGATTAGAAAACAAAACAAAGTGTTTACTATTTTTTAACGATATTTATCTATTTATTTAACTTTATTTAGAACGTCATTTTGAATCACGAAACCATGGAACCAACAGAAAAGCAATGAAAAAAAGAGATAAACTAAAAACAAATCGAATCAGGTATGAAATAAACCCATAAAAATTCTCTTTAGTTATTTATGATTTCTATTGTATACAGAAATCAGGACTCCCTGTTCTTGTGCACTTCCGATCAACGACGCATTAAGGAAATCGAAAACAAGTTCTCAAAATAAAAATTTTTCAAAACTTGGAAAATTCCGGCAAATATCGCAGTCTTTTATTTAAATATATTACACTATGAAAATGTAGAGTTAAAACACAGGATCTGACACCTCCATATTTTTTCTCTATTCCCAAAGTTTATGTACAAAGAGCAATTTAAAAAGGGGAAAAGAACCATATCCGCCCGACGAATACGCAGAACGAGGGTTTTATTTATATATCTTTAAATATTATGGTATATATTGTAAATTCGAGGAAAAATTCTGTTTACCAGAAGACTTGATATCCTGTTTCTGTAATAATTACATATCCCCATGAAGATTCCCTACCCATCATAGTATATAAAACGAATCATTTTAATAATTCTGCTTCAAATTATCATATAAAAATAAATGAATATAATATACTTTAAAGGAAAGGAGCTTCACTGTTGGGAAAACATTCAAGGTGAGTTATAAATCTTTGCTTAAATCACAGACTTCTTAAATAAATTTACAGGTTATAGTTTAAATTACTTTGCATATTGTTTTTATTGTTAAACTTTGAATTTTTCAGTGTTAAGTGAATAAAAAATAAGATAAATTAAGTTCGCCTTTCTTTTAAAGAGACAAATTATTTGAAAAAAACATAATAACATACTCACAATAATGACATACTTTAATTCTGTTGGAATCACTAGGTTTTATTTAGTTCTCTCCACAGCATAGTACCTAGAAAGTAAGAGGAGAATGATAAGTAAACCAAAGCATATTTAAAAATAAGAAATCAAATATATTATTTAATATATGTACTTAATAATCTCATTTGCTATATTCATTTATCAACTTATTTTGATAAATAATTCTAATTTTGATACTTAAAAAGTGCAATAAACTAAAAAAGTTTACTTTATAAATCTCAGATGACTTTTTCTGTTTAATATGATTTTACTATTTTGATGCGTTTTACTTTTTTCTATCATTTAAGTCTCTTCAAACGTTTATAACTGAATCAGCAATTAGATCGTAATCACCCATATGATTTTAGATAAAATTTAAAGATTGATTTCTTCTTTGGGAATATTGATCTTGACTCAGAATCTTAAAGGCTTAATATGAGTTATTCACACGTTAAAGCTTACTTTATGTTTATTTACAAAAATAAAGCTCCTAGCTAGTGTCTAGGAGACTGGGCCAACAAATCCTCTCTGCTCAAGAAGATTCTTCAGAAACTTTATCACTCTCGTAAAAGTTAGAAATTTACGATGTTATAGATAGAAATTCATTTCAAACACGAATACTCTTGAAAATATGTCTCTTTCGGAATTTGAGCCTTCGCTTAAAAGGTAGAAATTTTACGAGATTCTGCTTTTTTGCGGAGTTTTTCCCAGTCTTGTAAGAACTTGGACTCACGAGACTGTTGATGGAGAATTTTGATTGCTCTCTAAAACTTTAGAAACTTACCAGCTCATCGTTCGAAACTCATTTAAAGATTCACAAGTTCCAATGCCTTGCAGAGTTTGATTTCTCGTTTTATATAAAGAAAGGAACTATCTTATGGTTAGAAATTCGCTTAAGAGATAAAGACTGAGACATTTTAAACGGATTATTTTTTTCCTGCAAATTTGATAACTCATTTGAAAACTGGAATCGAAGAGGTTTTGTCTCTTGAGAAATTTAATCAGTCTCTTGAAAGGTAGAAGCTCATTTAAAATATATAGTCTCATGATATTGTTTCTTCCTAAATTTGATCGCTTGTTTAAAGACTAGAAATTCACAAAATCCTGCTTATCATACAATTTAAACGCTCATTAAAAAGATAGAAACTCACAAGATTTTGTTTTAAAGTTTGATCAATCTCTCTGAAAAGTTAGAAAATCAAGAATCCTCATTTAGAAACTCAAACTGTTAAATCTTGTGAGATTGTTCCTTGCAAATTTTGCTTTGAAAGATGAAGTACAAGCACTGGTCTTGAGAAGTCAGATAGTTACAGATTACCTTTCAAATTAGTGATGCGCGTATCAATACTGCCCATATCAACATAACATTCTACACTCCCATACCTGGGCCTTATGATGATATCGAAATGCAACTATGTAAAAAGGGTTTTCTTCTGAGACTCCAAACAATGGTCATCAGAAATGCTGCACGCAGAGCCGGAACACCTCAGAAAAAAATTTCATGTTTCTTCTACATCTAGTCCTATCGTTGGAAGATTAAACTCACTATCTATTTTTATGCTGCATTGTCAAGGAAAACTGATGTAGTGGTTGCCATGCTGAGAATCCGTGTTGCTCCAAACATTGTCGCACTGTGCAAACAGGTACTGGACGTGTTGTAAACAAACCTCTTTCTGACTAATGATTTGTGATGGGTTTTTACGATATAAAAAAGCAATCTCATTATGTCTATTCTTTTTAGGCTGCTGTTGAGAAAGATAGAAAGCTGTTGAGATCATACATGCCGTTCGTATGACCCTATTTCGACCAGTACGAATGGCAACATCATGGAATAATAATCCACATTCTCGATAGACAACGATCCTCTTTTGCTGATGATTGGCTGCTGTTGAGAAAGATAGAAAGCTGTTGAGATCATGCATGCCGTTCGTTTGACCCGATTTCGACCAGTACGAATGGCAACATCGTTGAACAATCCACATTCTCCATAGACAACGATCCTTTTGGTGATGATTGACTGCTGTTGAGAAAGATAGAAAGCTGTTGAGATCATGGATGCCGTTTGTATGCCCTATTTCGATCAGTACGAATGGCAACATCATGGAACAACAATCGACGTTCTCGATAGAAAACGATCCTCTTTTGCTGTTGATTGGCTGCTGTTGAGATTATGCATGCCGTTCGTATGACCCTATTTCGATCAGTACGAATGACAACATCATGGAACAACAATCCCCATTCTCGATAGACAACGATTCTGCCTCTGTCAAATTCCAACAATTACTGGTAAGCATTTTTTCTTTGTTTGTGGTATAACACATATTCTGAAAAAAATCCGATTTTTCAAAGTGATTTAAGAATGAGAAATCCACTGCACAGTTTCCCTTCAGGTATCGATTATCTGTCTTGCATCATACAGATAGATTGAAATGCCAATAACATTTGTATGTTCCAACCTCATCTTCCTTTCATGCGATATTTTGATGCTCTTAAAATCATTTTTTGGTTATTGCAATTTTAATGACCAGAAGAGTACTTAGCGAAAAAATTAAATTAAGAATAGTAATTTCTTTTGTTTATTTAAATTTGAATATATATTGTTCGAGGAAACAATATAACTTAAAATTTAAATAACTTGAGATATACATTTATGATCAGAAATAAAATTCTAATAGTTTATAATATGTTATTTATTTTTTATACCCAATATCACAATGTTTTATTTTATTACCTTTATGTATCTATATGAATAATGAAAACAGTTAATGATATTTTTTTAAATGAACTTCACAATGAGAAAATGATACAAAAATACCTTGAAAAAGAAACATTTGTTATATCAAATCCAATTCTAATATTTATAATGTGTCATTCACGATATGAAATATTTAACTTTTAAAAAGTTTTGCATAATCTTAAAATTATGAAAACATAAAATGTTACTTTTTTTACAACCCTCATTCGTTTTCGTTGTACAGATTGTACAATGAGAAAATAAGACAGAAAATAATTTGAGAGAATCATGTAATAACAACTCGAATTCTAGTTGTTCATATTTTTTTAAATATATAATATATTAAAATAATTTTTGTGTAATCATGAAAAATGAAAGCATGAAATATTTCTTTTCTTAAGCATCGATTAATGAAAAAATAAGACAAAAAGAAAATATCCTAACCGAAACATTTGGGATAACATTTCAAATTATAGTAAATTATGGTTATATATAATACGGTATTTTTAAATGTTTTTCTCATCTATGAATGACTGAAACATTAGATATTTCCTTGTTAATATTGATTGTATATAAGAAAAAATAAGATAAAAAATATCTAGAAAAATATTTTGTAAACACAGCTCAAATTCTAATCGTTTACAATGTATCTTATGTTATGCACAATATATTATTTTTTAAAAGCTTTACATATCTGTGAACAATTCGAACATTAAATGTTGTATTCTTCAGATACAGCACAAAAATTGGCAATCTGTGTGCGTAGGAGAATCATAAAACAAGTTGGTCAAGAGAAGTTCGATACAGCTTTTTCACACGTTCGGTTGCATTTCGATCTTTACAAGGAGGAAAAAAGTAGTTTTTATTTATCTATATTTTTTTACTCTATAAAAGAACAAGTTGAGACAGGCACTCTCTGTCTTTATCTTTCATTCTGTCATTTGGCCAACCCTTTTCGAGATGGAGCGAATGAAAAATTCTAGACGCCAACCTTTGCAGCTGGGACAAGTAGGCAAGAATTCCTGTCCAATCGAGCAAATCTTATTTTCAGCTCAGAGTCGTTGACATTTTGTCAGAAATGCTATCGGCTTCTTTTCCATTATCAATACTTGGCAGCTTTCGATTGGAGGCGCGCAAACGATTCGGAATGTGTGGATATAAAAATGGCTCCAGGAACAACTTTTTATTCTGTTCGTTTGCCTTGCGATTTGAAACAAGTCGACAGATTTTTATTTGTTCTTTCGGAGATGGCAGAATATAGGAACTATAATAGCTGGAAAATATATTTCTTTGAAGCGTAACGTAAAAAAAATCATTCTAAAGGACAGTTTGTACCTGAGAATTGAATTGTGAACTAATATAAGAAATCAATTGGGATCATTAGATGTTTTTTCGAACACCTTATAGAAATTTTGAGCATTGATTTTGATAACTTTCCAGTTCTTTCTTTTAGATGTAGATTTTAACCGTGAACATTTTTCGAAACAAGATGAAAAAATTATAAATAAAATATTCCCATATCAATGAAAACTCATCAAATTTTCAAATAATAGTAGAAATAGAGTTCCTTTAATTTTATATTGCGAAAGGTACCATAAAAATAATTGTTATTCTTAGTAATTATTAACAATGGGGAATTCATACGATTCTTAAAAATCGTATATAAGTCACTCTTTCTAAGGTAGAATACAAATTCACACAAAATAAATCTATTCAATTTTCAAATACTATATTTTTTAATTTCACACATTCATTATTGAGTTCTTAATGAGAATAAAGCATTATATTTATTTGAAACAATCACTTTATCATATTTTTAAGAAATTTAAACTGAAAAAATTCGCTTTTTTCTTCTGATTTTAAAATTTAATAGTTGTAAATAACATAAGGACATAATTCAAGGTTAAAAAATATTTTTGATTTGAAAATTGTTAGAGTTTCATAAACGAAAAGATATCATTTCCAAATATAGCTTAAAATGTTAGATTCCAACTATATAATGTCGTTAACTCTTATTCTCTCCATACACATAATATATTATCAGTAAATTATTGTAGGCTATTTTCCTATCAGATTTCTTAAAAATTCACACACAAACAAAATTTTTTTTTAGATTTTAACAATTATAAATAATACAAGGACATAAATGGCAAAAATTGCTCAAACTCAAAAACATTCTTCTGTTGGAAACCATCAAACCTTATGCAAATTATTAAATGCATATCATTGGCTTAGTATAAATTTATTGTCACATATGCTCTTCACTGTTAGAGATGAGAAATAAATTCAAAATTTAAAGTCAAAATGTTGTTAAAAATTCAATAATAACTTCATAAAATCATTTGCATTATGTGTATTATATTATACCCATAACTATTTAAAAAAGGACCTGTTTGTGTCTAGAAGCAATTTTAGAAGTTAAACTTCTTGTACTTGAAATATGTATTCATCATTGTTTTTATTGGCAAAGTCAGTTATGTTTACTTTCAAGCACCTATAGAAAAATGGTTTTCCAATTACTTCAGTTTATTAAATGGATGTTTTGGATTCAAATAATACTATAAGTGTCAAGGTAAATAAATGTATCACAAATATATTTCAGGTAAATGTTTATGGTTTTGAGCAAATGATTATGAAATTATATATAGACATAAAAGAATTTCTAAATTTTGTAATTAGATTGCAAACTTATTTTGAAAAAATATGTTTGCTATATAATATTCAAAAAGGCATCTTTCAAAATTAAAAAATTTAGTAGCTAATGAAAATCGACAGTTGATAACATTATTTAACAATTAAAGGATTCATATAAATTGGTTGCTAATTTCTACTCCAAATGTAGAATTTTATTATTCCATGTGTAGTATTACCATTAGTGCTTCTATAGCTGCTAATAATTTGAATGCTAATTAATATTTCTAATACATAATTTGTTATTCTAGCCCAGTATTACTACTAGCCCATTTAAGGGATGCTACTATAAATCAGCTGCTAATTTCCCACGTCATAATGGAAATTTACGAAAATATTAAACTTTCTTATAAGAATTTAATTTTAATAAACTTTATAAATTCAACTTATATATATATATATATATATATATATATATATATATATATATATATATATATATATATATATATATATATGTATATATATTCATGGTAATCTTTTTTCTCACTATTAAGCAATTTAACTTATCTTCATTATTGCCAAAAACAAGCACATGTAATGGTGACATTTTTAAATTAATGTCTGAAAATTTAGCAACAGTGATAAAGAATATGCAGTTTCCTTTTTTACACGTGTTTAGAAAATTCCCTCTATTCTCACAGTAAGAAGGCAACTAATAAATAATAATATCGAAAATGATATTCCAAGAGCAATATTCTGATGTTTTATAAAAGAAAGTTTAACTCAAAACATTTGATATCTTATGACTTTATAAACAACTTTTAGTAAGATCAAAATATTAATTATTTTCGAAAAATAATTTGCTTAAATGTTCCAAACAATATTAAAAAGTGCATAAATTTGCATGCTTTTAAAGCGCAATTTTTTATATATATATTTGGCCATCCATAAGAAATTTATAAATTTTATGTCATAAAATTTATGTTATAAAATTTATTTAAGTAAGTATTGATCAATACTCGAGTAATATGTGAGTATGATAATTTCGAGAAACATTTAAATCTAATATATATATATATATATATATATATATATATATATATATATATATATATATATATATATATATATATATATATATATATATATATATATATATATATATATATACCATATATCTATATATATATATATATAGTATATATAGCTACATATATATATAAAGATCAGTACATTTTTACCACTGTAAAGTTGACTGGAAATCCCATTAAGAGTCTATTTTTCAATTAAATTATTGTTTTGTACTCAAATGTAATTAAACTGATTCACTAATTCAGCTAAAGAATGTCATTTTCATTACTTATTACATGCTTATATGTTTCAGAAAACTAATCACTATAGTGTTTTTGGCGGAAAGAAACTGAAAATGTATCCAGTTAAAAAGGAGTGAAAATAAAATTTTTACCAGAGCCAAGTTGACGGTTAAATTGAATTTAGCTAAAATAAAATTAGTTTAAAAAGTGTTTCATTAAAATAATTTCCTTATTTCTTAACCATGATTTTATGGATTGTGTAATGATTTAATGTTCATAAAATGATTACAGAATAGTAAAGTTTAATTGTGATTAATTAAGAAAAAATAGATCTCTAGTGATGATTTAACTTTTTAATTTTATTCTTTTGTGAAAATATTATGAAAAACGACAAGAATCGATGAACAATAGCTCTAATTTTATTAGATATCTGAGAAATTCAAGCATTTATTCTTCATAATCCATTCAGCATTTTATCATCAAGGGCCAATCATTTTAAGTTGTAATAACGTACTTCAACTGCGCCCCCTATGAAAGCTTCAAGAGCTTCTTAGGTCTCAAGAATAAGGAAACTCTTCATTTGAATATGAATGCTTACTTCTATTTATTGTGCAGCAAAACAATCGTATCAAAAGTAATAATTATTTCTAAAATTTTTATTTTATCTTCAAAATTAAGCTATTTTTACATGGAAAATAAATATTTAGTTTTTTAAAAATCACCACCTATTTTACAATATCCCTTAAAAATACACACATAAATTAAAAACATTTTTCTGAATTATTTTATTAAACGCATAAAAACTTAATCGAAATTTTAAGAGTTTTAAACTTTTGATGTTTTCACAATTTTCATTAGAAACTTTAATAAGATACCCTGTGTGCAATACGCACATTTATAATTGAAACTAAAAATATGTAATTAGTAATTCAGAACTTTAAATGATCTAATGTTCCTTTTTATGAGCACATGAAATCCTGTATATCGTTAGAAATAAAATGAAAATACAGTAAATAAAATCTCAGTGAAATAGGGTTAAATGTGAGAAAATGATAAAGCAAAATTTTTTCCTTTAGTAATTATGTTTCTTTTGGAAAATGTTTTTGTTAAAAATATTGCTAATTAACAAAATGCAAATTTTCTTTATTTTTTATTTAATGTTCAACAGAGAAAGATTGCAATTTTTCTTTCTTACTGGTTTGTGAATTGTTAAAACAAAGATACAATATTATTTGGTATATTCTTCTAAATATTTTCCTCTATAAATGTTATTGAATAATCATAATTAATTTTATGATGCTCCTGGTATGACACAAATTTATTTATTTATACTTTTTAAAGCAATTTATCAGCTTTGCATTATTTTTTTCTATAAAGATTTGCGGAAATTGAAACTAAATTATCAGCGTTCTGGTCTTCAATTTAATAGTTTGTGGTTCGAGTCTCTCTAACTCTAAACAACATTGATTTAACTCTCGGGTACAAAACGTAACTGTAGACTGAGAAAAAATCAAATCAGTCCTGATGGGTTGGTGATTTTTGAATAAAATGATTTTTCTTAAATTTGTAGTTCAATTAAACATTTAAATAATCATCACACCCACAAATATAAGCGAATAATTATAATTATAGATTAAAATGTTATAGATGGAAACGGTTATCGTTAAAATGTTCGAGAAGAGTAAGACTTCAAAATTGGCAAATAGATAATATAGTAGATCTGACATTTCAAACTGGCAGTTTGCGAAAACAACTTTTAACACGTCCTGAAATATATATGAAATTAATTGAGCATTAATTAATGAGCAATTAATAATGCTACGATTAATAATGCAACGAAATGTGAGTTATAATCCTCACCAAATTATTTGAGCTGTAAATTTCACTTCTCTGATATACGTACCACCATCAATTTATTAATACTCATAAATTGATCTGCTATTTGTATGAAAAGAGGTGACCAGTTATAACATTATTAATGTATTGATTAGCTGTATTTTTTTAGTTTAAATTTTTATATAAACTTAAAAAAGAGTAAAATAAAAATATTTTTTATATAAAATATAAATTATCGTTCAAAATTTGATGTTCTTTTTGCGATTTTTTCATGTGATTAAGAAACAATTATTAATTTCAGACAGAAATTCCATGTTTGATTTTAGTTTAACAAACATGGAGTCATTTTTAAAAATAGAATTTTAATTTCGCAGTTTGTTAAGAAATTTTTTGCTTAAATATGAAAAACCTAAAAAATATATTTTTGAAAAAGCATTCTTTATTTGTGATTCTCAATAAATATTCATATGAGAAACAAAGAAATGTTTTTGCTAATGTAACGATAATTGCAACAAGTAAAAATTCAAAATACGTTAAGTTTGAGATTTTCAAAATGGCGGATGATAAGTCAAACGCTTTCGAATGAATGACGTATAAAAAATAATTATTAAAATTCTTTGAAAATGCACAAGGGGATTTATTACTCTCTAACCAGATAATATTTAATAAAGTTTTAGGCATTGTCATTTGCCTTTTATTATTCTCAATAAAACAAAAAAAAATCCAGATGAAATATTCTAAAATCCGATTTGTGGAACGAGTTTCCAATATTTCTTACAAAAATATCGATGAAGAATTTTATAATTTCATTAAATTAATAAATTTTTTATTTTAAGTACATAAACTTACGATACATGAAGTCATAAATTTACATTTTCTTCTTAAGAAATGTTTTTCAGATTATAAGATATTTCTCTATTTTAAGAAAATTGCTTATAATTTTTAAAACACCTGTATAGCTCGTATAAAAAATTTTTCTATAATGAATTATTTATGACTATGCGTTAAATTACGTATTTTTGATTCTGCTAAAACTTTTATTAGTCAACACAGAGATGAAAATAATATGGGATTTAATAGAATTTCTTTTTTTCAAGATTTACGATAAAATATGTGATCACAAAATCTAATGAAAAGATCGTTACATAAGATTGTTTTCGTATCCAAGAAATAAAAAACAAATAAATATATCACGAACAATCGGAACTATCATCAATTCCATCATTGGTGATATAACAGAAATCATCAAATCCAGCTTGCACGATTCTGAGATAAGATTTACTGTTTCCTCTGCAGGATGTGACTATAAGAAGGACAGTAACCACGTCTTGATTCAGAAATATTCACAAAAACGTATGGTAATAAACATATTTATAAATCAGTTTTTGGCATCAGGTTTCGAAATTATACGCTGAAATATTTGGTGACTTCAAATCTAAATTATGTTTTAATAAAATAAATATGTTCTTAATGAGACAAAATGTCATTTTTGTAGGAGCAATTACTTTGATATAAAAAAGAACTGTTTTTAATATTTCTACTTATATTTTTTTTAAAAAAAATTAACCAAAAGACAAATTAAAAATCAAAATTAATCCGAGATGTTAAATTATATCGTTTATTTTCTGTTTCAAATTTGTGGGTTGTTTTTAAAATTATACAATATATATAATTTTTAACCTGACATGTCATTTTTAAATTATGAGTTAAGATTAGGAAACATAATTTTTAATTTTGAATCTATATGGAATTGACTTTAAATCTAAAATATTTAATACAATAAAATAAAACATTAGTTTTTACGATAGTCATCAAGTAAGCACAGTTAGATTTCACTAGTATAAGCAATTGCAATTATTACATATAAATTTAAAATTAGTTTTTTTTCAAAAAATTTATAAAATGTTATCAAAACTCACCTTTTTAGATATTTGATTTTATAATCAAACGAAATGCCAATTTTTATTTCAAAAATTTTTATATAATTAAATTTTTGAGCTCTCTAAAAGAAAGAAAAATATTAAGGATAAGTTTTCCGCTATTATTTTCTTTCTTATACTAACTAAAGCAGCTTTTCATTTAAATAATAAAAATATATACATTCAAACACGAATACTAAAGCAGATACATTATATTTCCATTTTATACTGCTGCCATTTAGAGAAAGAATTAAATTTCCTGCAACACGAAAGAAATTGATCGTTTTAATTAAAGTTATAAATCGCTCGGGACATAAAATGGATTAAACTTATACTGCATTTTTAATGAATTCTTTGTTATATTAATGTTGGAATTTTTTCATTTTTTTCTTTTCGAAATAAATAAATTTATGCAATTATATATTATTTTTAATATTTGTTACTGTTTTTGAAATTGAATGTATGATATATATATATATATATATATATATATATATATATATATATATATATATATATATATATATATATATATATATATATATATATATGTGTGTGTGTGTGTGTGTACATTTTAATGAAAACAATAATTAAGTACCTTAGATATATATTTCATAGCCAAGTATTGAGTCATTGCTTTATTTAGAGTTGGAAATTTTAAATTTTCTTAAAATTTCCCTGATAGCATTTCGTTTGAAAAATGGAAAATTTTAATGAAAAAGTAAATGAATGTTATTATTTTAACAATAATCGTTCAAACAGAAATTCCAAATGAATATATATATATATATATATATATATATATATATATATATATATATATGATATATATATATAATATATATATATATATTTTATGTAATAAGTTTTGACAAATAAATTTAATCTAATGAACTTCTTATCACATATATTCAGCATTACTCAAAATTGAAGTAAATCGATCATAAATTAGCATTTCAACTGTTGTCCAGAATTCTATCCTAAAATGCAAGTAATTTAGAAATAATTGTTTGAAATATACGCGATCATCGTTTAATCTAATAACTTTGAAAAATAAAACAAGAAATTAATAAATAGAAAAGTAATTATTAAATAATAAACATTGAAGTGGAGTATCTCTTAAAACAACAAGCAGTATATAGGTGCATTCTTAAAATAAAATCTATATGTGAAATTGGAAAAAATGCTATTTCTTAATAATTTTATGAAAACCGTTACATTTTAAAGCAGTATAAATTCATGCAGATAAAATAAGATCGTCTTTTCAGATGAAATGAAGTAAAAAGTCCATTTGTTTTTGCTGTAAAATACCAAAGTCAAGTATTAATTAATTTAAGTAAATTTTGCTTATTGATGAAGTTATAAAGGTACAATTATGTCAAGTGGTCTCACAGTGGCTTAGTTGTAAAACCACATTTTTCAGAGAAGGAAATTCTTTCTGTTCCATTCCTGAGTTATGAAAGATTATTGTTGCTTTTCTGCTCTATCATTTGTCAAAGTAGGTAGTTGTGAGTTTTCTCGTTATTTGTTCTTAATTGGTACATGAGCACGGCTCATTACATCTGAAAAGTTCTTCCAGAAAAGCAATAATACTCAGTTTGTTTACAACATCTTTTAACTATTAAGCTGTTTTCTACACTTTGTCAAATTATGGAAAGAATGGTGGTCAAAAAAGTGTGCTCTTCATTCTGTGAAAATAGATCTATGGTATTGCGGGAAATGGAATGAAAGATACATGATAATAAACATCATAGAAGGGGATCTTATAAGTGAATGTTCTAACAATGTTGTTGAAAGTTACAGAGGTAAAAAAATTTTGGATAAATGTATGGCACAAAAATGTATTAAGAAAGTACGTTAATATATATATATATATATATATATATATATATATATATATATATATATATATATATATATATATATATATATATATATGCATTTGAAGACTGCCTAGCGATAGGATTTTTTAAAGGGATAATAATAATAAATATGCGTCTCAAAATGTGTAAAATAAATTTTAATAGCGAACTTTGATGCTTTTAATTATAAAAAGTACGATTTTTGTGACTATCAGATGCATATGAATCCAACTGGATATGCTTGTCCAAAATTAAAAAATGCTCAAGCAAATGGCGTACTACTATAAAAACAACTACTATAAAAATATTTATTATTACCATGGTTACTTTTAAATCTATGCTCCTAAAATATTCTCTTCAAATGAGCTAAATTGATTGCTATTTCCAATTCAGAATTTGGCATTCCAAAATGCCTGATCTTTACCATTAAGTCACGGTGATCCTACATTAAATTATTCAACATCGAATACCAAATAGTTTAATGCTGTTGTAAATTGTTTAAATATTCTCGTATAGAATTCAAGAAGGAACTTCCACAGATAAGGCAATAATAAGCAGAATATGTAAGTATTTAGCATAAGATGCATTTACGTATCATAAGGCAAAATATCTGAAATATTCCAAACCAAACCGAACGTATCGTTGTTTTATGGTAGGACCATGATCTTCGAAATGAAAGGTTGCAGGATTGAGAGAGATTCAGATCACTGCTGAACAATAAGAGATGGATGTTGAACTTGTGGTGAATCCCAGAGCTAGGCGCCATCGCGCCAAGTAATTTTTGTAACCCTTGTAAGAGGGATCAGAAGTGAAGAGTGTGCTATGCGAGTAGTACACGATTGGAAGAATGTCTGCAATAAAGGAAATTGAATAAAATTGTTTAAGGAGATGATATCGTGTAGTTGATGTTTATTTTAACATAACATACAAATCTCCTTAATGGTGACCCGGACGTGATCATTTTGGTGACTATAATATGTGGATATCGGCCTGCTTTGGAATTATCGGCTAATTTTCGCCTGTTGAAAAAGAGGAATCGAAACTACTGATGCTCTTTCTGTGCTGCGGTAACGTTTTTCAAGTGGTGGTGATTTATTACCGGGGTGCGTCATGTGGCGTGTTCCGAAAACAGCGAGAGGGGAATCGCAGATAAGTTTTTATTATTTCTGTTTCTTTATTCTGTGCTTTTGTTTTGAAACTTATGCGTAATTTTTCTGATTCTAATATCGTTTTCGATTTCATTATTGCTTTCATTTTTCTTATTTACGTTTTATAATTGTTTAGAGGTTTATAACTGTTTAGAGGTTCATTAATTATTATAAATCCTTGAAAAATGTATAATTCTTATTATGTAGTTTAAAATATCTTCATTATTATTGCTAATAGTTAAATATAACGCAATTTTGTTCTTAAACCTTGTATCATGGCTGAAGTTAATGCTGTTCAAATTCCTGTATATAACAGATCTGATCCCGCATTATGGTTTGTTATGTGCGAAAGCACGTTTGCTCTTGCCACACCAAAACCCATTACAGAACCGATAACTAAATATAATTATATTGTTTCCCATCTTCCTCCCGAAACTGCATCATTAGTTCGTGATGTACTTATGAAACCGGATGCAACCGATCCATACAAACAGATTAAACAGGAATTAATAAACCGCTCGGGAGAATCATCGCAACAAGAAATTCGAAACCTATTATTAGGTGAAGAATTAGGATCGCGCAAACCAACAGAACTTTTACGAAATATGAAGCGTCGCGCAGAATCACATAATGTTCCCGATAAACTAATGTTAGAACTATTTTTACAGCGATTGCCATCCAATGTTCAAACTATTTTAGCTGCAGTTTCTGATCTAACAGTAGAGAAAGCTGCTGAAATTTCCGATCGCATCATCGATGTAACGCCATCTCCTGTTGAAACGTTATCAGTTTCCGAAACAGATGAATCTTTCGAAACTAAAATATTTCGCGAAATTGGAAAATTAAATAAACGAATTGATCAACTTTCTTTTTCTCGTAGTCGTTCACCATATCGTCGTAACCAAAGCAGTCGTGAAAGAAGTAATTCCCACAAACGAAATTTTTCCATTTGCTGGTATCACAGACGTTTCGGAAAGAAATGTAGAGACGATAAATGCGTTAAGCCTTGTGCATGGCAGGAAAACAAATGCAGCAAAGAATAGAGGCGACATATTCTTTGCCTCGCGAATCACGTCGCCTGTTCATTCGCGACCGGACATCAAATGTTTCATTTCTGGTCGATACTGGTTCTGACGTGTCCTTAATCCCTGCTAACAATTATCAAAAGCAAAATTATTCACAACAAACGCTTTTAGCTGCAAATTCTTCAGCAATTAATGTTTATGGACAAAAGACACTCTCTTTAAATTTTAATTTGAGAAGAAACTTTACTTGGACATTTCTAGTAGCCAATGTTAGTACACCAATTTTAGGAGCAGATTTTCTCCATTATTTTGAATTGGTTCCAGATCTCAGGCATAAATGTCTTAGAGACACAAAAACGAAATTACAATCCATTGGCCACTTAAAATATACAGATCTTCATTCAGTTCAAGTTTCTATTCTCAAAGATACTCCTTATCATAAACTTTTGGAAGAATTTCCTTCTATTACTAAATTACCTAATCCAAATCAACCAGTTAAACATAATACTGTGCATTACATAATTACGAAAGGTCCTCCTGTAGTTGCAAAACCTCGAAGACTTGCTCCTGATCGTCTTAAAATTGCAAAAACTGAATTTCAAAATATGATGCAGTTAGGCCATATAAGACCTTCGAGAAGCAACTATGCCTCACCTCTACACATGGTCCCTAAAAAAGGAACTTTAGATTGGAGACCAGTGGGTGATTATAGAGCTTTAAATGCTCAAACAATTAAAGACAAATACCCGATACCTTGTATTGCGGATTTTACTGCAGAATTACATGGATCAAAAATATTTAGTCGCATAGACCTAATAAAAGCTTATCATCAAATCCCAATAAACCCTGACGATATACACAAAACAGCTATATGTACCCCATTTGGTTTATTCGAAAGTACAAGGATGCAATTTGGCCTTTGCAACGCATCTGCTACTTTTCAACGCTTTATAGATGAGGTTACACGCGATTTATCAGGTGTTTATGCGTTTGTCGATGACATATTAATTGCTTCTAAAAATCCCCAAGAGCATTATCAACATTTAAAGGCATTATTTTCAAAATTGGCAGAATATGGGTTATGTATTAACGTTTCTAAATGTACTTTTGGTGTTTCTTCAATAGATTTTCTAGGTTTTAATCTTTCCGAAGAAGGAATTCAACCTCTACAAGATAAAGTTAAATGCATACTAGATTTTCCTAAACCAGAAACCTTAACGCAGCTGCGAAGATTTTTAGGAATGTTTAACTTTTATCGATGCTTTATTCCTAAAGCCGCTCATATACTTGCACCCATTGTTCAATTTTTGGAAGGACAAAGAAATAAAAAGAAATCTCATTCTAATGCTCGTAAACTATCCGAACAACTTACATGGAATGAAAATACAGAACAAGCCTTTATTGCCGCGAAAAATGCGATTGCCAAAGCCACTCTTTTAAGACATCCTATTCCTGGAGCTCAGTTGAGCTTATCGGTCGATGCCTCAGATTTTGCTGTAGGAGGCACTGTAAGTCAGTTATCGGAAAGAACATGGGAACCAATAGCTTTCTTCTCAATGAAACTTAATAAAAGTCAACAAAAATGGTCCACTTATGATAGAGAATTGTTTGCAGTTTATTCTGCAATAAAAAAATTCAAACACTTATTAGAAGGCAGAAATTTTATAATATACACAGACCAACAACCGTTGACTCACGCTTTTAAGCAAAACCCTAATAAATGTTCTCCACGGCAATTACGCCATTTAGACTTTATTTCTCAGTATTCAACTGACATTAGGCATGTGCAAGGTTGTAAGAACGTGGTTGCTGATGCACTCAGTAGAATTGAAATCGATTCTATTACAAAATCCCCAAATTTAAGTTTTGATGAATTTGCAAAAGCACAGAAAACTGATCCAGAGATACAAAGTTTTCTGCAATCTAATACCACCTCTCTTAAACTGGAATTAAAACCTTGTCATTTTTCTCATTGTGAATTGATGTGTGATATTTCAACTGGAACACCGCGTCCTTTTGTACCCTTCTCTTTCCGCAAATTGATTTTCGATCATTTGCACAATCTTTCTCACCCTGGAATAGCAGCAACAACAAAATTAATTTGTTCCAGGTATGTTTGGCCTAAGATGAAACGACAAATAAAATCATGGGTTCGATGCTGTGAACCATGCCAACGATCGAAGGTACAACGACACACTAAAACGCCTTTAGGTACGTTTTCTCTTCCAGATGCTCGTTTCTCACACATCCATGTAGATATCGTAGGCCCACTACCTCACTCTGGTGGTTGCTATTACCTTTTGACAATAATTGACCGTTTCACCAGATGGCCAGAAGCAATACCCATTTCAGATATTTCTGCAAAGACTGTTTGCCGTGAAATATTCAACAACTGGATTGCACGATTCGGATGTCCATCTGTAATTACATCTGACCAAGGACCCCAACTGCGTTCAGCTATGTATGCTGAATTTACTCGCATGTTAGGTTCAGAAAGGATAAAAACAACTCCCTACCATCCGATTTCAAACGGAATTGTAGAGAGATTTCATCGCCATCTGAAATCAGCAATTAAAGCTTATGAAAATGCTAATTGGACGGAGATAATCCCTGTCATTCTTTTGGGCATCCGAACAGCCGTTAAACAAGACTTGCAAATTTCTTGTGCAGAGCTTGTGTATGGTACTACTTTGCGTCTTCCTAGTGACATGGTGGACATGGCAGTTATTCCATCCTGTGACAGTGATTTTATCACTAATCTTCGAAACATGATGCAACAACTAAATCCTATTGCAACATCCGCCCACTGTACCGATCGATATTATATGCATCCGTCGCTGAAATCATGCACACATGTTTTCTTAAGAATCGATCGTGTACGTCCTCCATTGTGCCAACCCTACTCCGGTCCTCATGAAGTCTTACGACGAACTGATAAGACCATTACCATTGACATTAAGGGAAAGAAATTTACTGTTTCTCTTGACCGTGTAAAACCGGCACATCTTCTCACAGAAACATCCACTGAACCAGTGTCTACCGCCAGCAAACCAATACTTGATAAAAATTCATCAGTTGATAAAACTCACAAAACTGTAACCAGATCAGGGAGACGTGTACATTTTCCAAAGAAACTTTCCACTTTCATTACTTATTAATTGTTTTATTTTAATATTTTAATTAAATCTGTCATTTGTATTTTTTTTGTAAAATTTTATATATGATTGTTTCTATGTTTATACAAATTTTTCAATTGTGTTTGTACTTTTGAAATTTTGTTGTTCTATATGTATATTTTTTTAAAGTAATATAGTATGTATATATCGTTCCATTGGGCTAAATGCCCTCTGTCACTGGGGGGATACTCTGTGGTGAATCCCAGAGCTAGGCGCCATCGCGCCAAGTAATTTTTGTAACCCTTGTAAGAGGGATCAGAAGTGAAGAGTGTGCTATGCGAGTAGTACACGATTGGAAGAATGTCTGCAATAGTAAAGGAAATTGAATAAAATTGTTTAAGGAGATGATATCGTGTTGTTGATGTTTATTTTAACATAACATACAAATCTCCTTAAAATTTTGTTTTCGTTATGTACACCTATTGTTGTTGCACCAGGATACTTCCCTGTACCTAGCCCTGAGCTGGACTCTAGCATTTAGATGGAAGCTGCCGGTTGGGAGTCATCGTAATTTAGAAGTAGAGACCTCCTTACCCAAAACCGCTGCTGTGGAAGATATTATTGTGGGAAGCTTACCTTCTGCGGGATTTCTTCCCTGGTTAAAACGAAATTGAATAAGCTTTCGAAAACCCCTCCCAACCCCTCTTGGTATTTTGCAAAATATCCGGGGGCTCTTTCGAACTTAGATCGAGATCCCACCAAATTGCTTTTTTAGCTCTTCTTGAGTGGCCACACAAGAGCCTTCATTTTTAAGCAGGGTCAAAAAATATATCCGGAGTACCATTGCAGTAAGGATGTGGTTCTGTGGGACACTAATTTATTTTTAGACTTTTTAGATATTTTCGAATGTATGGGAATTGTCTTAGCTCTGCTAGATAATCTCAAGATTAGCAACAACAACAGAAGCAGAGACCTAGAAGAAGAACTAAATATTTGACCTGTCATTTCCAGAAGTATTATTTCACTTAGAAGACATAGCGACACCACCTGTTTAACGTAATCCAGCCACCTTTAGTGAACATGACGAATTTTCATTTAAGTCGGTATTCAAACTCACTACCTTCTGACAATGAAAACTATTTCTTAATCAACCAGGCTACTATGGCTTTATCTGTGTTCAACGTCATACTACCCTGAACCTATCAAAGAGTTGAACTCTACCAGTTAGGTGAAAGCTGTAGGGTGGGGGTCTTCATAAATTAGAAGCAGAAACCAAGTAAAGATTCTCTCAACAGTTAATCCTTTAGCGTGAGGGGTATCAGGCTCACTTTAGCCTGATACATCAGGGGGTATCACAGCTAGCCAAGTTGCAGTTGTTCAACAGTTTGCTTCCCAGTACCTAAAAGTCGCCAAATGTGCTAAAATTCGGTGATTTTTTTCCTTGCTAAAAATTGATTAACAAAAGCAATTAATCGCCAAACGTAGTGCCCGTGCACATGCATGAACTGCGTGCCCCCACAATTCGGATTTTCGCTATTTTCATTTTGGATTTTGTATTAGATGTAGGAGAAATCTTCCTTTTATATTTTTGCAATTTGAGCTCACCTAAATATCATGCGTCTGAAATGGTATCTATGGAATTACGAGAATGGAAATAATTTTATTATTATTATTAATATTTTATTATTCTTTTTAAAGAGTTTATTGTTCCGGTAATTCAAATATTTCCTCCTCTCAGAATCACGATGCAGTCACAGAAGAAAAATAAAATTAAGAGTTTTATTCTAATTATTTTCTGCAGGCATAGAATTCTTAAAATTGTATTACTCATTTAAATTTTCAATAATACAACGAAAATAGACAGAATTATTCTATTTTCCAAAATTTTGAATATTCTTTTCTGTAAATATTTTTTACATTACTCTACTATTGGATCCATTAAATGAAAATTTTTAAAATTTGTTTTTGATTTGTTTTCTTAATTTAATAGTTATTGCTGAGTTCTTAAATTTGAAGAATTGCATGAAATGATATTTTTGTATAAATCATATCTTTTGCTTAAATTAAAGTGTAATTTTCGGCGTAAATGTTTGACTAGATAATATTGTATAAAACTGTTCGAAATTTAAAAATTTGTACTAATGATTTGTAGAATTCTATCTAATATCATAGGATTTATAAAAATTATTTTATTACATATATATATAAAAATTCATTCTGAAATTCTTTATTTAATTTACTTTTAACTTGATGTTATTAATTATATAATTTTCATTAAAATACTTTTATTATTTACTTTTTATTATTTTTGCTACTTTATTTTCTCACATTTATCTTTCAATTTTAATTCTGAAATATTATTAAATAGAATATTTTAATCAATTCTTAATCAATTACTGTATTCTTGTTTAGTGTTAGGCTTTGTAATTTGTGAATTCGGGGAAAAACCCCGATTTCTTATGCGGTTGTTATTTTATTCAAACAGTCGATTGGTGATCATTGTGGGTTGCTAATCAAATTCTAGTACCTTCGTCTCCTACGCTTGGTAAAAATTCTTTCGCCAATTGGAGAGGCTGTGACCATAAAGCTCACTTTTACTGAGGTGTCATTTCACTTGGAGGACATTGGGAACAAGACCTATTTAATAGACCTCAACCACTGTATGTGATTTTGTCGATTCTTCGAACTAAGCTAGGATTCGAATTTATTACCTTCGAAAATGAGAACATCGTTTTAACTAATCAACCCATTGATGCCTCGCTTGTACATTTGTTATTGTTGCACAATCATATTCCACTGTACCTACCCCAGAGTTGGGCTCTACCAGTTAGGTGGGCGCAGTAGAGGTGGAAATCTTTCTAATTTAGAAACAGCGGCCAAGGAGAAGAGGCTCAATATTTGACCTGCCATTCCCAGAGGTATTATTTCCCTTGAAGGACATTGCGATCACGAAATACGATTATGTACGTATGTCATTGCTCCACTATCATATTTCTTTGTAAAACTAGAAAAAGCATGTCAGAAATGGGATTCGTACATATGTGTCAGGTTTGGTGCTTGGGAGTTTCTGGGATCACGAAATACGATTATGTACGTATGTCATTGCTCCACTATCATATTTCTTTGTAAAACTAGAAAAAGCATGTCAGGAATGGGATTCGTACATTATGTGTCAGGTTTAGTGCTTGGGAGTTTCTGGGATCACGAAATACGATTATGTACGTATGTCATTGCTCCACTATCATATTTCTTTGTAACTAGAAAAAGCATGTCAGAAATGGGATTCGTACATATGTGTCAGGTTTGGTGCTTGGGAGTTTCTGGGTTTTTCCTTTTGTGACACGTTACAGCAGTCCAGTAGTCACGAAATCCTCCTTGAAATCTGCACACGGTAAGCACTGAAATGCATTTCGTAGATTTTCCGGCTGTGATGTGTAGAATTCACCACGACGCATGTGTATAGGCAGGAATCAAAAACATTAAAATTACTTCTCATTATAAATAATAGTTAGGTTCAAGCACGGCACCTTCTATTTCGAAGAGCGTGGTCTCTCTACTAGCCCATATTGAACTGTTTATCAACATTAAGGACTTTGCAAGACCTTAAAATGAGTAGAAAATCGACATTTAGTTTTTTAGTTTAGAAAATGCGATATGTTTTATCTATCAAACATGCATGTATAAATATCAAATAATACGTGCATATCTAACCAGCCAAACATAATTAAAAAATCCCATATTATGTCTGGATACTTAATTCACGGATGATCCTATGTTATATGACATAAATGGCTTCAGCACCCATATGACAGCCGCTATACACAGTGAATACTCACAGAATTATTTCTCTGCCGCAATCAGAAGAACTCAAGATCCCGGCAAACAAAAACTCGGACAGAAGATAGAAAAATAGGAGGAAGAAAGATTATTGCTTCGATGGGGCATACTCCCTATTGACTGGACCAGACCAATGCGAGAGCGGATGCGGAACCTACTGGAGATATTTCTGGTCTCAGATGAATACCTCGGTGGTCCACCCTCTTACTGATGTTTCTTCTGCGAATCAATAAAGTTCAGCTCCGTATTCCGTCTCTCTTGGCAGAAAAGGGGATGACGGGGGAACTTCTTCGGGAATCTGATTTTGGAAGGAGGCTTACGGGGCAGAATATTTTAAGGGGAAATCCACGGAGCAGAATTCTTTCGAAAACTACAAGTTCTGGAAATAGTGAACACGGTCGCAGTTAGCTATCTGAATTTTTTACTCCTCAAATATAATCTGTAATATATTTTGTGACTGAAATTTTTTGGAATATACTCTTTTTCAAAATTTCTCATTTCGCTTGATATTTGTAAGATGAGATTAAATTCTTTTTCTTGAGATGGTTTTTTGGAATTAAATGATCATAGATGGTTTAGTAAATATAAATCCGAAGAATACGTAATTCTATAAAAATTTAATACTGCAGTTTTAATATTTCTTTTTATTTTTAGATATTCATGAAATATGAATATTTTTGAATCCTAAACGGTATTATTGAAGATGGACAAACACTTATTTCATACCCGTCTCTAGATTTTTGTATAAAATTGTTGCTTACCATAAAACTTTGCAAATAAGTACCATACCTTTCCCAAATTTCATAATAGATTGGTAAAATATACAAAAAGAGAAAAATTTGAAGCATTGCGTAGAAAAATGTAAAGCAGACCTCTATTAGAATAGGTGTTAATTGCATGGGATTGAGTAGAGGAAGTGAAGATATAAAGATAGATAACACATCTCAGAATATCAAGAATTTCAACCAAAAAAAAAATGTTGTCTAAAATATGAGTCGAAGGTGTGAAGAGTATGCTTTGGTAGAATAAGGGTATCTATTTAAATAAAAGCGTTTTTCTGCATGCTCATCAAATTTTTGTTCTAGGCGGAATATGGGAATATCAGTTGCTTGGAATTCAATGGAACAAGATGTCCTCTGACTAACTCAAAACATATTCTTCGAAATTTTGATTGAAACCCTCATAATTAGCTTTGAATCCTAACTAAGAATAATTTGAGCTCACTGTAAAATTGATAATGCAGCAATGCATATTATTACGGAAATCTGCTGCTTCAAGAACAAAGAGATATGTTTCTTTGATCCCTTATAAAATGTCATCATTGCATAACTAATGGAGGTACATAGAAAATGTATTGGTAACTAGATCTTTCTCTATGTTTTCTATATTCCTATTTAAATTTTTTAAAAAAATAATGACATTTGTTGTTTTCTATTTTTGAAAAATATTTTTTCGGCCTCAGTAGCAAACATGTTTACGTTTTTCCCAGTAAACCGCAGATCGGATATAATTTGGAAATGAATATAAAGAGTCTAATTTTCAGTATTTTATTACTTCTTAACTAAAGGAAATTTTCAAGCGTTACACACCATATTCAATTTTTTTCAACTGATTTACCCATGAAACCTCATTTTGTGAGCAAAACAGAATTTGCACTACGAAATATTATTGAAAAACATCTAACACAGTTAATTTTCAATTTTCAGCTTTCCCCTGAAAGTAAGGTATGCGTTTTCCAATAGAAGTGATAAACAATGAGATTTTTGTCAGCAGCATTACCTTGCTAATTTGATTACGTGGGCTTAGGTGACTGCATTTGAGTCAAATTAAACTTTCAAGTCAATTAGACACTGCATTATTCTAAAACAGTTAGTTCACTTCACATGTGTAATAAGCCATTTTAATTTTGCTCTTTTCATTTGGCTGAATGAATCAAAAACCCGAAATATTAAAGGTATATAACCACTTCATATAGAATTTTGATATACTATACCATTAAATGCCGTTAATAAATGATGATGAAACTATCAATATTGTTATTACAACGATCGCCTAATTAATTTATGTAATTTCTATTTATTATATTATGCGGTTAATATAATCTTAATAAACGATATTATAACAACGAGTATAATTGTTTCAATGATCACTTTAAATAGTAGTTTTCTATTTACTGTACTTATAAATATATTATTTTATGAAAAGATACTGATACAATGAAATGAACTGTTACAATGAAGATTCATATTCTTTTTTAACAGTTATGTAAGAAAATCAGAAATATACACATATTTTGCTTATTTCATGTAAACGTTATTACAAAACAAAGCAAATGCAATTTGTTTGTTCTTAATCACCATTGTTCACTTTAAATTTTTAACGAGACAATTTTAATAAATGAGTAATGATAAAACTATCTTTTTCATCATATTAATGTCAATCAGACTTCGAACTAATGTTACAAATCGTTTGTTATTGATACAATTAACTCTGAAATTGTTTAATTCTTTTTTAGAAAATACATTTGGATTGCAGTATCTTTTCCTTTTGTTGTTTAGAAAGTGGTCAAACCGACCTGTTCTTTGATGTTATTTCGGACACAAATAACGAGCGAAAATTGCCAAAAGAGCTGATTCAGCTTTGTCTGTTCTGTAGTCAATTCAAAGAGATAATGGAAGAAGAAGTCGTTTCTTGTTTTCATTCAGTCGTTATTTATTTTTTTTTTGGTCATTTCTAGAATTCTTCCAATTGCAGTATTTTTGGCAAAATGCATTTTATTTTCACGTGCTTTTTCTTTAGATAATATTCTTCTTATTTTTGAAAAGAAATGAAAGATTACTTTTTTTAAGCAATTCATTTCAACATAATTTCCACTTCTAAAAGGGTTTCCATGTTTGGTAATTACATTTGAAGTTATAAAACCAGCTGCAGTTATCCTTGATTGATGACCAATAAATTTCATTATGATTGTTGATTGAACATTTATTGTCACTAGGGATGAAATGATTTGGGTTTCAATTTGCCTTTCACAAAAAGTAAATTTTTTGAGTGGTTTTACAGAGGAAGCTCTCTTTGCAAAATATACAGTTTAACATTAATCAAAATAATTATATATCATACAGACTACAATGAGATATATCCTTCAATCTGTAAATAATTTTAAAACGATTGAGCCATTGATTCGATTCATTATTTTAAAAATTATCTTGTTTAAATCTTGCCAAAATTTCAAAATATATTTGATATAAAGTATTGGACATTCTATCAGTCTATAATTGGAAATCACATAAGTATCTATTCTATAGTGTTGGTTTCCAGAAAGAGTTTTTATTGGTTATGAGAAAAATTCATGTACTGCGGAATTCTGGGAAACGTCCAAGCATTCACGCTGAGACTTGCATGCAGAAAACAAAAGCTTGTCATCCATATCTACAACAGCCCAGATAAACATGCCTAATTATAAATGAAATAAGGATTAGAGTTAACTAAAATGTTTAAAGAGAGAAAGAGAAAGTTACAGAAAAATACATGATTTCATCCTGAGTATCTGAAGCTTTAACTAGTACCTGTGTCTACTTTTAGAACTGTTCTCTAAGTAAAAATTTCTTCTCTTTTCAATAAAGAACTTTAATTTTCTCTTCTATGCTTGCATACTGTGCGTTTAGTCGAATGATTTAGGATTCTGGGGACTTCTGTTCAACGGTTCACAGTGAAGCTTATGATACAACTTCAGATGAAGATAGTTGTAATAGTTCGTCTTCTAATGTAAGCATCAGATTCTGCTATAATTAACTATCGTATGAATCAAATAAGCTTTAAGTGACAAAGAACAACTTGGCTTGCTTATTTTATAGAAGCATTCAATATTACAATATTTGGATCGTCAAGTAGAGGATGTTATCACTCGAATAGAATTTATAAAAAGATGGAAGGACAGAGCTCTTAACTCAAACATTTTATTCACTGAGCTGATTAGCTTAACTTATATACAATTTTACCAAGCATTTCCCATTGGTGTTAAAAAATATTTCAACCTGAGAATTTTCTGGAAATATAATTAAGTAGAACATATATTTTCTAATGCCCTGCTACACTTAGGGTATATCTATTCAGCGCTCCATAGGGCGCATATGATGGCATCGTAGTGGGGCACCCAGTGGGTGTACCATTTTGCCCCGAAAGTGAAGAGATAAAGAAATACACAGGTAAAGAATAAAAAGGATCAACCATTCCCGAATCAATATTTGAATCCAAGAATTACTGCTTCGAAGTTTGGGACGTTAACCACTCCACCTTCGGTCGGCTGAAATAGAACCAAAAAGCAATCTTAATACAACAAGGAAAATAATAACTGGGAAACGTTACATTAAAACGAAATTTCGTACAATCAGTCATTGAGGCTTGAACTTCAGACTTAAGGTTCAATAGGGCGAAGCTTTAACTTAGCGCCAACAACAGGAAGACTTGTATAATTTAATAAATATATATATATTAATTTTATGTTTACCCCTTTGATTTATTGATGCAAATACCCTGCAATTTCATACACGCAGAATTTTCCTTTTACAAATTGAATTTATTGATTCATTTTTACATGGATAAGAGGGATAATTCAGTCAGAGCTCACAATGGATTTTGAGCCTTTATATCCCCAAAAGCTTCATGAAAATACCAAACTGCTGTGAATTCTATTCAACTACAAACTCTATTCAACAACAAATGAAATAAGAACTAAATATTATATTTCCGCTTTTTGCATGCAAGTGCCTCAGAGAGTGTTCCTGTTTTCTCAGAAAGAATATGTTTGTATTTATGATCTTTTATCTCTAGAAACCTTTTCAGGAAGATAATACGCGATTATTGTTGAAGTTTCGAATACAGATTTCAGTTGTTGGGCTATCCATAAAAAAAAGCGTGTACTTGGGGAGTTTTTGGTTTGTTGGTGTATGATCATTTGTTGAGTCATAGGACAATTTGTAATGGTGTCCAAGTTTTAAAGTGCATTTTGAATACAATACAAAAATTTACTTTTTAAATGGCAGAAATTCACTTATTATTGATCTCTATGTCAGAGTCAGCAATATTCTTGTTCGTATTGAAATGAGAAATCGTAAATAAATCCACTCGGGAAGTTATGCAAAAGTAAATTCTGCTTTATTCTTTTAAATAGACAGCGGCGATAACAGAAAATCATAAAGCGTATAAACGGACTTCTGCTTTTGAACAGAATCCTCGAGAATGGCTTCATTTATCAAAGTGCATTAAAAAGAAAAATTTACTTTTCTTTGTTGATAAAATCTTTTGCGTTACATTTCCCGAATACCACTTCATAGTCTGCAACATCTTGAATCCTCTCCTCCATTTTGAAGTAGTATTTCGCAAATAGTTTCTCGCCCCCTTAAGTTAAAAGGGATAAAATTGGCGAGAAAAAAAAGATAGAATTCGATAGTTCGTGCCAAAACTATAGAATATTCTTCTGTATAGCCATTGCCGCACTTTATATCCCCCGCTGTAAATTCTGCCCTCTTTCATATCGGACAACCCATTTACCTTGCCCGGAACATATTGGGAGATGCGGGTTCCCTCACGCCAACCCCCTTATTTCCGTCTCCTCCCGGCGGAAAATGTATATTTTTCCCGGGAATATTCGGGAACTTCGGGAGCAAGAACAGGAGCGATCGTTACCTTAAAGGATATTACGATGGAATAGATGAGTTTGTGTGTGTATGCGTTTTGTTTCTTTCATTTCTTTATTTTTTTCCTTCTCTCCAGGATTTCTCCCGATTCTGTCCCTGAGGAAATCAAGGAAGTGGAAATAAAAGAGGAGTCTTTTCCCCTCCATTTCTGGGTGTCGGGGAATATTCTGGAGTTTTTCCTCTTTTTATTCTACCCGCATTATCGCCCAATTTGAATGTGCTTTACCCTAGACGGTGCCTATCCTTATGTTTCTGAATCAAACCGTGACTCTCTCTCATGCTTTATCATTGCTGTGGTTTGATTTTAGGATGAATGGATATTTTACGGATACTCATTTCCCTTTTTTCCCTCTTTTTTTACAATTTATTTTCCCTCTCTGCATTTGATTGGGGAGTTTCTTAGAAATAAATCATGCCCGTTTTGTGAACTGACTAATAATGTCTCAAGTTCTCTGTTAGATCAGAGGAAGAGAATACAAAAATGGAGAAATTTACCAACATATATCTTTTTTAAAATTTACTTTTGTTTTTAAATTTGTGTATTAATGATATTGTATTTTTTGTTTTTTTTATTTTACTGTATTTTTGTAAAGAGACTAATTTTACAGATAACTAATATTATAATAAATCCCGAACCATATATTATAAATATTCGAAGTGGGAATCTAATTCACGAATTATTGAATCAACGTCCAGAAAGTTATAACCGTACTGATCTAAGCATTTTCTGAACTGTGTGTCACAATATATAAGTGTGTCACAGATTTTAAGTTTTAATGTGCTTCTCATAACAGTCAATTTTTATAAATTTCATTTTCAAAATTATATATATATATATATATATATATATATATATATATATATATATATATATATTTTATTGGCGTATTCTCTTTAAAGATCTGTCATTTGTCAGACCAACTCCAATAAATTGTTGACTGTTAGAAAGTCAATGACTAGCAGGGGATCTGAGAATAAATCCTCACGGGAAAGTCCGACGCAATCCAGAATATGTTTCTGTGAGGCTGGATGGTCACAGCATTTTTTACAAGTGGGATAATTTTTTGTTCCACGTTCAAATGATAAACATTTTAGATGTCCACTTGAGAATCTGGCCTGGGCAGTTTGAGATTTTTCGTCACATTTTATTTCCAGAAGAGTTCCAGGAGATGTTCCAGAGTATATATATATATATATATATATATATATATATATATATATATATATATATATATATATATATATATAATTTAGAAATGAAATGCATATAATAGAAAATATATATAAATAATGAACTGAAATGTACATAAATAAGAAAATGAAATATATATATATAGTTGAGGGAGTTCATCTTTTCTGTATTCTTTACTTACTCAGTAAAAAAGGTTTCTTGCAAAAAATGTCAATCTTGTTACACTTATTGGATAAAACATACCAAAAAGAATAACAAATGAATATTAAGGTATGTTATATTGTGCAAAATTGAACAATATAAGTTTTATTTCTTCAATACATAACACTTCGCACCTATCACCAACCTTCAATACCACACACTCAAACGATGATGTTGACATCTGAGGTACCAACCTCATCATTTGAACGTATCTCAGACTGATAATGATGTGACACTTGAAATGCCAGCCTCATCATTTGAGCGTAGTTCTCAACACCGAACCATAATACACTAAAAGAGCAGTTATTTAATATGTAGAATAAAATAATGGTTTTCTTATTTCAAAATATAAAATAAATCTAATGCTGTTCGGTTGTGTGACAAAAAACTTGACCTCAGTTCCTTCCAGAACACCAAAACTAAACTTTATGGTCTTCGATCAGTAATGCAAGTAGCTAAAAAGTTGACTAACATCTTTTACAGTCTGACCTGGAATCGTTAAAATGCGATTAGTTGAAGATTTGTTTCGATATTATCAGAGAGAACCGTGGCGAAGCATTTATTGCATTTAAAATAAATTATGTAACCAAATGATTCTCCTTTAGTGAATTGTGATGAGCCTTGTATCAAATCAGATATTATCCTCATCATTCGAGCAGGATATCTTTAATTGTTATGCAAGTAATCAATTAGAGGGATATTGTTGATGTTGAGGGACTTCTTCAGCAATTTACAGCAGGATAAAAGATTAATTTTTTTATTAAATTCTTTAATTAGAAAATATTATTTATTTTAAGAAATTAAAAAAATTCATTATTAAATGGCGAAAATTCTTTAATGATGAACAGAAACGAAGGATATAATTAAAAATATTTTATGAAATATTTTGATTCCATCAAAAATTATACTCAAAACAACGATCAATTTCACCGTTTAACTCATATTTCAACGATGTAATAAGAAACACTTTTTCCCATTAATTTTTTAATTAATTATTTACTTTTTAAATGGTCTGAAATAAACTGCATTGTCATATCATAAAGAACACATAATAATCGTATTTTTACAGATTATCTTTCTCGATGAAATCTCAAGATTTGCCCAACACTGAAGATATTCTCAGTCCTAAAACTTTATATTTTTTAAATGACGTCTTTCCTCAGAGATGAACTATTGAAGCATCAGCAAATAGAAATGTGTCTATATGACTATTTTCAAAGTACAGTTATGGCCAAAGCTGTAGATATTTTTTGAAATTTTATGCAATTTAATTTTGGGTACTTATTGAATACATTTTCTTTTAATTAACAACATATATCAAATTAAAGGAAATTAAATATGTAGTTTAATTAAAAACACAGAATTAAAATATCCATTGTAGAACACACACACACACACACACACACATATATATATATATATATATATATATATATATATATATTTATATATATATATATATATATATATATAGCAACAAGAACTGATTGGGCATCTACAAAAGAAAAATCGTCAGATTGAGAGAAAAATGGCCTCTCTTATGCTGAAATTGCAAAGCAAATTAGTGGGTCAGTAACTTTATTTGGTGTGCGAAAGTTGTGCTTACGTTATGCAAAAACTAAAGCAGTGAAAAACAAAACAAGATCAGGCTAATAAAGTATACAAGAGCTATTGGCGATAGAATGATAAAAATGGAATGCCTCATAGATAGAAGAATTTCATCAAATGGTGTTGGATGGGAAATAAATCCTTGGTGTATCACGTAGTTCAAGAACAATAAGGAAGCGATTATCACGTGGGAAACCATACTTAAATTTTAAGCAACTTCAGAACGAATTCTATGGGAAAAAGAACACTCTAAATGGTCGGAAAATTAGTGAAAACAAATAATCCAGAGGAATGTGAGTATATATATAAAATATTGCTTTTTGGTAGATTGATTGTACCGATTGCATTGAAGCAAACACTAAGAACACAACAAAGGTCATAATTTAGACAAGTATGTCAGCAGATGATGTGAGTCACATTTAAATAATTGATATCATTCTGAATAGAAGAAAATCTATTGATAATATCTTGAAACCAAAATTGATATCTTCCAATTGAAGCCTTCTAACTAATGAAACATTTATCTTTTAGCAAGGAGCAGCTCTATGTTACGAGGAAGAAATATGCAAAGAATAGTTTAAGATTAAAATCATAGAATTAGTAATCTGGCAGGTAATAGCCTTATTTTAATTCTACTGACAAATTTTAGCGTCGTTTGAAAGTCTTTGGGCATCCATCAATCATGCTGATATAAGATAATGCATCCATCAAATAAATTGCGCAGGCTATAGTCTTATTGCCATCGTGTGATTAAAAATGATGAACTCCAAATGCTAATTCGCTCAATGAAAGATTTTGTGGATCTGTAGTAAAAAAAAATTATGATTATTCATTAAAGATTGATAGCTTAAGTTTAACTGTGAGATATGATGAAATCTAAGAGAGGTCTTATTATTTGTAGCGCAAATGTTTTGAAATAAAAAAAGAAATTGCTTTAAATTTTTTTATGAAATTCTAGATTAAATTCCTTTTATATAAATAGTTGTATTTAATTGGAAATTAACTTAGTCCATAAGCACATAAAGTTAAAAGCATGAAAATTTCAAAATTTTCACAACTTTGTCTACGACGATATGTATGAAGGGATATCTTAATATAAATTGACAACATTTTATTAACATAAGGTTTTGTATCCATGGCACAGAATAATATATTTTTAATGATAGATTAGGTTATGTTATTTGATCTCACTCAATAAAGTCTAACTGCCTAACTTTTTTTTCACGCACTTTGTTAAAAGAAGTTTTTAACAGATATTCTTAACATTTTTCTAAAGTGTCAAAGGATACTTTTTAACATATTCTAGGTACTATTACCTTTCTTGAGGAATTATTATTATTTTTGTTTGCAAAAGTGCACCATATTCATGTGCAGAAAGTTATAAAATCTACAAAATTCATAAGCATTCACCTCGATAAATATGCAGATAAAAAACAGAAGAGCAACTTCTAACATTTTTCTTTACTATCTGGGATTGAACCTAGAACCTTCAACTCTGAGAATAGAGAATCATCATATAGAATATGTTACTAGCTACCAACCAAATTGCCACGTAATTTTGAACAATGGTGAAGTAATGAAGTTTGCACTCTTATACCACACCACACTAGTGGAAAAAACTTATATTTTAAGGATTATTTTACAAGCATAGGTCTCAATCGAATTTCCTACTGAATAAAGTATCGAACTCATTACCTTTCGGATATAAAAACAGTGATTTTACAGTCGGCTACCTAGATCCTTAAAATGCTTTATCAACTCACAAAATAAAATTTATTTTGTCATGATTAGATTAAATAATTAGGTATTTTTATTCAGTTCTATTAATGAGACCTTTAAGGCAATGATTATTACTCCTTGAAACCGCAAGACAAAATCATTTCCAATTATAACATCGAAGCATAAAGATACATGTCCAAACTTGTGAAAAACGCGGCCATTGGAAAAATAGTTTCCGCGGTCACATGACAGGGTATCTATTATCATGTTACTCCAACGTTTAAAGAAGCGGGAGGATCTCATTCATTTTTGTCAAAGTTATAATTCATTCACTTTTTCCGAAACATTGGATAGTGTCAGGTTTAATCGGAAAACTGACATCTTTCACCATTTAAGCGGGATAGGTATAGAAAAAAAAATGATCGAACACTTGTTAAATAGCGCTGGCTTCAACTTGTAAGAAAAATGCGAAAAGAAATATCGCCAAATAGGATCTTTCTTTTCCTTCCACGTCTGTAAATAATGAGCTTTGATGGTTTTTGTTCCATAATGGCTGCTAAAAATGCTCATCTTTTTGGAAGTTTCAATGCGAAATTTTACCTTTGAATATATGACATTTATGGTGAATAACACAATAAAATATTATGTAAAACATTTAAATAAATTGTTTTGCACAACATTTTTTTCTAAGAGGGAAATTAAAGAATTTATGAAATATATCTGCTGGATTCTAAAAGAAATTATATGTTCTTTTAATTTTGCTATTTAAATTTTTAGACCAAATTAAAAAAATATTGATTTATGAATGTTGAAAATCTTGAATTGGTGTATCTGATTGGGCGATCTTTTAAATGTTAAAATTCTATATTGTAATCACATTAAAAAAAAAAAAGATTTTTCTTCTAATCATATACTAATAATTTTATTTATCTTTATGGATTCTTTTTGCCCATCTAGATTTAAAAAAAATTTCAAAATAGTTTCAATTAATCTAAAATAGGTTAATTAAATGATTTCAGTTAATTACAATTTCGAATAGATGTTTGTATAGTAAACCACATGGGCGTAGAATTACTATAAATATCCACTTCTGAAATAGAATTAGAATTCCAAAAATCTTAGTGTGAAATGAAAACTCTTAAGGGATTAATATGCAACTAAATGAATGATATAAATTATAATTTGCATTTATTAAAAATTATTAAACTTGTGGGATATAATTAGAGTAAACATATTAAAAGAGTATACATGTTATATATATATATATATATATATATATATATATATATATATATATATATATATATATATATATATATATATATATATATATATATATATATATATATATATATATCTATATATATATATATATATATATATATATATATATATATATATATATATATATATATATATATATATATATATATAAACGTCAAAACGTTTATATAAGTATATATATAAACGTCAAAACAAATTTCGAAACAAATGTTTTTTTTATCAAATACTTGTTACTAAAGTATATTAAAGCTAAATGATAAATAATTTGGTTTTTATATTTAATTAAATAATTAATAAGATGTGAAAATTTATTATCATAAGAAAGGAAATTTATAATGAATAACATTGTAAAGCACAACATTTTTTACTGAATGTAAACTACAGAGTTTATGAAATATATCTGTTGGATTCTAAAAAAATTATGCGTTCTTTTAATTTTGCTTTATATTTTAAATATGAAATTTCATATAACAAAATTTTCATAACATTTCATCATAAATTTTATTTATTGATCACATATATAAATTAAAAGTTAATTTTTATATTTTCAGATAAAGTTGTTTATTTAATCCTATTTAAGCAATTCTAAACTCTAACAAAAATTTTGGCTCCTCTAAAAATGAGAAAGAGATTTGTTCATTCAGATATATATTGGTGTTAAATGAAATTTTTAGAGTAAGTTAATGTAGATAAAATGAGATTAACAAGAAGTTATCTTGGAATGGCAGAAAATTGAGAGGAGTAATAGTAGAGATATTATGAATAAAAACATTCTATAGAACAAGATAACACAAGGCATTTTATGTAGTAAAATAATCAAACATACTTACGGAGGATGTGAATTCAAAACTGACAATTATAAGTTGAAGGTATATTTATTTAACATCACACGAAAGGCAGTACAATGATTAAATCAGCATAGATGAGAAAATGAAATGTTACCTATGCAAATTTATGATTTGTGATTCAAATTTATGAATGGAAGACTGTATTATCCCAGAGTCTGTTTTTGATTATAGGATACAGGTAACTCCCTAAAATGGTAAATTGTAAGGATGCTAAAAGGAAAAAGAGTTAGGTGTTTTTTGAGAGACCAGAGACAAGGCTTAATTTAGCTTAAAAACCTGCATATTTACTCTTGTCATAAAAATGAAAAATCTTCAAGGGCTTGATTTGAGAAAAATGATTTTTTTAGAATGCATATAACTTTGAAGGCTTGACCCTGATTACATATAAGCAGTAATGATATTTGTCCAAGATTCATTAATTTCAGTTTATTAAATCTAGTGTTTTTTATATGATTTGTATTTCATTCATGGTAAACAAACAATAAACATTTTTGGTCACTTTTGTAGAATATTTTCTTAGAACTTCACTCTAGATCACTGTTAAAAATCTACAACACACAAGCCTTTAATAACTATTCAAAAACTATAATACAATTTATGTATTAGCATGGAGTTGATGCTGAAATTACAATTAAAGTTTTAATTGATCAATTTCACCATAGTCCAAAACAATGGTAAACTTTAGTACAATATATCAAAGAATAGTTTTAAGTCGAAAAATAAAAAATAAAAAAAAAATTCCAAAAACTTTTCAAATTAAGTCGCCATTTTTTCCGTTCCACATGGAGAAGTGCAGCTCATCCATTTTTAAATCCTCCTTTCAACTTACGAACTCCAGAGATGCCTTAACTCAAGCTGCGAAAACCAAAAGCGTCACAAATTTCTTCGCCAATTCTTATCGGTTCAAATTACTTCTCAGCTCTCTGCGTCAGAGTTATCACTTTGGCGATGAATTTTCTTTGGTGATGATACAAGATTTCTCTTTTTTTTTACACTCAGCTAACAATCAAGCATTTTATGTTGTTTTTCTTGGCTTCCTTAGCGAGTGCTAATTGAGCTTTCTCGATCTAATGACAGGCCCCTTCAAAAGTTCTCCCTAATGAGATTCTGGTTTATTGTTGTTATGCGTTATCTCCCGCACGCTTCTGGCCTTTATCTTCGTTTTACCCTTTTCTTTGGACCTCTTCCTAAACTAAGAACAAAAAGGAAAGGAAGGAAAAGAGTCATTAGGACGTCCTCCCGAAGCATGACCCTTGCGTGCAGGAAACGTGAGACATCCCCTTTGTTTCTCACAGGAGGAAGCCATTGGGGAGTTGGAGGAGGGGGTGGGCTAGAAAGGGCAAGACTATGTTTACATTTCGGTGGGGATGACAGTCGAATGAAGTGATATCGTTCTACATTACCATGTTAAATTTCAGTAAAATTGGGAACACTAATGATACCTCATTCCCAATTTCTTAAAAATAATCTAATGATTTCCTTTTGGAATGAAAAAAAAGCCTTTTGCTGAAATTTGAATCACGTCTCTCCAAAGACAGAAAAAATATAAAAGTAATAAAAAAAAAGCTCGATATTATTTTTTAAATTTTCTAAAAAAGTATTAAGTTGAAAGTTTATTTGTATGCACTTATCGATCAGTAATTCTAAAATTCATTCTGCTAAAGTCCAAAGAATTAAAACGGATTCCAAATCATATCACAAACATTTATGCTGAAGGTGATAGTCGAACCAGGAACTGCATATAGCTGGAGTGGCCAAGCTCCTTGATAATCCAAGACATTTTTCAAAATTTGAAAATTTTCGCCAGCTGCAATTAAATACGAATTCAAAAAGTGTGCCAAAAAAGCATTATATAATTTTTTACAGAAATTATATTTATTGAAAATGTATAAATAAAAACACAAAAAATGTGTATTGAACTTAAATATTAAAAATTAAACACATTTATTTACTTCTCTTGATAATTCTCTAAAATTTGGTGAAAAATTGGCGACAGCACTTCTCAGTAATTCTTTGAGATGCTGGTTAGTTAAGATTTATCGGCTTTTGGATTTCACGAATTTTAAAGTGGAATAAAATGATTTACATAAGCACGTTGCTCAGAATAATGAAGTAATTCGACAAGCAACCTTTTTTTAAAATTCAGGATACTTCGAGTATCGAGATGATCTCGGTGAATTATACAATGAATTAGTATGAACTGTGGAATTTGAGAATCATCTCTTAAAAGGTCAATAAAACCGAATTTTTTTACCTGGAATTACAGGAACTCCATCAGTTGCAATGCTTACAAACTTATTAAGAGGCTTATCAGTAGATTTCATTACAGAATCTAATGCATTTTTAATAGCGACACTGCAATTTGACTCTTGAAGTGCTACTAAATCTAATCTCTTCTTTAACAACGAAATCAGGTGAAACAAAACGTATGAAAACTGCTAATTGCTTAAGATCTGTGGTATCTGTCGATTTGTCAAGGGCTAAACTAAATGCAATACAGTTCTTCAAATCATTTTCTAAATTATATTCAAGAGATGTATTAATTGGACTTGTGCATCATTCGGTTTTATGTCTCCAAATAGGAATTGTCGAAACAACTTTGAACAATGCTGATTTATTTGGATTTAAAACTTTAAGTACACCTTTTAAGTTTTTTTTTAAAAATAAACTCTCCCTCAATATTTTCTCACATTTTTCCTTCTTTTATAAATCCCACATGAAGTGTTAAAAACATTCCCATTACGTTAGATAAGAAAAGTATTTATGTGTAGACATTCTTCTCTAGTGATAAAAAGGAAATTCATGCTCACACTTTCACTTTTTAAAGAATGAATTATTCTCTTGTTATTAGGAACTAATCACAGATGTTAGTTTCCAAATTTTGTTTTCTTTGCAACTCACACTAGAATGATTAAAATATTCCCACTCCGTTAGATAAGAATGTTTTTTTTTGTTTAAATTCTTTCTGTTGATAATGAAAAGGAAGTTGATGGCTCACACACATTCTTTTATTTATAAAGAAAGAAATTATTCTCATATTTTTATCTTCAAGTGAATGTTTACAACTTTTTATCATCTTTATCGTAGATGATATTTTCCGAATTTTTTCCTTTGTAATTCTAACGTAAAATGATAAGAATATTTCCATTTCTTTAGATAGGCCCTAGTTTTTTGTACGTGGAGTACTTTTGTTTTGATGATAAAAAAGGAAGTTAATTCCAACATATTTTTTTATTCCTTAAAGAAAGAATATTCTATTGTTGTCATTTTTAAATGAATATTTCCACATTTATTGTCTTACTACAACTGATGATTTTGAAAAAATTTCCATTTACAAATCATATAGAATGGTAAAAATATTCACATTCCATTAAATAAGAATAATTTATATGAGTTGATTCTCTTTGATTTTGGTGATGAAAGGGAAATTACGCATATATTCTTTATTACTGTTTTTCTTTTGGAAAAAAAAAAGATATCAATATTTTTAAACAAAGAATATGAATGGCAGCGAATGTTTTTAACCTTTCACCACCTGATAATTTGAAGATTTTTTGTTTTTACTTACAAGTTACATTTAAAATGATATGAATATTCCAAAAAACTTACATAAGCATAATTTTTATATGTTCAAAGTTTTCTTCGTTGGTGATAAAAAAAGAAATTATTTCTCAATATCTTTTCTTTTTTATAAAGCCCTTTAACTTCAAGGGAATGTTTTAAAATTTTATCCCTTTACCGTAGATGATTATTTTCGAAGTCCTTCTGCATTTGAAATTCACAAATTCCTTTTGATAAGAAAAGTTTTTGATGCATTGAAATTCTTCTTTTATCTCGAAGGAAAAAAAAAGAAGTTAGTTTTTTTTCATTTTATTTCTTTAAAGAAATGATTTTTAAAGGAAATAATATTCCATTAATGTTACATTTAAATGAATAATTTTAAGCGTTTATCACCTGATAATTAAGTGATGTTTTCTGAAACTTTCCCCTTTTGAAAAATGAAATATAGAAAAATTAAAATTCCAGCTGAATTAGATAAAAGAAATTATTTTATGCTTTGAAAATTTTGTATGTTGGCTAAAAAATGGGACATAATGTTCAAATTCTTTTAGTTTTTCTTTATATATTTCCGGTGAGAATTTTTAAATGTGAGTTGTAGAATTCTTGTTCTTCAAAAATCTGAAAAAAATTTCTAATATCCATGAAATAACAAGATTGTGCTAAAAATATATTTCCTGCTTACATCATGTGAAAAATATTAAAAAAACAAAAATCTGGTAACAAATGAAACTATGGATTACTATTAAATGAGAATACGATGCTATTAAGACTCAAATATTATTTAGGGAATTGTGTTTAGTAGAACAATACTATCTTTTTCATCAAGAGAAGTGGATTTTATACGATAATCCACGTAAATGCTTAGATCTGCATAATGAGATTCAGAAGTTTTCAGACTAATCTAAAAGATGCTATCATATTTCTATATAATAAACTTCACTTGAAATGTAAATCCATAGTTTTAGGAAAATCGAGAAGAAATGATGGCAAATAAATCTAATAGAAATTAGAGATATTTAAGGCAATAATATTGGCATATCAAAAGGTCATTCACATCAAAATGTAAGAAATTATAACCGAAATATGGAGAAGATACTCTTTTATATAATTCTAAAGCTATTAAGAAATATCTTTCTAGAATTCATTTTGTGTTGAGTGAAAATCGGGTCAGTTTATTGGCTAATTAGTTAATGAACACAGGTACTATTTTTTTAAATATAGGAATTTCATTTTGGAAGTTTATATTTTAATTTTTCATATTCTACAGTCATTACTAAAATTAAGGAAAAAAATGAATTTTTCCAGATTTTTAGTAATTGAAATAATTGAGCAATTTTTCTACTACTAAAAATCGGAAAAATGCATTTTTTAAATGTAGGTTTAAACTATATTATATGTAGGTTTAAACTATCACAGAAACAAGGTTTGTTGAGCATATTGGAACTTAATGGTTGCACTATTTCTGCGGCATGGAAGGTCTTGAACTCAACTCTAGTCACTGTTGAACTACAGGTAGTAAATGATACGTTTATGCTTTTTGCATGCACACCTGTAAGATTGGATGATGAGGAATTGCTAGATTTTCTTCTTTTTCGAAAAGTAAATTTGTTCACTCCTCCGGAAAAGGAAGAAAATACACAGTGAATGTTTTGATCCTTTAGTTGTTATGTGATTCACTACATGCGGAAACAAAAGATCTGTTTTAGATATTCAAAGCATAAAATATGCTTATTAAAGTTGGAGGTCTCAGAAATTAATGAAAAGAAGGTAGGTATTACACTTCAATATTTTGGTAACTTTCGGAAATTTTTTATTTGTCTACCTCTATATCGCACTTAAGTAGGGATATCTGTCTATGAAAAATCTATTCCAAATATATTGCATAAATTTCAAAATTACAAAAGTTTTTAATTATTTTATTAGTTTTTATTGGATTTTTTTTCTAAAAATGAGAGAAGAATATTTTGGCATAAATGACAGGAAAGCATATCAGATAAAATTTGTAGTAAAACATTTGAACATTCATCGCATATTGCTTACCAAGCGATTTTTAATAGACAGTAGAAAATATTTCCATGTTGTACGAAAGGGAAAATTCAGAAAATTTAATAACACTCTGTCACACAGGTGTATATTATATGTAGTTTTGAATAATTCTGAATAAAATGTCTGGAATTCCTTATTTTTTTTAATAAGCTAATTCTGATCCTTTAAACTCTTACTTTTGCTCCAAAAGTGTTTCTGTAGTAGTAAGATTCCATCAATTAAAGAGTATGAATTGTCACCACGTATTTTGCATCATTTACATCGATGTAATACGTTGATTAGTCAAATAAACTTAAAATAAAGATAATGTCATTTAATTGTTGACTTCAACTGGTTTTTCAGCATTCGAAAATAAACTGATCTTTGCACTTTATGCCTAATTCAACTAGGAGGTATATCTTAACATGGATTCTAAAATATTAAATATACAGGTGCGTTGAAATAGATTCCATGAACTGTCTAACTGAAAGCCAGAAAGCTAATCATTCAGAAACCGAAGACACAAAATGATTGAGTTAAAGATAGAGGGATAGAGATGCTAAATTGGCAATGAAAGTTGGAATATACATAATTTTTGTTTTGATTACCTCATATTAACTACCACTATCCCATTTCTGCGATTTGGAGAATTTTATGTACTCCACTCGGAACCAAAAATACACTGCTCAAAACAATTAAAGGATATTGTAAGTTTTACATAAAATAAAGATATAAACGAAATTTTTTTTGCTGAAAATGGAAGAAAAGAATCACAAAGGAAAATTTTTCTGATTTTCAAACTGTGGAGTATGCTAATTTTGAGTTTGACGTCAAAAACGTCACTTCAGCAGCAGTGAATGAAATTTGACTTTCAACTGAATAAAAGACAATGAATACAAGGATGATCAATATTCAGTGACTGCTTTGTTTCGATGAGTACGATGTCTCAGTGAAGTCATTTAACCGATTCAGAAGCTTGGAGAATTGTTGGTAGGTTAGTAGGGGGCCAAACTCAAGCCGGAGTAGCGCAAGCCATTGGAGTGTTACAAAGTGTGATTTCCAGGATCTGGAACCGTTTTTTGGAGACTGGAAGTGCAGGCCGAAGACCAGGGCAAGGTCGTAGACGGTCAACAACGCCCAATGAAGATCGTTATTTAGTATTAACAGCTCGGAGACACCGAAATATGAACGCTACTCTTCTCCAACAACACCTTCGCTCGGCTACTGACACCACGGTTTCAACTCAGACTGTCCGAAACCGGCTCCATGGTGTAGGTCTGTATGCTCGCCGACCAATGGTAGGTGTTAAAATAACATCAAGGCATCGTCGTGACCGCAGGGAGTGGGCAACAGAGCATGCGAACTGGAGGAGAAATGAATGGAGCATTGTTTTTTTCTGACGAGTACCGTTTTTCTGTTCATCCTGATAATAGGCGTATTTTCATCTGGAGGGACCGTGGCAGTAGGAATAATCCAGCGTTCGTGCACGAAAGTGTCAGATTTGGCGGTGGGGGAGTGTTGGTGTATGGTGGCATCTCCATTGACGGACGCAAAGACCTCTATATCATTCGAGATGGACTTCTCACTGGTCGCCGATATAGGGATGAGATCTTCAGACCTATTGTAGCCCCTTACGCTGAAGCAATCGGAGATGACTTCATTTTAATGGACGATAACTGCAGGCCACATCATGCTAACCTGGTGGAGGATTTCCTTTTCAAGGAAGGAATCGTACGAATGGAATGGCCAGCATGTTCTCCAGACATGAATCCAATAGAGCACGTTTGGGACGCTCTAGAAAGACGAGTTGCTGGTCACCAAACCACCCCCACAAACTCTCCAAGAACTGGGAAGAGCTCTTCTGGAAGAGTGGGACAGAATACCCCAACTCGTGATTAATAGCCTCATTGACTCCATGCCTCAAAGGTGCTCAACGTTGATGGCCGTCCGTGGAAACCATACCCCCTACTGAAAATGACTTCCTTTGAAGGCAACACCTTTTCTTATTCTTTTTTTCTCATATGCACAAATTGTTTTTTTCCTTTTGTACACAAAGTCGCAATAAAATGCATTTTTTTCAGCCAAACATGCGTAATTTATTCTCATATAACCTACTACGTCTGTCGACCAAGTATCAATCAGCTAAAATGTTTCCCAGCCAAAAGATCCACCTAAAACCGCAATATCCTTTAATTGTTTTGAGCAGTGTATATTTGGGGGACCTGAAAATTTAGTTTCATTTTGTATCTATATTAGTAAGTATCGTGGGTAACGGAAAATGTGTATCCTGTGCTTCGTTTCGTTACAACAAATGCACAAATTTCAAATTTGTCTGTAATTTGAACGAAACAGAATTATCATGGCTGAAACACTATAGTTTTGGTTGGATTTTTATATTGTTATGAAATAGCGGAGATAAATATGCAATTTAGGGTTTATAGCAACGATCCGTTACATACTGTCTTTTGTTTTTTATTTAAATGATTTTATTGATCATTTTATAATAATATCCATTTGGAGACAGTGGCTGTTATCAAGTTCTTCTTCTGTCTTATTATTTTTATTTGATGAGAGATGAGTATTTGGAAGTTTTTAAACTTGCTGAAATAGAAGACGCCGTAAATAACCCTAATTTCTTTGAAAGGGATGAGGAAGGTGTGACAGTTGATATTGTTCAACTTCCTGCCGATAAAGTCGATACCGTTTCGGATATCGAAGAAATTGACGACACGGCATTAGAAAATGGCTGTCGTGGAGAAGTTCCCTTCAGGCTAAAAGTTCATTCGAGTATTCAGAATATAGCTTCTAATAGCACATACCTAATAATATCAATGTAACTAGAGCTGAAGAAAAACGAAAACGTATGAGAAACTAATTGGAAAAGTCGAAAACATAAAATAGTTTCACTAAACTAAACTCTAAATTCCATGGCACAACAGCTAATGTGGGTCAAGGCCTACAGTGCCCATAACTGTTTTCATGACCGAGGGCCCTGGGGTGCGAAGCATATGTCCCAGTTAGGTGGTCAGCCTAACGTAAGACCCCCAGCGTTTAGTTCTCAAGCTTGCTTGGTACTCAGTTAATCGACCCACTGAAGGGATGAAAGGCTGAGTCAACCTTGCCCAGCCGAGGATCGAACCTCGGACCTGTGTCATGGAAGCGTGAAACGCTGCCACTAAGCCACCGGGCTTCAAACAAAATAGTTTCACTAAAAAACACAATTTGAATATACAATATTTGTACAAATATATAACTCATCTGACCAAAGATTAAAAAGAATGGCAGTTAATGGATTAAGCCAAGAGACCAACTTCCTTACATAAGTTTCATTCTTTTCCCCCAGTCATTCTCACTTCAATATTGCCAAACATTTCAATGCGCATAAAGAATAAGGATATTTTAGATATAGATTGTTGTATTTATAACAGAAACGAGGATCAACAATTAGCTTATAAATTCAGAAATTAGAAAAACTTTTTAAGTTAAATCAAACCAAGTATTTGAAGTTCAATCTAAATAATCTTCAGACAGAGCCCACACATTTAAGCTATTTCATTCCTATGCATTCTCCATGCGAAGGAAGTAGGAAATTTCTGTTCAATAAACATTTTAAATCTATTGTTATTCTATATTTATTGCCTTAATGCATGCGACCGCAATTTACTTTTGAGACTTAATCTAATTGCATCGGCCCAATGGTTGCAGGCAGACAGAGCACTTTAATTTAAATGTTCTCCCTTCTTTCAGCTTTTCAGAAAATAATTAGTGGCATTAAAACTGAAAAAGCAGCAAAACTTAAAATTTTTAATGGACTCTTTTCCACTAAATGTGTTTTTGAATAAATATCTGACATTTCTCCACTGAGATCTAAGAATTAAATCGATTTCTTTTAACATTTATTACGGACTTAATGGGAACAGCCAGTCTCTTTCAAAGCTTTTTCCAGTTTTGAAGGCTAACATTCCTGTCGTTTCATTTTGTATTATCATTCCGTTTTAATAAAAATAAGGAACGAAGCAATGTATTCTATTAAATTACCCGAAGGTAAAAATGATTCGTTTTTATGATCTTTTTTGGAAATAAATGTAAAACGTTGTTTAAAATTAAATTAAATGTAATAGAAAGCAAAACTTCTGGGCAATTAATTTGTTATTTGTAAGTATTGATAATTATTAAGAGAAATTATTGCAGAGAAAATTGCTTACAAATATCTAGAACGTGTACAATTTTTCCCCATGCCAAATTTACAGAAAGAACTAAACAATTTCTTCAAGAAATGTAAAATGAAAAACCAAATGAAGGTTGTATTTAAGCATTTTGTTAGTAAGAAATAAAAATTATTGTTATGGATGATGATTTTTATTTATATTTAACTGAAAATTCATTTGAAAAACATTACTAAATTAAATATTTCTTAATATTTACATTTCTTATCATTAACAGCAAGTATATTTAAAAAACATTTCTTAATATTTAAAAATACTTTAAATATTTCTTTATTTATTTTATGTAAATATTCCTTAGTTTTTCTTAGTATTTACATAAAATATTTTAATATTTCTTAATATTTACATAAAACTTTTAATATTTCGTAATATTTGCATATGACTGTTATCTATGTATATCATCAATTTTAAATATTTCGCATTTGAATTATTTTTACACATAGCTAAATCAGGATGCGTAAAAATATGTATGTCTTAAAAAAAGACCTTCATTAAAAACATAACGAATTTATTGAAAATTGTTCTTACCCATTCTGTGACTGATTGTCGCCCCTACAATCAATTGTTTCCGTTTTTGATTCGCCCTCTAGTGGTGATTTTACATTTCTCACACGCCCGATTTTAGTGATTATAAATATAAAGATAAATGTCTAAATAGAAATATAGCGAATATTAAATAAGGATACATAGAGATTCTAATTACAATTTCTCAATTTATTACATTCATAGTAAAAAAGTCTTGCTGTGATTCAGAATGGCTGAAAATTCTCACCTAGCAACTAAAAAAAATCATCCTACTTGACCTTAGTTCAATAGATTTTAAGTTCGATTCCAGTTACGATGATTTCTAAGCAAATTTTCATCAATGCCAGTCACATTTACCCCTATGTATGGAGATTACTCCTATCAAGTTGATAATTTCCAGATTGACCCTTCATTTTCCTGAAAACATTATTGGTCACATTTTTGAAGTGATAACAATGTTTTCAAGAAAATGAAGACTTTCAGTTGGTCGCTTTCCATGGCACTCCCAATCTTCAAAGTTGAACATGACAAATCCCCTGTTATCAAGGTTTTGTAAATACCAGTGAGATTTTGTCATTTTCCTTTTGTGTCTATCCGGTAGTTAGAACTGTTTCTACACCAGGAACGGTACAACATATCACTCACAGCCATGCAATTCTTGTATACGTTCATTGAAGAAACATTTAAATGGTTTTAACTGTCAAAAGTTCTTTTGTCTTACTTTTGTATTGGTTTATATATATATATATATATATATATTTATATATATATATATATATATATATATATATATATATATATATATATATATATATATATTTATATATATATATATATATATATATATATATATATATATATATATATATATATATATACACACACTACTGGCCATTAAAATTGTTACACCAGGATAGCGGCACACCACACACGTGAAATTTCCATGACAGGTAGAACTTGCTGTGATATGCAAATGATTTTATTTTCAGCGCATTCATACAAAGCAGGCGACAGTAGCGACATCTACAATGTGTATAACTGCTGTCAAATCTCTGGTTTTATAACCAGAGATTTGACAGCAGTTTTCTCATACTCAATTTATACAAATCATAATCAAACAATACGACAGTAGCGACATCTACAATGTGTATAAAACCAGAGATTTGGCAGCAGTTTTCTCATACTCAATTTCCGTTTCAACGTTGTTTTCGGCAAAGAAAGTTGTTGTAATGCCTCGTGTAAGAAGAAGAAATGCCTATCAGCACGTGTCTGACTTTGATTGAATAAAGATTATAGCCTACCGGGATTGCGGTTTATTGTACCGCAATATTGCTGCTCGCATCGGTGGAGACCCCATGACTGTTACCAGAATATGGAATCGATGGGTTCAGGACAATCATACGGAACGTCATGCAGGATCTCAGTGACCCCCCATCACTAACAGCAATGAACACAGACATCTCATCCGCATGGTCACAAAGGATCGTGCAGCCACGTCACGAACCCTGAGTCGAGAAATGGAGTCATTTGCAAGGCAACAAGTTTCTGCTCGAAAAGTTCGACGACGTTTGCAGCAGCATGGATTGTCTGCACGGCGACCATGGCTTCGGCTACCATTGATTCTGCGTCAGAAACAGGAGCACCTTCAATGGTGTGATCAGTGACGAACCTGGACGCGGGAATGGCATCACGTCATCTTTACAGATGAATCTAGCTTCTGTATACAGGACCATCATGGCCGCATCCGTGTTTGGAGGCATCGTGGAGAATGCGTATTGCCAGCTTGCATTGGACATCGCCATACTGGCCCATCTGGTGGAGTGATGGTATGCAGTGCCATTGGATACACGTCTCGATCACCTCTTGTTCGCATTACCGGCGCACTTTGAACAGCAACAATAATCCAAAATATTTTAAATTTATTCAGTGAAAATATAATATAAAGTAATGAAGTATAAATAATTATATAGATTTTAAGTACTGATCTTTATCCATTTTAAAAGATCTCAATGTATAGCATTGCCGCATGTAAATGGATCTATTTTTTCCCTTTTACGAATTTATATTGAAAGTATTTTTTAGAATTTAAATTTGGAAAGCCTTGATAGACTAAAGATATACGACACGTACTTGTGGTTAGAAGATTTCGTGTTCGAAATCTGTGCAAGCCGAAAGTTTCCAAGTTAAATCAGTTTCGTTTTATAAAACGTCTCATAATGATCGAAATGTCTTCCAAGCTCGTAGTAGCTAAGCATGTTTTTGGGGGGGGAACTTCTGCTTTATTTCAGCTTTTCTGTTACTTTTGGATAACTTTAACCATAACTCCTGCATACTACTGGCCATTAAAATTGCTGCACCAGAAAAGCGGCACAACACACACGTGAAATTTGCATGACAGGTAGAACTTGCTGAGATATGCATATGATTAGACTTTCAGCGCATTCATACAAAGCAGGTGACAGTAGCGACATCTACAATGTGTATAAAACCAGAGATTTAACAGCAGTTTTCTCATACTCAATTTCCGTTTCAACGTTGTTTTCGGCAAAGAAAGTTGTTGTAATGCCTCGTGTAAGAAGAAGAAATGCCTATCAGCACGTGTCTGAATTTGATCGAGGAAGCATTATAGCCTACCGGGATTGTGGTTTATCGTACCGCAGAATTGCTGTTCGCGTCGGTCGAGACCCCATGACTGTTGACAGAATATGGAATCGATGGGAATCAGGACAATCATACGGAACGTCATGCAGGATCTCAGCGACCCCCATCACTAACAGCAGAGAAGACAGACATCTTATCCGCTTGGTCACAAGGGATTGTACAGCAATGTCACAAACCCTGAGTTGAGAAATGGAGTCATTTGCAAGGCAAAAAGTTTCTGCTCGAACAGTTCTACGGCATTTGCAGCAGCATGGATTGTCTGCACGGCGACCATGGCTTCGGCTACCATTGACACTGCGTCACAGACAGGAGCGCCTTCAATGGTGTGATCAGCGATGAACCTGGACACGGGAATGGCATCACGTCATCTTAACAGATGAATCTGGGTTCTGTATACAGGACCATGATGGCCGCATCCGTGTTTAGAGGCATCGTGGAGAACGCGCATTGCCAGCTTGCATTGGAAATCGCCATACTGGCCCATCTGCTGGATTGATGGTATGGGGTGCCATTGGATACACGTTTCGATCACTTCTTGTTCGCATTACCGATATTTTGAACAGCAACCGTTACATTTACGATGTGTTAAGGCCCGTGACTCTGCCCTATCTTCGAGGCCACCCTAATGCTTTGTTTCAACAGGATAATGCACGACCGCATGTTGCCCGTACTGTTCTGAACTTCCTTGATACAGAACAGGTTCGACTGCTACCTGGCCAGCACGTTCTCTTGATCTGTCACCAATTGAGAACGTGTGGTCAATGGTTGCCGAGCGATTGGCAAGCCATCACTCACCATCCACTTCTGTCGATGAACTGTGGCATAGTGTTGAAGCTGCATGGACTGAGATCCCTGTACATGCCATACAATCTCTGTTTGACTCCATGCCTATACGGATAAATGCTGTTATTGCAGCCAGAGGTGGCTGCTGTGGGGACTGATTTCTCAAGATCCTAATTTCATGTAAAACTAATCACTTGTTCTTTCCACTATAATGTATGTGTCCAAGAAATATCGTTCTGTTATTTGCATTTCTTCTTGGTGTAGCAATTTTAATGGCCAGTATGTGTATATATATATATATATATATATATATATATATATATATATATATATATATATAGCGCATTGTAATTTTTAACCACAGTCAGATGACGATGTCATATTTAAGCTGGCAACCTTCTTTCTATATCCACGCCACATATAATATAACTTTCGACTTCATAGATTAACATATACAGGTGTTCAAGCCACGGAGTTCCAGTAACTCAGTAAGGGAGAATGTGATCATTCTCCCAATCACTGTCTTTAGAAAACCATGGTTAACTTAGCTGTGTTTACTGGAAGTGACTTGGAATTACTCAGCCATTAAGGCTCTAGTATTCATACAGTGATGTTAACATTTAGTCCTTTTCTAGCATAGATCATCATAGACATGGGCTCCAAGAATATCGAAAGCATGTAGACTCTTTCATCATGGTGATCTCTGATCGGTTAAAACAATATTCAGTTTGCTATCACTTGGAATTCCGCAGTCTAAACCACTATAAGCAAATTCAATCACTGTTAAAATATTGTCCAGTTATTAAAACTCTCATAGGAGCTGGTTTCGATTTATCTGCTATTGGCAGCTGTATAACACGCGCACAGTGGTATTGTGGGTCTCATCAAAGGCAAATGTTAAATAATTTGAAATCCTATAGATGTGACAAGGTCATTATTTGACGCGTGTCTAGGTCAACAATTAATGACAAGGTCAAATCCTATACGTGTGGCAATGTCAACATTAATATTTCCCCTACATCCCACTCTCAAGGGAACATTAAACTCAATGAATTATCAGTAAACATTATCAATGATTAGTAAAATTTCTCATCACAGCATATTTTGAGAGGATCAAACAAGATCCATTGCTTTATAAATCACATTACCGAATCCTCAAACCACAATTAACAAAGTTAGAAAATAAATCGTTAAACGGTTCAAATACTATAGCTTGTTTTACAGGGAATTTGCTTGTCTGCACTGCATACGTAGCTCCACTACGCACACAGATCCATAAAGATAAAAAGGGTAAGTTAATTTAATCAATTTTTTAGGTGCATCAACATAGCATTAGTAATTTTAAACCATTCTAAAGTGAAAATGTCTTCATGTGAGTTAAAGTTAGTTTTTGCTATAAAATTGTCCGCACTTATTAAAACTCTTCTAGGAGCCTGTTTCGATTAATTTTAGGAATGATGATTAAGTTTTCCCCCATTTTATCACACCATTTTATTGGAATAATATTAGCTAATATGGATATTTCACTTGCATAGACACTATCAAAGCACCAGTCATTAATTAGACTGAAGAAGACCAAACGATTTCTACTGAGCTTCAAATAGACAGTAAGGTTGATTATTAATAAAACCATTCTCCAAGTACTGTTCACACCCAGTAAAAACTTGAATTTGATATTTTAATGGGAACTAAACATATATAGTACCTTGTCAGTGTTGCAGTTAAACTAAACCGGAATTAAATTTGTAATGTCATTTGAAAGTCACTTGCAAATATGTCTCTTGTCTTTCATTATCTATCTTTTACAAGTATCAACAGTATTGAACTAATTGCTGAATCAGTAAAGCTTTGGCTTCGAGTACAATCGTTCTTTAGTTCAATTCCAGCTTCGAATATTTATGATGGAATTGTCCAGAATCTACTTTAAACCGTTTTTTTTCGTGAGCAAAAATGTGATAATAGTTTCATTAGACAATGTTATCATATTATCAACCTACCGACTCAAAATATTTATGATCTCTCAAATACTTTTAATCAAATGATTTTACGAAATAAATTATGATAAAAAACACACAAATTGTCTTTTTTTTCAAATAGAAAAACATTTTCTCCAAGGGTAGACAAAATACGTTCCTAAAATGACGATTTCAATTTAAATCACATCAAAATCGGCTTTGCGATAAGTTAATGTACTTATCAATAATAAATGCACTATACGTTTTAAATTTTATTAAATCGGAGAGTACTTACTATGGGTGTGATACATCTGAATAGGGTATGAATGATAAGACATTTTTTTATGCGAAATTCTCTTTGAATTTCATTGCTAAAAGTATTTTAATGCAATCGCCCGAGAAAAAAATGTCGTTTAACAATTTAATATTTATTATAGCCATGAATATTAAAACACAAGGTTTGAAGTGGAAAAAAAAGTAACATTTGTGTGTGTGTGAGACAAACGCTTGGGGTGATTTTATTTTAAGAAACATCAGAAAAAGATAGGTTCTATATTATAAATATTCAAATAGCTGTGTGTTTGTAAAACACGAGACCATTTTTATATTGAATTCCGATTTATTTTAAGTTAAATCAAATACGATATAATCTAATGGCAGTTGAGTAAGCAAAGGTAAAATATTTATTCATTTGTTTTACGAACTTCAAAGATTGTTGAAATGTTATATAAAATGCTTAAAAATATTTTTTTAAATAGTTGAATTTTTAAAATGAAAATTCTTAGGCATAGTAATAACTAAAATGTTTTGGTAAAAGACAAGATCAGAAAATCATTTTTCAAGTTGATTCAAGGATTCTTTTCGTTCGTTTATCATTCAACGTTCACTTTTTCCACATGGGGACTAATTCTATTGGGACTCACATTTAGAATATACTCAGAACCACTGCATACATTTACGCACAGAAATGTAGATCAAACACATGAAATGTTTAGTTAAAAGCTAGCATGCTAAACATTTGGATTACAGCTAAGCCAAGTAAAAGGGAATTGCGTTGACGTTTATAGACACTGCCAAACAACAGAGCTAGTTTACTTTAGGATCTTTAGCAATGCAATGTTTAAAGGAAAGCATCATAAATGTCAAGAGAAAGTAAGTTCCATAAGTACATACTTCTTATAAGCTATGTCTTGTTTGTTTGGCTGTGTCTTCTTTTAAATCCTGTGCTATATAAGAATTTTCAACACTCTAAGGCTTTTCAAATTTTTGCTTTTAACATTTCCTATAAGCTTTAAGCTAGAATCGTGAGAATGAAATAATATTAAATCACATGATTTTATTTCAAAACTAATATTTTTGAACAATAAACAACTACACTTGATCGACATAAAACAGAACGAAATAAAGAAAAAATTATAAGACTAAATAATTCATGGAAAGGGTAATATCTTTCAAGGAAATATAAAGTGGTGCAATTAAAAATATAGATAATTAAAGGATTTATTAAGTATGCACGTTAGTAGAAGAAAATTTTTATTGCTGTTTGCATAACTGTCAGCAAGCTACAAAATTAGTATTTAAATAATAGGAAAATCAATAAGAGTATAAGAAATGAAAAATTGTCACCTGTGTTTATGTTAAACTACTTAACGGCTATAAAATCTTATGAGGACTAGTTGAGTCGAATGAAAAGCCTTACATGATACAAAGGAATCTTGTTGTGTTAATGTTAAACTACTTAACGGCTATAAAATCTTATGAGGACTAGTTGAGTCGAATGAAAAGCCTTACATGATACAAAGGAATCTTGTTGTGTTTATGTTAGACTGGTTAACGGCTATAAAATTTTATAAGGACTAGTTGAGTCAAATGAAAAGCCTTACATGATACAAAGGAATCTTGTTGTGTTTATGTTAGACTACTTAAGGGCTATAAAATTTTATGAAGACTAGTTGAGTCGAATGAAAAGCCTTACATGATACAAAATTAATCTTGTTGTGTTTATGTTAGACTACTTAAGGGCTATAAAATTTTATGAAGACTAGTTGAGTCGAATGAAAAGCCTTACATGATACAAAGGAATCTTGTTGTGTTTATGTTAGACTACTTAAGGGCTATAAAATTTTATGAAGACTAGTTGAGTCGAATGAAAAGCCTTACATGATACAAAGGAATCTTGTTGTGTTTATGTTAGACTACTTAAGGGCTATAAAATTTTATGAAGACTAGTTGAGTCGAATGAAAAGCCTTACATGATACAAAGGAATCTTGTTGTGTTTATGTTAGACTACTTAACGGTTATAAAATTTTATGAAGACTAGTTGAGTCGAATGAAAAGCCTTTCATGATACAAAGGAATCTTGTTGTGTTTATGTTAGACTACTTAACGGCTATAAAATTTTATGAAGACTAGTTGAGTCGAATGAAAAGCCTTACATGATACAAAGGAATCTTGTTGTGTTTATGTTAGACTACTTAAGGGCTATAAAATTTTATGAAGACTAGTTGAATCGAATGAAAAGCCTTACATGATACAAAGGAATCTTGTTGTGTTTATGTTAGACTACTTAAGGGCTATAAAATTTTATGAAGACTAGTTGAATCGAATGAAAAGCCTTACATGATACAAAGGAATCTTGTTGTGTTTATGTTAGACTACTTAACGGCTATAAAATACGGCCTGTGAATATTTAAAATCTTTTTTATCACCTTCTTTTAGGTACAGATCCACCGAATGACAACAATATTGATGGAAATTTTATGAGTTCTTTTGTCTTCGAAAATATGAATCATATATATATATGCTACATAAAGAAAACTATTAGATGAAACATTTAAGGAATTAAATTCTATGTTTCGAACACATACATTATCGAAAATCTTCAAAATCGTTCTAGAAGTATATGTTTGTATTCATCCAAATAGATAATCTTTGCCTCTAATAATATTAATATGCATTTTTCCCTAAAATGTGTAACAAAATGAAATGTCTTTGCAATCATGTCCACCTCAGTGGGATTCCGTTTATTGTTTCGAATAAATCTAAGAATTTTTCCTACGAAATCGCTTTTTTCCACAGCAACAAGCAATCATCGAGAAAAAAGAAAAGAAGAAGCTGTGTTCATCATCTTTTTAGCTCGAAATAAATGGCGCGAATCGTGTATTACAAGACAAAACTCGCGGGAATGGACATTCCGAGGAAAAGGCGTAATAAAAGAGTGACGTCAGAGGGTAAAAAAGAAATAAACGATTCTCTTTCTTCGCACGGATAGAGGAAGGTTATAAAATTCCATTCCCGAATAAATGGGTTAAGGGGAGGGTGTAGGAAAGGGAGAGGAAGTGTTGCCTCCTAGGCTGTGTATTTTTGATGGGGAGGTCTTTCAAGCCAAACATTTGCTGTTTCTGTGTCCTCAAAAATAGAGAAACGAGGGAAGTGGAAAGAATAATCGAGGTTTGCTGATCCTTATCCTCTCCACGAAAGGTCACGACAAACATCTCAAAAGTGTTTCTGCCCAACAGAAAACAAATCTCAAATGTTTGTCTTCATGTTTCATAAAATTGTTTACTTTGTTACGTGTTTTCTTCCATAAAATGTGAACTTATGGATATGCGGAAAGAAAAAAGCGAAGAAAATTCTTTCTAGATTGCACAGTGAATACTTCGTATTGGATAATGTATTTGTTAGGTAATCTAACAAATTTAATTGTTTTGTTTCAAATATCTTTTTGTGGGTTTGTGATAGCTTAGTGGGTGTAACTAATATTTCTGTGATCAAAAAGAAGAAAATTCTCTCTTTGGCTATAAATAATTCTTTCGGCCATGGCTCTTTGGAGTAGAAGGTATCAGATTTGATCTTCATCATTGTTGAACAACTAGAGGTTTGGGATCGTGGTAGCTTAGTGGTTAGGGTATCGGCCTTCTATCCGCCTTCAGATCCTTCCCTTTGGATCAAAATTTCCAACCCCTTCAGACCAATGTCAAAATTGAGGGAGTGGATCCTCTGGTGGTGCCATCTATCGGAGAATTTAAAAAAAGAGCATAGACGTATTTTGACCTTCGTTTCCAAGGCATAGCGAGCTTGGTTGTCCAAGTGTCATAAGTAACAACACACAACACTAAAGGTAGTCTTTCGTCTTTGCTACAAGCATACTTGTAGATGCTAGGGTATTTTCCGAGCTGTCATATTAGCGATTTGAGAATATTTTCCACTACCTGTAAAATATTCTCCGAGAATAGAGCTTTACAACAGCTCTAAGCTGTTAGTTTATATAGGAGGTTGCGCTTTATGAATAACTCCTTGCACAGCTTTAAAAAGTAACTTTCAAACAATCAATTTCAAAGATAAGCTTTAAGAGAATCAACTTTTAAGGATAACTCTTAAGATAACTCCTGATAATACTTAAGATAATAAGTTTGAAAAGCAATTCCTTAAAAAGACAACCAACTTCTAAGATAAGTCCTAAGACAATCAACTACCAAGATGACTTCTAAAAATAACTCACAAGACAATCGATTGTTCAAATAATTTCTAAGGTATAGCCAGCTTTTGAGATAATTTTTAAGAACTCATAAGACAATGACGTTTAAAAAGTGTAAAGGAATATAAATTACTAAGAAGTGTTAAATATATAAAGTAAAACAGGAAAATATTTCGTAAATAACTGCCAAGACAATCAATAATTCTCTCTCTTGGGGATTATTAATATTTTTCCAAGACAAAACTATAATTGAAAGAAATGTAATCGCAATTGTTACATAAAAAAATTTCATTTTATAACGTAATTGACTTTGTTGTCTATAATTAAAAATATTATGATTTTTAAAATGAAAAACTATAAAGGAATGAATGTAGACTTTGTCATGACCAACTTCATAGAAATTCTAACTGATAAAAATATTAAGTATTGTAATAAACTGTAATTATTAAATACTATATTTAAAGAGAGAGAAACATTATTAAGCCAAGTTACAGGGTGATCATAATTAAACTGCAAATTTAAAAACGCTGTAAAAAAAGAACCACTGGTCAGAAAGACCTGAAATTTCACCAGAATGTACTTCAAGCAGGGGGATTTTGTTTGGCGTGGGAAAAAAATTAGGAAAAAAAGTGGCCAATAGATGGCGCTGCACAGGCGGCTGTAGGTTAATTACATGAATTCTGACATGAACGATAATCAATTGTGGCTGTAAGCTGAACGTTAAACCAGTTGTGCTATTGTAAGTCAGGCAGATGTTGTGGCACTCTTGGTGTAAAGCCTATTCAGAGCGACAAGGTGGTGCCACATCAAATAGGAAAAAATCAGTTTTTAATTGCCCTGCGGCCAAAAACCGTAGAAAAAGCCAACAATAATTCGGTTTTTAACTGTCCTTAGTCTTCTTCAAGAAATTTTCAATATGGTGTCCACCATTTTCTGTTAGGAGGTGTAAACGTAAAACGGTATTTTCCACAGCAGCTTGGAGTGTATCAGTGCTGATGTTGTTAACGTGCTGAGTAATGCGGCATTTCAAATCCGCTAAGGTGTCTAGTGGAGCACTGTACACAACATTTTTCAGAAATCTCCAGATCCAAAAGTCACAGGGAGTGATGTCCGGTGATCGTGGCGGCCAGGGAGTTGGAAAATGTCGGCTGATAATACGGTTATTTCCGAAATGGCGTTGCATCACCATCGACAATTAACGAGAATTCAGGCTACTCAGCATTTTATACAAGACGTTAATTTGCATATAACCACCTTCGCAGCGCCATCTATAGGCCACTTTTTTCCTAATTTTTTTCCCACACCAAACAAAATCTCTCTGTTTGAAGTACATTCTGGTGAAATTACAGGTCTTTCTGACCAGTAATTCTTTTTTTTTTATAGCGTTTCTAAATTTGCAGTTTAATTATGATCACCCTGTATTAAGCCAAATGGAACTCATCGTTTTTTAAAGATAAAATAGCACTCTAGGGAATGGATGATCTGGGTTTAAACTCAAGAGCAACTACAAATTTACTAAATTTTAACTAGATGAACTGTGACCAAATAACCAGGTGAGTTTTAGTATAGGAGGACAGAGAGCTATATACAAATAACATCGCATTCGCTAAGGAAAGATAACGTTAAATAGTAGATTAATTGATGTATGGACCTGCTTATTATCTTGAGAATCGTTTTAATTTCCTAAAACTGATGTAACAAATTTATCAGTTTAAGGTCTCACAAATATATTAATGATACTGAGATCTCATGATATAACTTACGGTGCAGCCATAACCTTTATTTCTTTTTTTTTTCTTTTAATGCGTAGCGTAGACCTCATATTTTGAAGAACATATTTGAAGTTAAGACAATGCAGCCAAGATACTTTCCTAATTTAAATGTGATTGAGCATTAAAATTAATAAGGTATTTGGAACTTACTAGGATGATAGATTATCGCAAAATCACAAGCCATATCATTTTAAGCGGTCATAGATTTGAAAATGTCTGCTCTCAAGAATGAAGGATCACTATTCAAAATTCCATCGTTAACCTCATCACATTTATGCAAAACAGATTTAGAGCAGTCACATATTCTTTGAGGAAATTATGCAGAATATTAAATATTATATTCATAACTTCCAAATAATATTTGTGTTATTTATATGCAGCTAAATTTTTGCTTCAGTATACTTTCCCTGTTCCTTCTATTGTTTTATAAAATAAAAGTTTTCATATAATTTCCTATATAGCTTCTTTATTCAAAATTGCATTTTGCTAAATGCACACATTTTTATATTGTGCCCATAGCTCTAATAAAATGTTTTCTTCACTTTTGATTCAGTGTCCTATATTTTTGACTAATATATTATACAATCCCTTAAATCAAAATTAAGCTTTCTTAGGGGGTTTATAAAATAATAAATCTGTTAATGCTAATTCAGTGGTTGTCTTAGGAGTTGATGCTTGTAGTACCACACATTATAATAATTTTATTGCTATAAATAAAATTCATATAAAAATAATGCGCATCGAAATTGAAGAGCAGACAGCTGTATCATCATTATCTAAAAACTAAGATAAATTAATTAGAGAAGAGAATTTCTTAGGATATCAAATATACCGCCCAAGAAAAATAAAAAATAAACTTGTCTCATATGTAATATTTTCTTAGAGATTCCTGTCATTCCAAACGTTTATATATTTGCTTATTTAATTATTTATTCAAAGCGAAATTTTTTTCTCCAAAAATGTTTTTTGAAGATATCAGAAAATGAGGTTAATGATCGTGGAAAAGGATGATTAATAAAAGCTATTTTTAATATTTATGGGAATATGTATAAGTAAAATGTACACTAAAATAATTCAACTGCATCGAATATAAGCATTTCATGTTGACTAGGATAAAAAAATGTAGCAGGAAAAATTTAATATTTTGAAAAGTATTAACTTTCTAGTCCGCTATTACATTATTATTTTTACTTCAGAATAAAAGAATCAGTTATTTTTTTATGAAGTCAATTATTCTTCATTTACATATGCATTCGCATAAACATTTTTATATCTCAAAACTTTAAAAATATTTTTTAATTTATTTAGAACCTGAAAAATGTAAAAAAATATTAATTAAAAAATGTAAACTTAGAAAACTTCTATTTTTACGCACATAAGTGGGAGAAAACATTAACGGATTCTATCTTTTATAGGCTCTGTGAAAGATTTACAGACATTAAATACGTATTGATGTTGGCATCAATTTTAGATTTTTCTACTCAAAGTTAAAAACTGTTCTATATGAGTAAAAAAAAAATTAAGTAATTGTTTTAAAATTATATATTTTAAAATCTCTGAGAAACACTTGATGTCGAAAAAATTATTTTCAACAAAGTAATTACAATATATTCATAATTCTGTTATTTCTTGGGCATCCTCATCAGCTGCTATTTTAATTTTAACTCCTTATATTGGGTTGTTCGGAAAGTAATTTCGTTTTTCCTACATGGATCAGCTTTTTGCTTTTAAAACCCAAACACTTTATGACTGTGGAATCGTGCTACTACCAGAAAGATGATAAAAGCTATTGGACTAGAATAGACAATTTGCAATGCAATAAATATTTATTTGCTGCACATTTCATGAAAAATTTTCATGATTTTTCATTTTCATGAAAAACGAAATGACTTTCCGAACAACCCAATATTTTAGAATATTAATACCATATAATCAAAGTTTTTAATGACACTTTGAGACTAATTATAACGACATAAAAGTGATACCGTAATATATCAGTAATATAATGTAATGCAAGGATCATTGATAAGGATTTTTGAATTATATATCGATATAAAAAATCATTTATAAACGTAGTTACCTTAGTCTTACAGTAAAAAGATTTTATTTTCTCATTTTTTTATGCGTAACCAAATAATTTTTTAATATTTTATAATTTAATAAAAATAATCATTTCTCTCTCTCTCTCTCTCTCGAATAAGATTTACTATTTCTTTGAAATGGAATTTGTCATACATTTATCGAAAGAATAAACTTATTTAGTGTATGACTATATTATATTATATTATTATAAAAATAGACTTCCCCGTGAAGATATTAACGCTTACCTGTGTAAAAAATAGTGCACCTTTGTTGCTTTTTATTCAAAAATAACGTACCAAAAATCACTACTTTTCACAGTCCATGACTTTCATGGAGAAATATAGACTTAACTTTGAACAAAAAAAAAAAAAAAACTGTGATTTGTAAAAATACCAGCATTTACTATTTTTTTAATCCTATTCACTATTCATTAATTTTGTTAAAAATACTGTCAGATACTGCGAAATGAGGCTATAGATAAATTTATAGAGTGATTGAAAAATAAAAAAACAATTAAACTACCAAAAGAAAAGTAATTAAGCCAATTGAATGGATCACAGTATGCTTTAAGACTCTTTTTTTTAATCCCGAAGGTATGAAATACTTGTATCGGGTCTCCTTCCATCAACGTTTCATGTATCGTTGATTGGCAACGGAATGGAGAAACCGAAAACACGTTTGGTCCAGTATACAAAAACAGCTCTACTTCGAAAACTGAAAAATTAGTAAACACCGTTATCCTTTTTAAAAAAATTATTACATAGAGGCAATGTAAAAAAGGGGATCCGCTACCAAACATATTTTCTTTCCATGCAAAATGATCATTTTAATAGCGGGAAAGAACCCTAAATTTCCATACTTAAACAGAGTAAAATGATCATCACGTGGCACAAGTAACTTTACAGTGTGTTCAAATCAACGTTAATTACTGTTTAAATTAATTACAATCATAGTCATCAAAATTCGGAAATGAAGCAATGCACCTGATTTAAATTCTCAAGAGACCGAAAACCAATCTACATGCGGACATTCTTAGCCAACTCAAGTCAAAATTTCGTTGACTATTATGAAAATAAGATTTCATTTGTACAGATGTTTAAATAATGTGTGCATGAGAGAAATATTACGTCCTTTTCTCTAAAATTTCCTTTTTGCTGCCGAGTAATGAATACAAAATGTCTCTGAGACACTGTAAATATGGTCACAGAATAAGACGTTTTAAGTGAGATAAAAAGTATTGTATACCAACATTTTTATAAGCACTGCAATATATAAAATTATTAGTTCATACATATGTGTGTTTGGTACTGACTATAAGAGAATAACTCTATTTTAAGGTGATAGATGTCCCCTTCAAATAGAAAAATAGAACAAAAATGTTATTTCTGGCAAAATGCATTAGCCAAAACTTTTAAGAATGAACACATTTGTAATGGTTTGGTAATCAACGTTAAACCATAGTTTTATGATAATTTAATTGAGATGTATGCAAACTGATCGTAAAGTTGCAAACTAACCAATCAAAGACTCGCAAGTTTTACCCACAAAATTGCTTGTTGGTTCTTTTCCGATAAATTTTTTTCAGTAAGCATATAATCATAGGGAAATATTTCTGCAAAGGAAGTAATGTTTGCTATGAAACCCTAATTTTACGAAACTCGTTTTGAGGAATTCCTAACAATAATTTTATTTTTGAGAATATTAGTCTTTCTTTAATAAGAGATTATTTTTAATCACTTTTTAAAGAAATTTTGTTATAGATTTCCTTGCTGAGACAGCCATGCCTGCAATAATTTTTTAATGAAAAATATTTGCTTCTCTGAAGAGTGAATATTGCTTGTGACGTGCTGTCATTTATAGATAGTAAGAATTAAAAATGGTTGATTAAAGCTTTTTTTTCATTGAATGAGATTTTTTCAAACTTCCTATGGTTTTTTAAACGTATGATAAATTGAATACAGAAAATTCAAACATATTTTTTAGCTGTGTAATGGGATTATATATAAAATTAATGTCAAATAGTTTGTGAGGAAAAAGCACTTAATGTATAAAAGTGATTTAATTTTACCTAAAAGTATATTTTTCATTAATTTATTCTTTCATTTAATTATAGCAGATTGTAAACATTTATTAGTAACAAGAAAATTTGCTTTTTTATTTCCTTCTGGACCGAAAAATTAAGTTCCAACTGCATGCATCAAGTTAACACACACACAATAATTATATAAAGTTATCTCTTCTTCTGCTTCTTAGAATTGGGTTTGTATGTCATTGGACACCTCTGCTTTTATCAGCATTTTGTACCATTAACTCCAAACCCAATGTTTCCTAGTTCCAGTTGCTCGGGTCACCCACTCTATTAATAAAGGCCGATAACCCTTTAATGGAGTCTAGGTGTAACTCTCTAGTATGAATGATGCCTAAGGAAGTTAATCTAGGGAGGGCAAGAGCCTCACATTCGTAAATGATATGCTCTGCCGTTCCCCTTGCGTATGACATTTCCAGCAGATAGGGTCTTACTGAAACAGTCCCATCTGGTCAGAAAGTCAGTCATGCTGGGGATAGCTTCCTGACTTTCACCAGAAGATGGTTTGGAGGTCATTTCTACCTCAAGTGAAGGATTCATTGCTGACTCTTTACAAGATTGCCTCTGAGTTCCCTTGTCTTTTTCTGCAAGGTCTACTTCAGAGGCTTCACCTGCAAATGCAGATAGGTTTGTTATTTCTTGTGTCTTTTCAGCCACAAGATAACAATTAATAAGCTCAGGTAATATAAGTCCACCCAGCATTGCCTGAGTTACTGGGCAAGGCAAATTACTCTAGAAGTTCGCCAGGCAACTAGAGGCTCCGTTAAGACACCAATACCGCGGTGCCAATTAGCCCTTGGCACGTATCGCATAAGATCAGGGTTTACGGGAGCTGGTTCGTGGCCTTTGATTCTATATTCAAGGCTATCCTGTCATTCCTACAGGACATTCGGCGATCCACCACCTGCCGACGTGCCTGGTGGCTGCTCAAGCCCCAGGAAGGTACACGTACCCCCTGGTTACAGGAAGTTATCTCTTACTCAAAATGGACCCCTTATTAACAATCATTCTCATTAAATCTGCCTGACTGGGAAGAAATGAAAACTTAATTCATATGCTACAGTACTGTCTTTGAATAGTTGTGTGACAGGCATTCACAAAACCAGAACGCAACAGAATACGCGTTTTAACAATGAATGACAAATAGAAATTGCACGATTTTTAACCTGTTACTTTTTTCAATATGCAATTTGTTTTCAGACTCAAATATTTTTTTGTTTGTAATGAAAACCGATAAAGCATTCGACGCACGTAACTGAGAAGTTATTTAGTTTCTAATAAGTTTTGTTTATTCATTTAAATTAAATACTATAATTATTAGTCACTCAAGGATAACAAATTGTTTATATCGTTCAGAAATGTAAAATCACATTGAAGAGTGAAAACGAAAAAGAACTCCTTTAACTTACCACTGTGCCTTTATGTCGTCTTTTATTATAACGTTTCATACTTTTTTTTGTTATGCATATGCTCTAAATATTTATTCTAACTACATAATACATTTTTACTAGGTTCTAATTATTATAATACATTTTTACTAGATATAAACAGCCGCCCAACTTGTCTAGTGGTCAGTGTGCCTGACTGCGGATAAGGAGGTCCTGGGTTTGAATTCCGATTCGGACATGTTTGTACTTTTTCTCTCTCTATCTATCCTGTCTTTGTCCCTTCCTTGTATGAATGAGGTGTGAATGGTTGCCTACCCAATAAACGGGTTCCTATGGCATGTGTGTACTGAAGAAGTCGGACTCCACACCAAATATGGTTCAGTTGGAAAAGTGGAGCAGCGCATCCCATATTGCCAGCCTAGCTGGCACACGACAACAACAACAACAACTAGATATAAACTTTCATCAAAAAATTAATTAACATGTTTACTAGTGGTATACCAATAGATGGTATGTTAGTAAAGTACAGATGGAACGTAAGAAAATATTATTACCAGATGTCTTGTTAGCAGATGGTATGTTTTTAAGTTATATCATTGTTGAGATGGCGTTCCGGTAGACGGAAGTCTAACGAATGATACGTTAGCAGATGGCGCATTAACAAATGGTGAATTAATAAGTGGCATATTAATAAGTGGATGTTAGCAGATGGAAATGTTAGTTGATGACATTTTCTCAGAAGACATGTTTTTAAATGTCATGTGCTTCTTAATACACGTGAAAGTTACACTTTGTCCAAACATTCTACTTGTCTGGAAAAAGATCATTTCTTTTATTATAAGTTACAATGTTATGGATTTGATTTCAAATTGTGTGTATGAGTAGTGGTTCTGAATTCAGAATCAACTTGAAACTGTACGTAGCGGCAATTCAATTACAAATCAAGATTCTAAAAACCCGCATATTTTACTTTTTCAAAATTAAATTATATATATAATTTTAAAACAAAACAACAAAAGATTGTTTCAAAGTAAAACTTATATTTGAGCTTATATTTTAACTAGAATGAGCAATTTATTTAAATCATTTTGACTGTTGATCTACTTTAGCTTGCTTTCATAAGTAATGTGTTAGTTTGTTTAATGAATATACTTCAGAATATTTCAAATATGTGTGCGCTAAATCTTTTACTTTAAACATCTCTTTCATCATATCCCATCATAAAATATGGTTTTATCTTTTGTATTTGCAGAGCAGTATATTTTGTTTATAAAATAAATTTAAAAGTCAGCATATTAAAATTTTCAAAAATTGCATTTTTTACTTTACAAATATAATTGGTTCTTTCCTAATATTATTTTTTTCATTTTTCCGATTGCGATAAAAATTGCCATTTTCTCTTTTAATTTAATATCATTTCTTTTCTTTCTCTAAAAAGCTTCGTTGATAAGATGTTTTCCGTGGCAAAGAAATACAATGAAATCGCCGAGATAAAATTAAATTGATGGAGAAAAATAGAAAATAAGTGTGCTGTAAAGCTAATAAAAACTAGATTTAGATTTGAGAAATAAAATATCACAGTAAAAGAATAAAGATATTGAAATTTTATGGTGCTGATTCTTTGTTGTGGTTATTTTGATGTATATCTGGAGACACAAAAAGAGATGTTATCACATAGTGGATTCAATAGTTTTAAATAAAAAAAAAAAACAAAATTTAATTCATTTCTGGGTAAGATCGCAAAAAAGCATCATTTCAATATTTTTCTTTAATATTATGACATTTATTTTCTGTAATTTTACATTTTCCTACTATTTTTAAATGTTCTGAAGATGTCTATAAAATATTAAAAATTAAATTTTCAATTAACACGTTCTGTTGAAAAATTTTAAATTTCACTTCTTTTCTTACTTATTTAATTATTTGTAACGATTCTTGACAAATTCGACTTTTTAAAAATGTATAATTATTCCATTTGAAAATAATCATGTTTTTATAATGAATTTAAGTTTAAAATTCTGTAAGTAAAATAAAAATAAATGACATTTCAAAACTATGCGAAACTATAAATAAGTTTTGGTCGCAGTTAAGGTAGAGTTAATGAAACTCCACTGTAATTTTCGTATATTACATTATTCTTCGTGGAAGTTTTGAATAAATTGAAACTCAAAGACAAGTCTTGGTACCAATTAAGTAATTTTTAACAATTGTACTATAATTACAGCTCACTGAATATAGCTTATTGTTGGATTTCAAGGTACATAATTTGAGAAAACCAAAAACTGATCAATAGAGCCTTAGTTAAAATTTATGTAGGAGGAGCTGGTAAATGAGAGATTACAACGCGTTTTAATCCCCAATTCAAGCGTTCGATTGTTCAATCTATTGCGATGGTTCAATCGATTATTTAAGTACAAAAAACCCTAAACTCAATTAGAGCTACTAACTATTTTGAACTCTATTAGTTTATCATTATGGCAATGAAAATCTCTAATATAAATTACTTTATATTGCATAATTTCTATCGAGATTTCGGATAATACAATAATTTCCCTATCAAAACTGCAGATGGTTCCAATTATATTATGTGTGTATGTTTGTGGGTTAACCAATCACACTGCAGCAGTTACAGTAGTTACAAAGAAACCGTAGGATGTGAAATGGAAACTGTGTCCTTTCTTACGCATTATGGTTATTTAAAAAACTTTTTACCCTAAGCAATTCCAGTTAGCTTATATTAAAAATGTATTATGATTGTGTCATATTGAGAAAAATTTTTAATATTCCCAGATAATCAGAAAGTTTACTACTCTAAAGAGGAATCTGTCCTAATTAGGTCGATTTAATGAAAATTTACTGTAAGTGGTATTTGCACATTTTTTAAAAAAATTCTCTGCCTTTCTCTTTATGAACAATCCTCCAATCTATCACTTTTAATAAATAAAATTAATTGATGCATACAACTGTAATATTTTTAACGATATTTTTAATTTTTACAGTAGAAAATTAATTACATCAGTTTAACAAAAATTGTCTAATAATTTCGCATTCAACTATGTAAATATATTTTGAACCTTTTTTCAATAAGTGTATCTTAATTATTGAAATTTGTGATATTATTTTTGTGTACTATTTGAGTGTAACGCTGACGCAATTTATTCATACAAAATCTCCTTCAACTTAAAATTATTCATGTTAAGAAACATTATCATTCTATTCAAAAAATTTGGAAATTTCCTGAAATTCATAGAATTAAGTCTTAAATTTTTTTAAAAAAATATTTACCTTGCCTGAAATATTTATTTTTTTAGATGTATTAATATATTTATATATATATGAGATGAAAAACATAAAGTATTACTAATAATTAGTAAGGCACTTTTTTCTCATACATAACAATATTTTATGTAAATAAAAGATAAGTAAATTTATTTGTGTTAATTGCAAATATATATTTGTAATGACTAGGACTCTTTGTTTATGATCATTAAATTTATTGTGTCTTAGTGATAATATTTATTATTCGAATAAAATGCACATTAATAATTTTTATACACGCATGTTTAGAAAAAATAATTGTTTGTTTAAATTTATCGTATTTAAACTTAAATAAATATAAATATACAAGTTTCCCAGCACAAAAGTTCTTGATAATATGTTAATATTAAGTAAAAAACATTAAATATATTCACGCAACTTTAATCATTCTGGATACTTATATGACGTAACCAGACATTGCCATATTTTTTAGGTTTAAATTTTATATTGGGATTAAACAGCCTTACATCTAAAGTTTTTTTATTTATTCTTCTTACAAGTCAATGTGTTTTAAAATTCCATGATGACAGAAATTAAAACAAAACAGTAAGAATATAGCCTGTCATTCCTATGTTAAATTGTGGGTAAAATATGGAAGTTTCCTTTTTATTCAGAAAACAAATGTTTATTAAATGCAGGAAAAAGGAAACACTTTTTTTTATGGAAACAGAAAGAGAAGCAAACGCACATCGATCCAAGTATTAAAGATAGTTCTTTGCATTCAGCTTACATGGTTTTGCTTTTACCGCTTGCGTAATCCAAAGAACCTTCTTCCTTAATCCTCTCAGTAAATTACTGGAGCCTTGTGTCTTTTAACCTAAATTGTGGGTGGAGGATATTTCTTTTCGAAATCATCTTTAAAGCCAGCTTCTTCATTAATGAGCAATTTCATGAATAAGGATTTTGAAACTGCTGAAATTCGGATGTGTGTGTGTGTAAATGATTTTTATTAGAAAAGGAAAGAAATAATCGTTATATTTCTTGAATTTAACGATAGGGAAGAATTTCAACTGAATTGTAAAATAATAATGGTTTGAATTATTCAATATTTGTTAATTACATGATGATATAAAATTATTTTCAAAAAAATTAAATTACCTGACGCCGTAAGATAAAAACATTATGAATTAGAGTATCAGGATCTTGAATTCTCTTCTACTATTGTAAGAATTACTATTATGAGCTCATAAAAATATGATTATTATAATTATAATATTATGCAATTGCGATTACAAGAAAATCTTAAGATTATGGTAAGTAATATTAGAATTAGAATATTATAAATTTCGAATTCTAAGAATTTTATAACTCAGAATTAATCAAAATACTAAGAATAGTTTAGAAAATTAAAAAAATTTTCTTAACATTTTGATTCCTCGAATACACAAAATTAATTTATTTAAAACTAGTTATATATATTAATTATTTGTACAGTTCTAAAAAGAGTGTTTTGATTTTTGATTCTATGAGCACCATGATATAGGTTATTAAATACTGCTTTTAATTTTCAATTAATCAGATTTTTAAAAAACTTCAAGATTACAAACCCTATGATTTTAGAATTTAGTTTATAGTTTGGTGTGTAATAATACTGAGAATTTGTTTTAACGTATGATGATATGCCATCGATTTGTTACATGTTCAAAAATTATAACTTTGTAATTTTAATTCAAAACATACAATTAATTTTTAATAAACTATACAAAAGATTTAAATTAAGAAGCCCAAGTACACAAATTTTTAATTTGAAACTTGAGTATTTTATTTTTCTGTTTTAGATTATGTTAATATGCCATAGATTTGTTAGATCCCAGAAAAATTAACATTCATGGTTTGATATAAATATATTATTGTTTTTGAATAAAATATTCTAAAGAGATTAGAATCAAGAAAAATTAATATTTTGATTTCCAAGTATGCAAATTTTCGAGTTTTTTTTAAAAATAGTTTAATAGTTAATGTCTTTTTTTCTAGCTTTAAATTTGTTGCATCGTCTGCACGTTTGACCTCAGAAAAATTAGTACAATTGATACTTTAATATAAAAATATAATAAATTTTTTAAAAATAAATTTAAACAGAGGACAATTATGAAAAATTTAAATGTTTTTATTTTATTTTGAAAATTTGGCTTTATATTTAAAAGATTTGCTTATTTTTATTTATTTATGTATTCTTTATATTTTTCTGCTTTAAAGTATGATAATATGTAATTGAAATATTTTTTGTATCCCAGAAGAATCAATTTTGTTAACAGTTCAATTTATAATTTGATTTTATCAAATGACTATTTAAAAATTTCGAATTAGGGAAAAAGGTCCCACGTTTTAGATTTCTTTTGTCGATTTGAGAATTTATGTTTTTATCTTTACTTTTCTGATTTAAATTTTATACTGTATCATCGATTCTTTGAATAAAAAATACTGTAATATGTATGATTTTAAGTAAAATGTAAGAATAATTTTTTGAGATTCCAGCAAAGAATGTAGTTGTCATTTTAATTTATAAGCTATACGATGGATTTTTCGATTGAATATTCATAAGATGGAACAAAGAAAATAAAGCACAAGTTTTCGAAATGCTTTATTTTGATGGATTTGAAAATTAAAATTTTTGCTTTATAATATCGTAAATATGTCTTAAATTTGGAAAACAAGCTATATTATAATTTAAATAATAAAAATGGATGATAATGTAATCAAAATAAAACAATGTTTTCAATGTATTTGAAACTAAAACGAATGTAAACAAAAAGTTAAAGGTGCTTTTCAAAATTCTTCTTAGAATTTTCTCACCTTAAAGCTAATAACAATTAAATTTTATGTTCTGCTATAAATGTAATAATAACGAATTTTAATAAATATTTCTTTTCTATTCTCAATCATAATCACTTGTCCTTTAATTAAGAACTAGAATAAAAGGTTTAATATTTTATTTCTGTAATTTTTTAATTTCTTAAAATTTTACTAAATGTAAAAACAAATTTCTAATTTTAAAAGACGCATTATTCTTGTCTGAATTATACATTAATCATCTTACAGATGATAAAAAATAATATCAGCAATAAATATAATAATCAAAATTAATTGTACAGACAATATTCAAGGTTTTCTAAAGAAAGGTCCTTCGATAAAATAATAGATATACAGGATATATTTTGGGTATTTTTTTCAGGATGCAATAAATGAAAACAGATATATTAATACTGCTGTTATTCTATGACTGATAGAAAATAATTTTTCCCCGATATCTCATACCTGTTATTTTGGGATTTCTCTTTTTGTATTGTTGACGCTGACTTCAAAGTTAACTATAGTTTTTCTTTTCAATACAGTAAACTAGTAGAAGAGTAGTTTAGAAATTTATGAGATAAAATATGTTATATATATATATATATATATATATATATATATATATATATATATATATATATATATATATATATATATATATATATATATATATATATATATATATACAAGCTGACCCAGCCACGCGTTGCAGTGGCTGAGTTTTTATAATACATTGAATCAATTTTTTACTAATTCTTGGGTACAATCAAATTAATATTTTCTAAAAAAATTTAAAATAGGTTCATTCATATGAGATTAAAAATAAAACGTTTCGCAAAAATTTAAAAGTAATAGGTAAAGCATCGAAACTTTGAAATTAAGCACAAATCAACGTATACTTTCTGAATTTACATTTTATTCATTTTATATTAAATTATAGTTAGTAATCAGTGACTTACTTATAAAATATACTATATAAATTAAAAACATCTAAAAATAAATTGTTATAAATGAGGTAGATAACATTGACATCGAACTATTATTTTTTCAATTTTTAATTATTAAAACTAAAAAATTTTTCCGCGGTATTATACTGAAATAAAAAAAATTAAAAGAATTTATCATTTGAATAAATAAATTAGATCAAAATGTTCTACTGAATAAATTAGTAATTATCAAATTATAAAATAAAAATAAAAAAATAAAAGTCTGTCAAGAAATACTTACATGTTTTGGAGGTGGTATGAAAATTAGTAGAGAAAAACAGCAATAAATAAAATTTTATTTTACTATTTATAATATTAAAAATATTCAAACTGAACACGCACAATAATAACACAATACAAAGTATAATTATGAAAGTGATTCACAAAATATTGTTATAGTATGATTATACATCATGAAAATATATGTATCATGAAAATATATGAAAATATAATAATAAAAATATATGTAAATTCTATATTTAACCACGCGATTGCGCGCGCACGTTAATTTTCTCGAAGATGTATAATCTAGAAAAATAAACACGTCGCCATCTGCCGAATACCTGTGCAACTTAGATGTTTAACCGCCATCTATTAGGAACTTACAGAACTAAACAATAAATAAACATTAATGTCGTTTAATAAATATTGAGAATAATAATTAAAAGATAAAAACTATTCTATCTTTTAAGTTGGACTATATTATAAATGGTTACAAACTTTTATCAAAATCCGTTCAGTAGTTTTGGAGTTTATCGGGAACATACATCGTGACACGAAATTTTTATATATATATATAACATCACATAAAATTTCTTACCAACTTTTAAGGAATTCAAAAGTAGTATCAAGTTATAGATAAACTACTTATTTATATATATTCTGATGCTGTGTGTGATGTAAATTTTATTTTTCTAAAAAGTCCTTTCAATAAAAGTCGAGTAGGGGGTAACTGGTACTTAATATTCCTCCCTTGTTAGCTAACACATCCAGGCATTTTTCTCCTTAGGTATTTTTTTTAATACATATAATAGCATTTCTCACCTACGACAGACTGTTATAGTTTAAAATAAGTGTTTAAAAAGTATGTCTTTTTTAATGACTTAACCATTTCGGATCTTTAATATTTTCCAACATATTTTTCACAATCATTTTAAGACTGAATTTTTTAAATAAGTCACTTTTTCTTGAGGTGCTTCCTAACTATTTTCGTTTCTTAAATTTTTATTGCTTAAGATCACCGCTTTTTTATAGATTTGTAATGTTTTTATTTTAATTTTAACCATTCTTGAACAGTGTAGCGCAATTGTTGCATATCAGGTTTAGCTTAAGTACTTGTCAGAGTTTGTATAAAGAAAGCTTTCTGGGTTTTTCACATGGGATACGTGAATGTTTCATATTTTTACGAGAACATTTTCTATTAGATAATACTCTAAGGAGTTATATAAATGTCTAATCATAAAAAGACTTTAGTTGTTAAGTTGTTAGTGTTTTATTGTCTAGGTGTCAAAATTTCAACACTTCAGTGTTTTTTAATATTACTGTTAGTGATGCTTGTATATATATTTTTATTCACTCAATTTCGATTAGGGATTTCAGAATTTGGAAATAAAAATATCTTGAATACTTTCGTATCCAGCAAAATCTTACAAAATTGTTCCATCAATCCTAATTTAAATATACCGATATTGTAAAAGGGTTTTATTCAGCATTTTACTTCTTTTATCTTTACTTTAAACGTATTTTCCTTAAAGAATCTATATTCATGATAACAATAGACTGAATTGGTTATTGAATAATTAACTTCTGAATTCTTATTATGCGTGGAAGTTTGCAGCCCATTTTAAACTGTAGATCTAGTCTAGCTCTCGTATGCTAAATATAAGCAATAGAGTCACAAAGCAAGGCACAGGTGCTGTATAATCCATGATTCCAAATTCTGAATATTTTTGGCGATGAAGAAATGTTGCCAAGATGATGTATCGTGACGTGCGCGATGATGTAAATACTAGGGTTACCATAATAGAATTTTATTGCAAAATTCTTAAAGGTCTCCATATGCATGACGTAATTAAAACGTGCTTACCAGATACATAAGAAAATCCGCCAAAAGTCGCCAATCTTAGAATTTGGCATATTGGAATATACGGTACCCGTGCCCAAAGCAATCAACCATATTACAGTATGCATTTATGCGAAACTCTCAATATATCGATGAAAATATCTAAGTAAATCATGTAATTTGTAGTTTAATAATTAATAACATAGTAAATCATATTCCATTCGAAATAATGTCTAAGACATTGCTAAAATTAGCACAGGCGAGTTTTATTCTCCTTGAAAAGTTTGCAGACGATTCCTGGTGACAAATAACAATCATTCTGAATATTTTTCATTCATGTAATACAATATTAAAGTACCTTTATAACAAAATCACTAATTTCTTCTTACCTTTAACGCGAATTAATTATTTTTTGAAATTTATGCTTCACTACACAAGCTAAATTTGAATGCTATGAAGATACAGCTAAATTTACGGAATATTACGTTGCGAATATTCTATTTACCAAGTTGATTTAATTTCTCGCCGAGTGCGCTCGTGAATTATGATAAAATCAAATATAGCAATATTAGTTGCGCTAGTTTCATATCTACGCAATGTTAATATTATCATTAGCCTCAGTTGTGATCTCTAAATAATAGAGAACTATGATTATGGGTTTCTTATTCACGAGCGAAAATTACAGTTTCAGTTATAATTAAACCTACAACTCGCATTTACCAGTCAATTAATTTAACACATTAAACTTACTGGACATTTACGTTAAATTTAGTACACTTGATGTAATCAATCATAAATTTCGTCGATTGTAATCTATCTTAATTGTAAGAATAATTAATTTTATGTCTTTTATTTTAAATAAATCCGTGAATTAAACAACACATTTATTCCTATTTATTTCCACTTCTTTAATTTATTTAATCCGTGTTATCACATAGCTATATATATATATATATATATATATATATATATATATATATATATATATATATATATAGATTGATAGATATATATAGAAAATATTATTTCGTTTGTTTAGTCTTCTTAGTTATCATATTTTTCTAATGAAAAATATTTAAATTAATCTTTAATTTTTGAGTTACAATTTAATCGAAGTACGTACTTTATAATAAATAAATAAGCAGAAAAATTCCCAATGAAGTTTAATTTGATTTATAATTCTCAATAAAACTTAGTTCCATTCAAAATTACAATAATTTTTATTTTTTATTTTTGAAAAGAATTTTTCACTCTTAAAATTAGTTGTTATTTTAAATATCATATTTAGTATGCGAAGAAAGTTAATATTAAAGGCAATAAACTTACACTTTGTGTGGTTAATATAGGTCAGGTAAATATTCTTGGTTATTCTGGAAGCCTGAAAGAAAAAATGAATTTTAAAACATTACACTAGTTTATAAATATACAAGAGTTCATATTAAAACATTAGAAAAGAAATAAAAATTATTGGAATGCAATATACATGCAACAAATAAAATTAACTTGCAATTAAATCTAAAACTTTTATATTTGTAGAAGTGATGCTTAGTAACTGATAATTTTTAATTAATATTTCAAATAATTTTATCATCATTTACAACAGTGGAAGTTAGAATCGAAACTATCCTGTGTGATGATACAGAATGTAATTTTACTAATCAAAATTTTTATTTTACCTTAAAATATGTTATTTACTGATTAAGGTAATAGGAAACATTTTAAAAATGCATAAAAAAATTAATTACCAACAGTTATTGGCTTAAATATTAGGACCAAAATTTCTCAAATGCAGTACATCTAAAAAGTTTTACACATATTATTTTACAAAATATTTCTAACTGCATTGGAAAAAACACAAGAAATATTATTTAAAATAATCTACAAGATGGTTATTTAAATAAATTTAAAAAAATCTCGAAACCATTAAAAAAGTCTTAAATTAATTTTTATAAATCGCTTTTTCAAAAATTGTTTCTTTGATTTTATTGATTTTCTATTCCCTCTTTATGTTTTTGATAATTTCCTCGATAATCGTGAAATATTTTTCTAATTTTAATGATTTTCTCATATTACTAATAAAAACTTTCTTTTCTTAAATTCCATTGATTTTAGCATTGCTTTTTCTAACATTTTCTTATTTCATTGATTTTTCGCATATTGCTTTTCAAAAAATTTTTTTTTCAATTTCACCGATTTACTCACTTTGAACGGGTATTGAGCAACTTGACAGCTGATATCATCTGCAATGCATTTTAGCATTGATGTCCAAAATTGTCTACCAGAAGGAGTTTTAATCGATGGTTGGCCTAGCAACAGAATTTGCGTAGTGCACAGGAAGAAACATGGAAAACTTCCTAGCATCCATAGGACAGACGTTGGCAATCAGACCAGTACAGCGTCAACTAAAATGCAAATTTGCATTCTTAACGCGTCATATTTTTAAATGCAAGTTTTCGCCTATCAAAACTTCTCGTAAATTTGACTCACAATCTAGAGGTAAAATTGATACATGAGGAAGAACTGGAACCAAAATTTAATATCAACTCTAAGGAGAGACGCAGGTATATTAAATATGCAAACAGAAACTAATTCAGTTTATAAATTGCCAATAAATATTACAGGACAAAAATAAATAAAATGTTTCAAATAAGATGACGCACACATTAAGTCTGAAATGATGACGACGTAGAATTCAATTTCGCTTAAATGTCTAGATTATTCCACCAGGGTAACAGAAGCGAGTTAAATAATTATATATGAACTTCAATCTTAGGAAATTAATGCATAATGCAGCAAAGATGACGGATAGAATAAATTACCATTGATTAAGGTAATATAATAGAATTTTGGCTGAGATGTATCCAATTTCTACTAAATATGTTTACTAAATTAAATCAGTTAATTAGCGATATCAACCGCGCCTTGGTTTTGAAGCAAATTTAGATTGGAGTTATATGCTATTAGGTTTCAGTTGAGGAGAGAGTATACATCGCCAACTCCTACGCAAGAACACGATTCCCCATGGAAATAGGTAAACCGAGCAACAATTAATTATTCACGATAACATAAGCAGAAGGTTGCCGTAAATGATGGGACAGACTTTCATTTTGCAGTTCTCAATTTCGAATATGAATGGTAATTTAAATTTATGATTATCGCGAAATTTTAAAAAGGTTAAATGAGTAATATTGCTTAAACGCATTAAATTGGCTTTTAATACTTATATTTCATATTGACTATAAAAGATCTTAAGAATCATTCTAAAGTTCAATTTTGTTGTTGGTAGTTAAAAATAATGCTGTGTCCATTGCAGACTTCGAGGACCAATAGCGGTATATAATTTTGTGGATTATTTTTGTATAAGGAAAGCATTTTAAGAGACAAAAATTGTCACAATATTAATGCAATGAATTCTCGATTATTCGAAATAATTGGATACATCGGGTTTGAGAAATATCACTCAAACAAATTAAAATATTTAAATTATAAAAATCATTCAGAATTCCTATTTTATTTAAAAAAATAAAAATAATGTTAATTTTGGACATTTTCCGAATAGTAAGTAACATTTAATTTGATGGATTATTTTCACATGAAAAAAAGAACATTTTTGGCGGCAGACATTTTCGAATTAAATCAATACAGAAAACTTTCGATGATCTCTGATAGTTAAATACTTCAGAAAAAAATATGTCGAACATGAGTTAAAATTACTTTCATATTATAAGAGCAATTATTATTAAAAATTCATACTTCATTATGAAAGTTAAAAAAATTTCTATTTTCTTCTGATATTTTTTGAAATAGAATGTAAGGTCTAATTTTGGTAAAAATTTCAACAAAAAAATGGCGAAAGTCACACGTTGTCAGGAAACCATTAAATTAAAAACTTTCAATCCGAGATAAAAGACAATTGAGTACGGAAAACGTGGCGCGCGCGCGGTTGCTTATATGTTTTCTATACCTTCCAGCATACTTTTTGAGATCCACGAAAATTAAATACGTTGATAGAAATGTTTTTTTACCACTAGTCTATACTCATGGGCAATTTTTTGCTCTTCATTTCAATAAGCAAACGATTAATACTAATTCATCAAGGCATACTGTGTACATTTCACACGACGAACCGTAACTCAAGTTTATTTTCATTTCCCCCCAAGAAAGCAAGCAAACAATTTAGTCCACGAGGATGCGGTGACGTCATATGCAAGTATCTAATTCTCAACCCGATGACGTCATATGCAAGTATCTAATTCTCGACTCGATGGCGTCATATGCAAGTATTTAATTCTTGACTAGATGACGTCATATGCAAGTATCTAATTCTCGACGGCGTCATATGGAAGTATTTAATTCTCGACTCGATGACGTCATATGCAAGTATCTAATTCTCGACTCGATGGCGTCATATGCAAGTATTTAATTCTTGACTAGATGACGTCATATGCAAGTATCTAATTCTCGACTCGATGGCGTCATATGCAAGTATTTAATTCTCGACTCGATGACGTCATATGCAAGTATCTAATTCTCGACTCGATGACTTCATATGCAAGGATCTAATTCTCGACTGTTTAAAATAGTTAGATATCTTGAAATGAGCAATATCTCTTAAAAAGAATTTAAATTATCTTTAAATCATTAGAATTATATATATTCAAAATTCCTACTTTGATTTGAAAGTTAAAATTATCTTTATATATTCTCTTGAAATTTCAGAAGGTTGTTTAATTTATTAGAATGATTTTCGTTAAAAAATGTTAAAAGCAAATATTGTCAGAAATTCAGTAAATTTTTGGTGATCTAGGGATAATTATATCCCCAAGACATAAGATGTATCTATCTTATCTATTTATCTCTCTCTCTCTCTCTCTCTCTCTATATATATATATATATATATATATATATATATATATATATATATATATATATATATTCATAGTAGTTAAGAGTAAAGAAGTAGTTAAGAAGAGTCGCGAGTTTATGTAACTAAATAAGAAACGACTCTTCTTAATTACTTAGAATGTATTAACAACAGTTAAGTATATACAAAAAACATTGTTAAAAGTAAATAATCCATATTTTTGATGAATAATAATTTAAAACAATCTTATTTTTATTCTTTAAGCAGTATTTCTTTTGCAAAAATTCCCTCAATTATTTAGATTATTGCATTTATTTGAAGATCTTGTTGCTCCATATTATTTTTTTATGCACACCAAAGAATAAATGAGTAAATAACAATCATTTGAAGCCCAAAGTATTTTAGTGAGTAAATGTCCACTCGATTGTCTTAGTCTTATTTCTATTTCACTAAAACTAAATATATATTTTCCTTCATAAGCATATTTTTTGCAAAATTGCAACTGTAAAAAAAACCTTACATTTATATTCTAATATATTTCATTCTCTGTGTTGATTTACACTACAGATACATTATGACAGATTCAATATTAATTATCACGATAGTTTACAATATGTACTTAATATAATTATAACATTGCCTGACTTTGAAAATACAAACCAAGAGGAAGTGGCCAGAGAATTATGCAAATTTCAGGATAGACGCACCTTACCGAGTTGTAATACAAATGATGTGAAATGCGCCTCTCCAACGCACATAGAAGAAGATTATAGGATGAAGAACTGGCAGAGTGGGTAATATTTGCGCCGTTACAGCTGCTTGGAAAATAATCGTTGAAAATTTGTTTTTGTCGCAAAGGATGTCCGTAATTGCAGTTTCAGCTGACAGACGAGTTTACGAGGGGTATGGTGATCGGACTGAGAAGGCCAGGTGGTCCTTACAGCAAATCGCTGCTGACAGACACCTGGGCGAGTCCATAGTGCACCGGCTGTGGCGAAGATGACTGGAACAAATAATTGTGGAACGTTTGTGGGGTGTTGGTGCAGCCAGAATAACGTCCGCACGAGTGGATCAAGTCGTTCAACGGAAGGCAGTGGCGGCCCCGCAAAATACATCTACTGAAAGTATGTAGCATGTGCAACACACTTAGGAAGCTCTCATTTTGAGCAGAACCATTTGCCGTCGATTAGTTCCTAGTGGCTTGCGCTCATGGCGTCCATTAAGAAGACTGCCATTGCCCCTACAGCATAAATGCTAACGTCTGGAATGGTGCTGTATTAGACCAATTAGGATGACGGAGTTGCACAGTATCATCTTATCAAATGAATCGCGCTTCTGTTTCTTCAGTGATAGTCACCGTGTACGAGTGTGGCTTCGACGCGTAGACAGGTCTAATCCTGCAGCAACTGTGGAACGCATCACTGCTCTACAACGTGACATCATGGTTTGGGTCACCGTTGCGTACGATTCCAGGTCACTTCTAGTCCGTATTTACAGAACTATGACAGAAGAACGTCACGTGGATGATGTGCTGCTACCGTTGACAGTCCACTATTTTCAGGGGGTGCCCAGTGCACTTTATGAGCAGGATAACACCCGACCGCACATCGTTCCCTTTGGCCAACATGCACTGCAAGGTGTACAGCTGTTTCCCTGGAAACCAAGCTAGCCAGATATCTCACCAATTTAATACGTTTGGGATATGATTGGACGCCATTGGAAGACCCTGCCACTGCCTCTGTCAGAATGCACTTTGGCTAATGGTTGACAGGGAATGGAGTGCCATTTTTCAGGACGCCATCGGTAGTTTCGTTGATTTTGTGCTTAAACGTGTTGCTTTGTATATCACCGTCCATGGTGATCCTACAACCTACTAATCCGACCCTGTTCTCACTCTATATTATGCATATTATTTCGAAATACAGATCACTTATTGTTTGTTGCTGTCTCTCTTTTTTTGACGAGTTTCGTCACTTTCTGGTAACTCTTTCTTGGTTTTCATTTTCAATGTCGGGCAGTGTATATTAAGTAATATCAATATATCATAACTTATTTAATTATTCTTAATGAAAAAATACCTTAATAATTGTTGTATGTTTTATTTTTTGCCTATAAAAAGCATTTGGACCCCGATTTTACTTTTAAGAAGCCTTTGAAATAAGGAATTGTAAAATCGAGACCTTACAATTTTCGAAAACTATATACTAAATATACTGTTTTTCTAATATCCATTCCTCACAAATTCATTTATCTATCGTGGAATATATTTTCTTTTTAGCAAGTTTATAAAGAAATTCTTCGTTTGCTCATCGAATAAATTTTGATTTTAAAAATTCATTTTTATTGCACATTTAAAGAATGCAAAAATTAAAAAAAAACAAATTTATCATGAAAGCATTTATTGTACAGTGTAAACACACTTTTGCACATAAACTACATCAAAGTTAATATCAAAATAGGAATATAAACTCGTAATTTAACACAAAATTTTATTAAAATCCAAATACGAGAAGAATTATTATGTCATTTTATGTATGAGAAAGATAACTTAATTTTAGATTTTTATGCAAAAATTAACTTAATTTTAATTTTTATATTTGAGATACATTTATATATAACATAACGGTTATTTTATTTAAGAAAACTTTTTCTATATAGCCTCGAAGGATAGATATTTACCCTCTAATAGGTTTTTGTACCACATTCCTGAGATACACGTAAGCAACCACATGACTATCATTTTGTGCGGTTAATGTCAAGACTCTAGAGTGCATGTGTTTGATAAACTAAGAAACTTACTCCTTTTTTATAATAAACTGAGAATTTTTTTCTGAGATGGAAAACGACTGTTTAAATGTTTCGCTAAAATTCGAATGCTTAATATTTGTACATATTTATTTTAATTGTGCATTTTTTTGTAATCATTTCTTGTGTTTATTGAAAGTTCTAAAAGACAAGATAGATGTATTTATTGATTTTTGCACGGTTACAGTGCAGAAAATAAATCATCGATATTTGGATAAAAATTATTCTTTTCTTTATTTTAGATTACTCTTTATAATAATAAAATAATATATTTTTCCCATTTATTAACAACACTTTCATAAAAATCGCTGTTATTATCATAAAGTAACCAAACTCTTCCAAATATTATATATGTTTTCTATTTTTCCATATTGAAGTACATTTAATAGAATAATTAAAGTAATATATATATACAGTGTCTCACAAAAGTGATAGGACACTTGTGCTTTAGAAAAGGAAACTGTAATAAAATTAATTAAAAATACATGTACAAATTTTTGGTGGGTGTGTTTCATACTTATATTTAGTAACAATTATTACATAATATACATTTTCTCAAAATATTAAAATATTAATTAAATAAAAATACAATCGTTAAGAACGGCGGAAAAAATAGGTCACATAAGTGATGGGACACCATTAGATATGCAACAAAAATAGTTTGAAATAAGCAATAAAAATATTTTTGGGTGTTTTATATTTACTCAAAAGCAATTGGCAATAATTTATAAAATAGTCTGCAGTATTTCTCTCCACATTGTTTCGGAATTTTGGTATTTTTTTGGCTATCTGTAGCCATGAACGCTAAACGAAAAGAAACTTCAATTGAAATTCGAAAATTAGTTATTCATTTGCATATTGAAAGTGGAAAATCTATTAGAGAAACTGCTGAAACAGTTAACTTGAATCATTCAATAGTTTTCAATATCATTAAGCGATATAAAAAGAATCATATGATTCATAATAAAAGAAGACATGGCTGACCATCAAAGCTATCCAATGGAATAAAGCGAATTATCGTTCAAATTATTAAAAAACCAAGTAAGAGTGCTTTTAAAGTTGCTACTGATTTACACAAGCATTATATGGCGTAATTGTTAATCCTTAGACTATTAGAAGAATAATTTTATCTGCTGGATATCACGGTAGAGTATTCAGGGAAAAATTCTTCGTAAGTTAAAAGAATAGAAAAGTCCAACATAAATAACTTTATTCCAGTAATTAGAATTTTTATTTATGTTGGCTTTTGCAAAATCCAACATAAATAAAAATTCTAATTTTCTGGAATAAAGTTATATAAGCTGATGAGAGTAAATTTAATATATTTGGCTCTGACGGTAGAATCTTGGTGTGGAGAAAACCGAGGGAAGAATTTCGTAAACAGAACTTGGTACCTACAGTAAAACATGGTGGAGGAGGAGTTATGGTATGGGGGTGTATGTCGTCCACTAGAGTTAGTAATCTTGTTTTTATTGCCAGTAAAACGAATCAGTACAAGTACATTGATATTCTAAAGCAAAATTTGAAATCTTCAGCACGAAAATTAAACATTCATAACTATTTTAAATTCTACCAGGACAATGATCCAAAAAACACACTGCTTTGAACGTTAGACTCTGGCTGCTGTATAACTGTTCTGAAGTAATAAACACCACAATCTCCAGACTTAAATTCCATAGAGAATATTTGGCAAGAATTAGAATCAAGAATTCGCAAATACACCATTTCTTCAAAACAACAATTAAAATCGGTGCTTCAAGAAGAATGGGGTAAAATCACTCCAGAAATCACAAAAATCCATCCCATCACTTGGGATTAGTTAAATCCATCTCAAGAAGATTAAATCATGTTTTAAAAATAAAAGGAAATCCAGCAAAATATTAAAACCTTTTAAAAAGTAAAATTTTTGGGTAAATATTTGATAGAAAAGTAAGTGTTCCATCAATTGTATTTTTATTTAATTAATATTTTAGTATTTTGACAATATATGTATGTTATGTAATAATTGATACTAAATTTAAATTTGAAACACACCCACAAAACATTTTTACATGTATTTTAAATTTATTTTATTACACAGTTTCCTTTTGTAAAGCACCTGTATCCCATCACTTTTGTGAAACACTCTACGTGTTAAGACAGATACATATTTAGAAATTATATATTTTGACATATGTAACAGTAATTAACAGCATTTCTTTTTGTGATAATTTTATCTAAAATTCTCTTGTATGTCAATTCTTTAGTACGGATTTCTCTGTAATGTGTTATGCTTAAAGACAATGCTAAAATATTCGCTTAACGCGTATCACAAGTCGGATAATATGAACAAAAGTTTTGCGAGTTTCACAACAAATTGTTTTTTTCTAAAATGAAAAAAGAAAATATTTTGCTTTGCTTGTTTCAGTTTTATGAATAAATTCATCGCCAGGTTTCTTTGTCAAAGTATTTTGCAGCTTTCTGTCAGCATATAGAAAAGAAAATGAATTTTCAAGTAAAAACAGTTTTTGTGTGAAGTTTTCTTTTTACGTATTAATTTCTGTTTTGTGTGTTGGTATTTGTTCATTATATTGTGTCATTTATATTTTACTATACAATTGTGTCATTTATATTTTACTTAAAATTAAAAAATGAATTTTTTATTTTTAAGGAAATAAAAATTTTATTTCCCTATTTTTTTTTTTTTTTACGAAATACCTGACTTAATAAAATGTTTTCCTCCCAAAACAATTTTTATTTCCTTTTTTCCACTTAAGGAAAACTAAGCTTGAACAGTTCGTGGGTTTGATTCCCAGCTCAAATGCAGATGTTTACAAGGATTCTGAATTCGATTCAAACTGCAGGACAATAATAAATTAATTATGTTGCCAAAAATAACTGCATAAGAACCCTAAACCATATATAACGGAGAAATTCCCATTTTTTATATACAAAAATGGACAGCTTTTGGCAATTCGAATCAAAAAGAGATTCAATTATATTTTGAAACTAATAAAAATGTAAACTAAACAGTTGTAGTTAATTAATGAACTATATTAAAAAAATCTGCTCATATTTTTATTAGTCCTAAAAAATGATTAATTCCATAAAAGAATCGCTGCTTTTTAATTTAGTTTGAAAGTTGTTTTAAATAAGGGAGAAGAGAGAGAGAGAAATTATATTTTTAAGTTTTTGAATATCTAACTTTGTCCATGACTCTAGGAATTCAAGATTATCACTCTTTAATTATGCTTTTGTGTTTCTGTAATGAAAGGTTGGTCGTCAAAGTGAGGACCAAAGATTTTCTAGATAAAACAGTTTCTTGCATATTGTTTCGAAAGAGAACTAAATCTAATTTTCCTTTTGACATCCGAAGAAGTCTATGCTAATTAGCAATCATGTAGTGGTAAATAATCATATCGCAAAACATCTAAATGAAAGAAAAAGAAACCCAGATGATGAATTTTGATCCTATTAAAACTGGTAACAAGCTTCTTAATACTCTGTTATCAAAGGTCCTTTGTCATTGTCCGACATACTTAAAATAAATTAACCAAAACTTTTTTATTAGTACGTTTACTAGGCTGTTGCATGAATTGCATTGTTAAAAAAAATTCCAGTTAAAGAAATAACCATGAATTTTTGAATAAAATATAAAAGGAAAATCATGAAAGCTACTCATTGTCAGAATTTCAAGTTTCTTTATGACTATCTACTTAGAATGTTTCTGGCAGAATTTTTAAAATGCATATATGCCTCAAACAAAATCTAAGATTTATTTTGCAGTGGCTGATTCCAAACTTATGAAATATTTAAATAACCGGATGTAATGAATCAACCAATGAGTAAATAGGATAAAGAATTTAGGTATGCATAGAATCATAAAAAATGACGTAGAAAATGTACTAGAATTATTTTTTTAGGAGATTTATTTCGAACAAGTCAATGCCATTCACCCTATTTAGAGGTCAAAGTGCCTGACTGTGTATAGAGAAGCTATGTGTTTTAATCCCGATTCGGGTATGAATGTACTTTCTTTCTCTCTCTCTCTCTTCTGTCTTTACCTTCTTCTTGTATGAATGAGTTGTGAATGGTTGCCTTCCATATGAACGGGTAGCTATGATATGTTTGTAATGAAGAAGTCAGACTCCACACCTAATTACGGTCTAGTTGGTAAAGGGAAGCTGTGCACTCCATATTGCCAGCCTAGTTTATCTGGCACAAGATTACAACAGAACAAGTTGGTGCTCAAATATTGTAGCTTACCTAATCAGTAAGTAGAAGAAATCTTAACAATTCGGTAATCATTTCAAGGAATTGGAGAGCTTCTTTATGATTATTGAACTAGATATTTATATAAATGAAATTTTGAAATGCAATGTATATCTAAGAAATATTAAGATGTTTTTGTAACTGTTAATTTCGAACATTTAGAAAATATACGTGTGTCTAGATGTCATAACTCTTCCAATCTGCATATAGGTTAAAGAAATAACAACAATAGCAGAATCGTATTCAATTTCATGGAATTTCACTACAACTTTATGATTATTACGTAGAATTTAACTATATATTTAATAAAATATAGAGCAACTTTTGAAGACACCGAACTTTGAGAATAGGACAGTAGGTAGATGTAATTCTTCAGCCAATCAATGCATTGGTTTTAAAACTTTTAATAAGTGTATAAAATAGTTCTGTTGTTATCACGAGAAATCAGGTGATCTCCATAATCTCAGTTATGAATGGAACCATGAGCTAAAGACATAATTTTATGTTAAATAATGGAAATCACAACAAAAATGTTCAAATAACACATAAGGGTCCAAAAATATCCAGTTCCTATATATTTAGTGTCACTTAGAAACGACAGAAAAGTGCTAAAAATGTTTAACAACCAAGAAAAATGTCCACTATTAAAACACTTTAAAAAGTCAGCTCTTTTAGTAATTGTAACTCTGATATATTTGAGACAGCTGATTATCATTAAAGTAGCTAATATGACCGTAGATGTCTGCGTTATTAATGATTGAGTATTTAAACCAATTGGAACACAAATGACTACCACTAAAACTTCACCAAAAGCCTTTAAGAACATTTGTATTTATGCGATGATACGTAGCCGTGAAATCAATGAATAAATAATGCACATACGCATATCAAATTTTCTCAATATTTCAAAAATGTAACGTACTTTGCAGATTTGTTCACAAGTGGGTTTTCCCTTTCTGAAACAACAGTGATATTCTTTAATTATGTCCTCAACAACAGGAGAAAGTCAGGAACTTTTCCGTTTCGCCGGCGTAGGCGATAAAGTCGCCAAAAATTATACAACCGGCGCTAGAGGGAAATCTCCGCTGGTAACCTTTTACTGCTACATTTCCAAAACATGTGACAGTTATGTTGCTATATATACAAATTTAATCATTTCATGAAATCTCTCTAGAAAAAAACGGACTTTAAAAATATATCTTAAAAATTATAATCGTAACAAATTCACATAAAAAATATGTAAAAAAAAATAATAAGATTTTAAAATATGCATCACCCGATAAATTGTATTCTAATGTAATTAGTAAATAAATTGAGGCTCTGGCACCCATCATTCCACGCATAGCGTGAACACGAGAGCAACAATTAAATAAATAAATTTAAAAATTTTTATGTACACCATTATTTAAGATTTTTTATGTGTATACTGTGAGTTGTCGCTAATTTTCGCTTGGTGAGATTTGCGCCGGCGAAACGGAAAAGTACCGAAAGGTATTTAAATAAAATATTGGAGACAACTTTATAAATAACATGCAACAGTCTGATACTTCGATAAATGAGTAAATTGTGAACCTTCTTTTTTATGCATCTTGATAAAATGCTATGATATACAAATTTAAATAGATAAGACTAACCTATGCCCAGATAGATAAGATAACCTAATGCAAGGGCTCAATTAGTTCAGCAGCTGTACTTCAAAATTTCAGCAGCAATTTATTCAGGATATACCACTTTATTTTGCTTCAGATTTTTCGGTAGCTTCTTTTTGATAGTTCAAGCAAGAGTATAAGAAAATATTCATAATTTCCATAAGGTAATTAATTAGGTAATTATTCATTATTTCAATAAAAATAACCAATTATTTTATTCAATATTTTATGTAAATCCAATGTAGAAAATTTTTGTTGAACAATTTTATGTAGAAAAGTCATAATCAGAACTCTAAAATTCACTCTCAGTCATTTTACGTTGCCAAGTAGACATCTAAAAATTTATATAGCTAGTCTTCAATTTAAGAGTTGTGGGTTTTTTTACAACCTTGGCGAAAGATGGAATTAGTTGTTTGGAGTCCTCTAAAAAGTATTCATAGAGCGACAAATTATTCTAAGAACATAGGTTACCTTTGAATTTTGAAAGTATTTTTAACGAGTGAAAAGGCGATAGCTTGATTAAACTTTAATATTTTACAACTAAATGATCTTTTTTTTCAAATTTATAGTTCGTTCTTCTGAGTCTGTACGTTGGGACTTGTAATCATTTAAAATTTCCATGAAACCAAAGATCTGGGATGAATAAGCCCTCACGTGCAAAATATGATTTACAAACAAAAACAAAATTAGTTAATGTATATATTTTGATATTTTACTGTAGAATATTGTACATATTTTTTCAAATATAAAATAAGAGTATAAAACAGATATAATATAAAACAGAGCTTTATCTTTTGAAATAGTATGTCACCTTGTTATTTTTGAAAGAAAATACTAAGCCGGAAACAAAATAGTTTAAGGTAGATTCCGGAGCACAACAAGCATCCCCGCTCTATTTGGGAATTAAACTCACAAACTGCTGTAGTGAAGGCTAGAGCACTGAACATTCTATTTCTAGCTAGAACAGAATCTGTTGGAAAATTTTCTCTACATATATCTGATACCATCAGATACTTCAAAGAAAGTTATTCATTTAACCTTTTTCCTTTTGTTGTCAACTCATAGTTGTTAAGCACTCTCAACGGCATCATAATTTTATACTATGATCTAGATAAAATCGAAATCTGTACAAATATTCATTTGCCATTATAACGTAGTAAAGCAGTCATTTCAACTATATAAAGTTCCGACCAATCAAGCAATAAGGAGTTTTTCAATAAAAAAATTTAGAAATTGGGTTATCCATGAAATATTGAACTATCCAGGGAAAATTGTTTCAGATGAATTGAGTTGCAAGAAATCATCATTTACAAACGAAACCGGCTAAGCAAATTGTAATTGCAAATAGTTTTCACTGAAATTGAATTTTAATCAAAAATATAAATTAAATAAACATAATACAGTGAGACTTCTACAGCATTTATATACACAAAAATAAGAATTCTTTTCTGAGAGCTTTTTTCCCACATATAAGGTTATATTCTTTTCCGAAAAAGCTTACAAAGCTATTTTAAATAAAAACTTTATTCTAATGTCAAGACTTCCATAAATATTAAAATATTTCTTCTGTTTTCGTTTCCTTTTTATTTTTGCTCATTATTTTTTAGCAAAAAGTCATTTGCATTTATAAAAGAATACCTAAAATGATAAAATTTGTGTATTTTTTTTAAGAAAGGGCTTGTAGCATTAATTTTTAAGACGTTTCAGTCGTAAATAAGTAAAGATTCTAATCGTAAAAATTTGTGCATCATGATTGTAACATAATCAAACCGTATTTTGATTTTTTATGTGATAGTTTGAGTAGAATTTACGCTTTTAAAAAAATTAAAAGCACATTCTCAGATGTTACCTTTACAATGCAAATATTTTCTTGCCAGTTAAATTTTTTATACCTCATCTCGCTTATAACGGCCAAGTTTAATCAATCCACAACTATATTACGAAAGTCAAACTATGTGACTGTGTGATTCTATGAAAATGATTTTGACTATAACATACCTTGAATGGTTCTGGGCTATCTGCAGGGAAGTATAGTGGTGCAACAGTATTTCTCTGATAGTTGTGGGCTAGGTACAAAGAAATATATTGGCGTAAGAGCATATCTCGGATAGTTCTGGACTAGGCACAAGGAAGTATACCAGTGCAGTAGAACCATATCTCCGTTAGTTCTGCATTACCTACACTAATGCAACAGCATATCTCGGATAGTTCTGGACTAGGTACAGGGAAGTATACTGGTGTAGTTGCATCATATCTCTGTTAGTTCTGGATTAAGTTCAGGGAAGTAATGCAGCAGCATATCTCGGATAGTTCTGGACTAGGTACAGGGAAGTATACTGGTGTAGTTGCATCATATCTCTGTTAGTTCTGGATTAAGTTCAGGGAAGTAATGCAGCAGCATATCTCGGATAGTTCTGGACTAGCTACAGGGAAGTATACTGGTGCAGCTGCATCATATCTCTGTTAGTTCTGGATTAAGAACAAGGAAGTAATGCAACAGTATGTCTCGGATGGTTCTGGTCTAGGAACAGGGAAGTATACTGGTGCAGTTGCATCATATCTCTGTTAGATCTGAATTAAGTACAGGGAAGTAATGCACAGCAGCATATCTCGGATAGTTCTGGACTAGCTACAGGGAAGTAGTAGCTAGTCCAGAAGTAGGGAGTGCAATGACATATTTGTGTAACAACGATGTCAGATAGCCAAGAATTTAATAAATTTCTTGAGCGGAATGTTTTTCATAAATTGAATGTATTTCTAATTGATATTTAAATACCATTGAATATTATTATATATTAATATGTTTGAAATATATATGATTAAGAAAATTAAAAGACTCTTCTCATACGTATCATTACAATTCCAGTATGTTATTGCTACACAAAATTTCTTATTAATGTTAAGTTCAACCAAAAGAGATAAATCTAACACTTTTTAAACTCAGGCTTATCGTTCTCTAAATGGGATGTTAAGAGAGATTTAACATTCAGTCATATAAAAAATGATTTTAATGGAATCATCTCGAATTCCCATGAATTCAATGCATTTTCAAGCTGAAGCGTTTTTTATAAATTGAAGTTCAGACAAAGAGAAACGAAAAGATGCATAAAAAACTCACTTTAATAGAGCCCCAAATATGATGTTATGTCGGAGTTCAAATGTATAACTTTTGCGTAATTAGATAAAGATTATTTTGATCTTGTTATATGTTATGTGCCTTGAAATCAATGTATTTATCAGCCTTAGTATTTCTTATAAATTGAAGTTTGTCTAAAGAAGATGAAAAAGAAGCTGGACTCTGTCTTCAAACCTTCTCACGTTTTACGGAATGTGGTAACTGTAACCAGATCACGAGTATTTCCTTAACCACATTATATGCTGCTGCTTCACAATCACATCGAGTCCGGAAAGAATAAGAAGGCGATGATCTTCCTTGCAAAGGGTCTAGTGGCCGGGGGAGGAAGAAGGGGATGGGGGAGGGATGTTCTATCTCGGACTTTTCCTCTCTCTCTTTTGATCACTCTCCTTCTTTTCTTTGATTCATTTTCTGATCGTCCGGTTTTTCTGGTTCCTTGAATCGAATTTCCGGAGAAGCCAACCAACCTAGAAGAGGAGAAATCACACGCTTCTCTTTCCTTTTCATCAGTCTGCGGTCACAGTTATAGACACCGCGTTATTTGTTTTGTAGGGGTGATGGAGCTCTGGAGAGGTGCGATGAAGAGGAAGGAACGATAGTTCTTTTTCCTTTCACGATTTTTCTTTGAATAGACTCTTGTTCTAGGCAGCGTTGTTATAGTAAGAAATATTTTATTCAGTTGTTTCCCTTTTTACCAAATAATATTTAATGCATTTTCTTTTCGAAAAAAGCCACGATTTTTTAATAAATTAATTAACTATTCGTCTAACAAGAAGTCAATGATTAATTATTTATACTTGATACATCTTTAAAAAATATTTTGCTAATTTATTAAGAAAACTAATAAATCACAACTGAAACCTGATAGTCTTACAAAAACTAGTGAACAAAGGAACCTCAAAACAAAATAAGTTAAAAATATTCTCTCTAAATATTTGAATTTGAACTCTCTAAATATTGAAATTCTGAAATCATTGCTAGCTCCATTGTGGTCGGTACTTTATAATACAATTTCTAACATTAATCAACTGTGATTTCTGAATTACAATGTCAAATCTGAATTGAGTATCAAAATAGCTAGATTTTTCTTTAATACAATAAGTTCATTAATAACAAAATTAAATAATTTTTTCCTATAACAATAAAATTTAAAACCCATTTCAATTCATAAACTTCATATAAAATGATTTTGAATATTTTTACTATTATAAATCACTAGCGGACATATCTCGCCTGCTTTTGCGAGCCGCACCTTCCAGTAGGTGTTGTGAACTTAGTTATCAAGGTAAAAATCCGATTTAGGAAAGTATTCATATTCACTAGTAAATATCGTTACATTTTGTGGTGCAAATATGTTTTGACATCGTCATATTTGTTCAAAACGCTGTTATGCACCATAAAATCAATAAAAGCAAATCAAAAGATATGAAGAAGGTTTGCAAATATCCCTTATTTACAATGATATTAATTATTGAAATCTGGATTCCTTCCATTTACGCTCAATTGCGTTTTCCATTGGTGACGCATTGGGAGAAACGTAAACACGTTCGTAGCACTGAAGCAAACCAATGAAGTGTCAAACATTGGAATACCTAGTAAATATCTCTTTTAATATAAATATTTCTGTATCAGAAGAAATGATCTATATTAGAAGGAATTCTATATTTCCACATAAGTTTTTGAAAACAGTTATATTTAAAAAATAAGTGGAAATAACAGAAATAAAAAGAGATCCGATGCCACCATATTTATTCCCCCCCCCAAACGATTACGGACAGAAACTTCGTCCTTGAAGCAAGCGGGATGTAGAACGGTGTTCCACCATTTCAATTAATTAACTGCAGCATGATAAACATTGCAGTGTGTTGAAATCAGTATTGATTACGATTAAAATTAATTGCAAACCTTGTAATCGAAACTTTAGAATGCAAAATAACCTAAGTTTTAAGTTAGTCGGAGATGAATATTTTGCTGTATAAGAGATTTTTATTCCATTTCTCTCTCGTGTGTGTAACCATTTTCTCAGACAAAAATTTGGTGCATAAAATGAGAATTTAATTTGAATGAAAGAATAAAAATAAAATTTTCCAAATATTTCCTTTAATGATTGAGGTTAATAGAATCTTTTGTACTGGAAAAAATTTAACAATCAAATAAATATTTTGAAAGTGTTGTATAGTTTCAAACTGCAATTGATAATTATAATATGTTAATGATAATATCCCTTCACACATTTTTCGACAAGGCCAATAATTTCTACAAATACTGAAACAAATTACTTTTTAAATGCAATTGCTATTTTAACGAAAATAAATTGGACGAATTTATAATTTTCATAAATCTTTATTTATTCATATTATGAATATAAATTGAAACGTATTTAGAACAGTACTAACCAGCAATTTGGTGGTTCTTAAATGTATGTATTATTCTATTTTTATTACAATCACTCTAAATTTATCGAATGTTATAGGTCTACACATTTTAATTAGAAAATAATGATAGATGCAATGATACATGAGAGGCTGAAATAAATTGTTTTCTACATTCATATGTAAGCAAAAATTAACAAAATTTTCTACAAGAATATTTCAACTTCGGTAAAAAAAATTTAAAGATCGAAGAAATTTTAAGTTTCAAAATTTCAAGTTTACATATATATTTGCCTCTTACAAAATTATTTTAAATAATGATGGTGCCTATAGCTGATTTTTAGATTTGTAAATAATAGAAAGGAATTGGTGATAAAAATACTGAATACCCTTAAATACCAGAGAATTTTAATTACAAAATCTAGAGTTTTTATTTAACTTAATCACATGAAATATTAAGTGAATACTAAGATAAGTTGAAATATTAAGATAAGAAAGTGTTGTAGGTATGAAAATATTATACCATGATTATATATATATATATATATATATATATATATATATATATATATATATATATATATATATATATATATATATATATATATATATATATATATATATATATATATATATATATATATATATATATATAATATAATATAATATATATATAATATAATATAATATATATATATATACAGGGTGATCAAAATTAAACTGCAAATTTAAAAACGCTGTAAAACAAGAACCACTGGTCAGAAAGACCTGAAATTTCACCAGAATGTACTTCAAACAGGGGGATTTCGTTTGGCATGGGAAAAAAATTAGGAAAAAAAGTGGCCTATAGATGGCGCTGCACAGGTGGTTTTATGCAAATTAATGTCTTGTATAAAATGCTGAGTAGCTTGAATTCTCGTTAATTGTCGATGGTGATGCAATGCCATTTCGGAAATGACCGTATTATCAGCTGACATTTTCCAACTCTCTGGCCGCCACGATCACCGGACATCACTCCCTGTGACTTTTGGCTCTGGAGATTTCTGAAAAATGCTGTGTACAGTGCTCCACTAGACACCTTAGCGGATTTGAAATGCCGCATTACTCAGCACGTTAACAACATCAGCACTGATACACTCCAAGCTGCTGTGAAAAATACCGTTTTACGTTTACATCTCCTTACAGAATGGAAATGGAAATGGACCACCATATTGAAAATTTCTTGAAGAAGACTAAGGACAATTAAAAACCGAATTATTGTTGGCTTTTTCTACGGTTTTGGCCGCAGGGCAATTAAAAGCCGATTTTTTTCTATTCGATGTGGCACCACCTTGTCGCTCTGAATAGGCTTTACACCAAGAGTGCCACATCTGCCAGACTTACAATAGCACAACTGGTTTAACGTTCTAGCTTATAGCCACAATTGATTATCGTTCATGTCAGAATTCATGTAATTAACCTACAGCCGCCGGTGCAGCGCCATCTATTGGCCACTTGTTTTCTAATTCTTTTCACACGCCAAACAAAATCCCCCTGCTTGAAGTACATTCTGGTGAAATTTCAGGTCTTTCTGACCAGTGGTTCTTTTTTTACAGCGTTTTTAAATTTGCAGTTTAATTATGATCACCCTGTATATAAACTTGAAAACTGCATGTTTGGTAGTACGATTTCACATGGTTAATAAGAAAAATTGTTGTAGTTCTATAATTTGCTTTCAATTTAAATATTTTGTAAAAACTATATATTTTGAAATACAAAAAGGACACATAGAAACATCAGAAACAGATTCATATTCAAAACTGCATCCAAACTTTTTCTGAGACCACCCAGATTGACGGGAAAAGGCGTGGATCTTGATTCCATAAAAAGTGGTTTAACAACTAACCTAGCCAAAGTCTATTATTCTCATAAGACTAAAGTAAATTTTAACTCATATTTAAGAATTATTTTAATAAATCATTAATGAAACAATTCTATTTCACATTTTTATTTAATTAACTATACATTTATAAGAATTGCTTGACTATTACAATCAATTTCACATTTAAATTCAGAATGATTTTCCTTACATAGTTAAAAAGTTCTCATTAAAGTTTAAAATGATGGCAATTTAAAATCAAACAGTTTTTTTAAATGCATTGAGTGTTTTTTTTATTTAATCAAAATTTTTTGGATGTCGAAATAGTGCAAATTAATGAAGATTTTCATAAAGGAATAAATATATACAGAGCTTAAAAATTATCTTAAAACATTTTTCTAGCAATTATGATGACTACATAGAGCTACTTTAAATAAAAATTTTAAAATGTTTTATTTTTATCACACTTTACTAACCATACTTCATAATTGCTTTTCTTACATAGTTAAAGTTCTCAAAAAAGATTAAATTTTTGACAATTTAAAGTCTATCAGCTTTTTTTAGAAAATTAATTATTTATTCAAAGGTAAAAAATGTATTAAAATATTATTTACGTATTAATAACAATAAGTAAATAACAAAAAGTGAATTATTTATCAAAACGTAAAAATTGTGTTAAAAAATTTTATTCATGTGTTTTCTTCCAAAAATTTATCATTTACTAACAATGTTATGGATTAACTTTTATTATCTGCTTTTCTCAGGTACTGAAAATGTAGATAAGAAATTGGTAAAGTTTCTTCATAAAAAAATTAAAAATAAATAAATAAATAAAAATAAAAACCTTGAACACGTGTTTAATTAATTTTTTGTAATCAATTAATCTTCGTTCCGAATAAATGAATTCTTCTTAATATTTATTACGATTTTATTTCGTTTTTACCGTATGGTATCCAATATTTTATCATTAACTTAAAAATAATTTCTTCAAGTTTGAGTTTTTAATATAAATATTAATGATTCGTATATAAAACTTCGTGAATTAGTAGATTATGAACTCTTAGAACCTTTGAAAATCTCGAAGTAATTCGATTAAAACATTTGTTATTATAAATTAACTAAAACTAATCTTAGTGGCACGACAGCTGATATGGGACTAAGGCCTGTAATGTCCATATCTGTTTTTATGACCAAAGGTCCTGAGGTATGTCCTGGTTAAGTGGTCCACCTAACGCGAAATGCCCAGTATTTTAATTCCCAAGCATGCTTTGTACTCAGTTATATCAAACCATGGAAGGGATGAAAGGCTGAGTCGACCTTGCCCAGGCCAGCGACCTGTGTCTCGTTTATTACCTACCACTATTGTTATAATTATTATTTTATAATATCTTTCCGGATAATTACGAATTATCCTTGGTACATCTATATAGCAATCATTTAATATCATGAAATGTTTCATTCACAGGAGAATTTGGCAGTACAATTTATTCTGCCCTTTTTATTTGTGTTCAATAATTTTAAAATGGGCTGTGCCAGTCATATTTTGAGTTTATCAATAAATATTTTATGATGGAATGATTGACATTCATCCCTAAAAATATGGTTGTAAATATAACAGTAAAAATCAAGGTTGCTATAACAACTGTAGTTAATCGGTATGCGCCAATTGTTGATGATAAAGTTTTTTACATCTTTAAAAATTTAAAAACTCAACCAGAGTTAGTTTCAGTTCTTTAATAAAATAATATATTATAATAGCTTACAATATATATATTTTCATGCATTTGATAGGGAAATCGATAAAATGGAATAAGTTAAAATATAAGTAGTTATTAAATTAAAGTTGCAAAGTAGGTATATTAAAGTATAAGAATTAAAGCTTTATTCAAATTTTTATGGGCCAAACTTAACTTTCAAATCATAAATTATTCACAAGTTGAAAGTGTTATTTTGACGAAGCCAAAATAAATAATTCTTTATTACGAAGGTGCATTAAACTTAAGCATGTAAACACTGTTAAAGCTCAGAAAATTTAAAGTAAGGACATCTGCCTATTAATCTCCGCAACTTTAATCAATGTAAACAGAAAATTCAATAGCGTTAGTTTCCTAAAATTCATGTCACATTTTCCGCAAATTTCTTTGGCGCGTTTTAAGGAGCCTTTAAACTTAAGTTCTCTTATGAGATGTTCAAAACTAACGCAGCAAGTCTGGCATAGTAAAGTAACCCGAACCACATTCTCTTCGGTGGTGCGGTTTTAAAGGCGCAGCATGTCGCCAGGCACATAATTTTCTGCCCCCCTCTTTAGTAATTGCCTGTAGAATCTGGCGAGAGAAAATAGTGTTTGTGATGCAGGCGAGACGCCAAGGAAAATTTTCCAGGTACCTTAAAACCGAAATTTGATCCTTTACGATGAAAGGATTTAATGGCACGGTTTTCTATGAGCGGAAAATGAGAATACTGTTTTCCTCTGGCCAGAGGCACCGAAAACAGACTATAAAGAGTCGATGATTTATGGCTGCTTGGAAAGTAGGCGAATATAATGGCGCCAGGAATTTCCTCGCCAACGCGAAGTGTCCTGTTATTCAGGAAGCTATATAAAGTTCGGCTCAATATTGGAACGGAGAGTCGTTTAAAGTATCAGCTAGCTTTATTGATTATGACTCCTGAAATGAAGCGAAGGATTATGTATTCAGACGAGGACGAATTCTGTTCTGTTTCCTTCTGCTATAGTTCTTTCATGAAGTGGCAACATGGTTTCACTTCCTTTTGTTCGGATATTAAAAGGATGCTTCATCCTTGGAAATGAATGTAACGTTCGATTTAAGCAAACATCAAACATTTTGGGAAAGCTTCAGAAATTATTAACTATTTTAGAGTCCTTAGCAAAGGACTAGCCCAAAGCAGTTCAACAGGAGATCGTTCGCGAATATATTTAGTTTGGAAGTAAGATAATTCATTCTGTGCATGGTATTAAAATCGCTTGTGTTCGAGTTCTAAAAATTTGAAGCATCAAAATTCCATGTGTGTAGATGCAAACATCACAAAGCAAGCTAAAATGTGCGATGAATGCCCACTTTCAAACAAAATCGTTTGTCCAAAACAAGATTTTAAAAATTTATATCAATTTGTGACGATGACATCACAAGATGTTAAAAGTGCGAAATTGAGTTTGAATTTTTAAAACAAAAACATTTTAAGAACACTCTTAGATATTTCTATATTGTTTATCATAACGAGTCTTTTACAAGTACATGTTTTTAAATAAATTTCTCATGTTTTTAAGTATTAAAAACTAAACTCCATGGCACGACAGCCCATGTGGGCCAAGGCCTACAGTGCCCATAACTGTTTTCATGACTTGAGGGCCCTGGGGTGCGAAGCATATGTCCCAGTTAGGTGGTCAGCCTAACGTAAGACCCCCAGTGTTTAGTTCCCAAGCATGCTTGGTACTCAGTTATTCGACCCATTGAAGGCATGAAAGGCTGAGTCAACCTTTTAAGTATTACTGACATATTAAGCCCTGGAACACACAATGCGCAGAAGCTCTTTCACCACAAACAATCTTCAGCATTTAGGTGAAGAATCGCTGGTGATGAAATATCTTTCCCCAAAATTTAGCGCAGCCTCTTCTATAAGTGCAAAACTATAGTAATTGAAACTCTAAATTATAATACTTAAAAAATAAATGTTCTTAAATAAAATGCTTAAAAAATCGAAATATCTATTCGAAAGAAGTACTACTTTCGAAAAAACTTTTATGTGAGAAGTAGCCTTTTCAGAGTCATGTAATAAATCCTTACTACGCCATTTAATAATGTATTGACTCCGTTTCCAAACAATAAAATTTTTCGCCCATTGGCAGATGTTTATGTTGCTTAGTTTTCTTTCTACCAGTATAATTTTCTTCTGCTGTTGAAAATTTAACTCGCAAATAATTAGCTGAATCTAGAACGCTCATATTTTAATATTTTTCTGGTTGATTTAGAAAAAAATTTATATTGTAATTAGAATCAATGTTTTTTCTTTATCTGTGTAAAAGTTAATGTAAGCACAGAAATTTTGTTAATAATATTTCTTTTGTTATGAAATGCAATATTTATATAATAAGTGTTTTGAATATTTTAAGTATCTTAAAATCTCACTATGTCTCGATATTTTGAATTCAAAATTTAGGAATAACAATTTTGAGTGAAATAAATGGAAAACTTGACTAAACATTTTTAAGTTTTTAGTTTTAAGCTTATTCAGTAATTTTTCTGATTGTGTGTTTTAATTGGGATTTGGAAATTAGTCGTGGTATTCTAAAACATTTTATTAAAATTTTAGCAAATTTCTCTATGCCATTTCTAACAAACTTACTTTACACTGTGAAATTTAAATATTATTTGCAACTTACAATTAGAACTATAATTAAAATATATTCCTTTGTGGTTAAAAAATATCTATAGTATTTTATCATTTAATTTTTTTACAGTGTTAAATAATTTATTTAACTTATTTAAACGTATTCAATGAAATTTTAATTTTCATTCATTTAATATGCTTTAAATTGTTATGATTCTTTGTGTTAAATTATTGCATAGCGAAATGGATAAGGTACATTTCATAATTCACATCAAATGTCAAATACTTAAATTAAACTTTGCAGAAAGGATTTATATAATATTCCTTTATTATACTATATGAACCAAGTTATTTTAATTATTAAATTCTATATATAATGTAAACTAAGTAATTAAGTTCGAATACTTAATTAATAGTAAAGGTACTATATTAATTAAGTAGTCAAACGTTTTAATTTACTAATTAAATTAAAGATTTAATTTGCATTCAACTTTATTTTTGCTTTCAGTCAACTTAATTAAAATATTTTAGTAATTTAAGATTCTTCTCATTATGTTTTCATAGGAAATATAAATTTTAGAGCCCTTATTTTGAACATATTGCTCCATATTTAACTTATTTTATACATTAATACCCTTAAAAAATTAAATTAATGGCACATTAAAAATTCATTCTATGTTTTGACAAAAAATTTACCTGGTAAACTTCATATTAAATTTAACAGAAATTTTAAATATTAAATATGGTTAAAATATTCAAAGAAGGACAGAAATTTCCTTTTGTGTTGCATATAATACATATATAATTTGGTTGATAAATTTAATCGTTAGATTTAAAACAAGTTGATTAAAATGATGAATTTGGATAAAAATATTAAATATGGCTCACTAAAAGTTCGCTATCTAGTTTAAAAAATTTTACTGATAAACTGGGCTAATAAATTTAATATAAAATTTATATGTATTAATTTAGAAGTGTCAAAAAGGTATAACACATAAGAAAATGAATTATAAAAAATGGTACGAGATATTGCGTAGTAAAAATTTGGTTGGTGTTAAGAATAAAAATTTAACTAGTAATTTTGACTACCAAATTTATTTTTAAAGTAAATTTTGATTGATAAATTTACTTAATTAATTTTTGATTATTAAATTAAAAAAAAATTGTAAATTATTTTTAATGCCTGGTCAATTTTGTGTAGTTAATTGAGCCCATAACGAGAACTTCACGATTTAAAATTAAATTGGAACGTTTGTTCGAGACTAACGACTTTATTTGGGAATGGATAATTGTTCCAGAAACCAGTTTGACTCTCACGCATTATTTAGACACCGAGTTTTAACGATATGAATTCTGGAACAATTGATGCCTTGGTTCGATGCAAATTTTGTCCGAAACTGTAGAAATGAGTTACAAAAATATTCTTAGTTAAATATATTTTCAAAAATATCTTTATTATGTCAATGGAAGTAAATTTCATTAACAACTATGACAATTCATTACAATTTCAATTGATCATTTCTATATATAGCGTATAAGACAATTTCTTTAAAAGTTGAAATTATTAAATGGCTGTTATTGTTTGATATGTTTGGTGTAATATCGATTCCCTTTGCTGAAAACATTGCATAATTTCATCGTTCTTAACGGTCCGTAAATTTTAAAATTGCTGTTATTTAGGATCATATTTGAGCGAATATAACTTTTCGATACCAGTTTTTCAAGCAAATTCTGCTTTCTCTTAAGTAATTCCCTTTTCGTGTACGAATAATTTAGAGGAAATAAGCTTTAGAATAGCAATAGTATTTAATAAATAAGGAGATAATTTGAATTAATGCTAAACAAAACAGATTAGTCGATTTACTATCATTTAACCTCATTTAGAACAGGAGAAAAAATAATGCGAATACCTACAACTTAAAGCATGTAAACTATACACTAGAAACTATCAATATCTAAAATTCATTACTAGAAACCCTCTCAATCAATGAACTTTTGATTTCTGTTTATGACAGTCAAAGTTATGAAATAAAAGCATGTCACTTAACCTTCAGTAGTAAGATAAAAATTATAGTTTGATTTTTTAACAATACTTCATAAAAAAACTGTAAATGAAATTTAGAATATTTTTTTGTAATTGCGCTTTTTGCTTCAGTTTTTCCTTGAATTAATTAAAATCTCAAATTAACGGGGGTGTTTTGTAACGGGATTTAATTTAAAAGCAAATTGATTTATATTTAAGAGTATGCATTGCAGAACGAATCAAGCATGTCAACTAGAAAAGGTACTTTTTAACATTTGTTACAACCCTGTCAATATTATGAAATTCTTTTCTTTAAGAATCAGTCAATCGTTGTTTTTTCAATTATTCAATTGAATAAACCAATTTTAACAACGAGTGCATTGATGACTTTGGTTTTATTTAGTCACTTAAGCGAAAAAAATATTTGAATTAACATAAAAAAAGTTACCTCCACTGAAATAATAAAAATAACTTTCGCGTCGAAGCAGGTCTTACAAAGATGAGAAAATTTAGCAAGAAACAGCTTTTCGGGATGTATAATTCTTCTCCTGTTTCCCGTCCAAATTCGTTTACCGGAAATATTACCATCCTTTTCCCTTTTTATACATCCGTAATTTTTCGTCTGTCGATAAAATATATTTCAGAAGATTTTTCTGTTTTCTAGCTGTAGTTCGGCTAACTTAGTTCAGGAATTCCTTCGGTAAACTTTTGATACGAAGTATAAATAATTCGGAACTGCAACTGACAACGAGTGATAGAAAGGCTATAAGTTAATAACTGTTATTTAATTAGCTAATTTCCTTCAACTCTCCATGCTTTAAGTGATAATTAATTTGAAGAAAAAAACCTAAACACATAAATTGAAAACTGTCAGTTGAAGCATTAGCGGTTCTGTTTTTAATTACTTACATGAATATGTAATTAATTTTTTAATTTTTAAGGTTTTGTTAATTTTTTTAAAAAAATAGTTTAGTGTATTATCTTTGTACATGTTATGACAAAAATTAATTGAAAAACAGTCTAATAAATTAGCTCACCTTTTTTGGAATGAATGATAAATATTCGCCAATTCAAAAACCATAAAAGAATGTTCTAAAATTCAAATGAATTTTTCAGTATAATAACTGAGAAATTCATTTGAATTTTTATTGAAAAATCCATTCAAATTTTGAAATACTAGGCAACAGTATATTATATGTCTATTTTTAAATTTCATTAAAGTTATTCGTATTTGATACATTAAATTTCTGCGAAATGAATTATAATAATAATTTAAGTAAAAAATAACTCCTAGATTTTTTTACTTTTATCCCTACATTTTATTTGTGTGTATTGAAATTATTTGCAAAGATAACTCTTTAATCAATGCAAAAGAAATGTTAGAAAAGCTATTTAGTTTATTTTAAATTCTTTTCATATTTTGTGTTAGTAAATTGAAAGGGTTGTTTCTCAAAATCTATATTAAAATCCTTCATGAAGTACGCCCACCAAATTTTCTTTCAGAAGTGAAACCAGACTGAGACCACACGAAATGAATTGAAACCTATTTTTAATAAAAAAAATAACAATATCTGCTATTTTTTTCGATTTTTAAAAAAGTATTGGTTTTATCTTCTGCAGCGAACTTGTTTTCGATTTTTCCAGTGTGCTGCCAATCGAAAATGCATTGAAATGCGGATGAAGTGAATTCCAAATTCAATGTTCATTGACTTCTGTACTAAAGAGAATTTTAAATTGCTCCTTACATTATACTATTTTTTATTAGCTTTTATAGGTGAAATCACACTTCGTGGTACAAAACGACGTTTCGAAAATCAGTAAATATTTTAAAAAAATAATTAAATATCGTTATTTTTCCAGATTGTAATTTTCTTCTATTCCGGGTGCAGTGCCTTGTAGTTGCTCGGAAATCATTTTAAAATCAGAGGTTCAATCGAACAGCATTCGTGTGCAAAATGTGGGTATTGTGCGACAAATAAACAGACGATTTAATGAAATAGAATAAGCAATAGCCAATCATTAAACTAAGAGGTTTTTTTTTTTTTAATTTCATGAAAATGTGAAAACTACCGTATATATTTTGATTGGAATCAAAACAAAAAAGTAAAAATAAGATAGAGTTATTAAGAAAGAGAAAAAAGAACATTTAAAAATGATAAAAAATTCACTATCTTGAATTAAGTTAAAAATGCTTCTTAGTCTTCAGAAATTCTCTGTTGTCATTATTTATAAATTTATTTTAAAATGAAAACGTAATTAAATCGAAAACATTTCCATTTTTCTTTACATTAGAAAAATTTAAAATTTCTATAACGGGAAACTTGATAAGTTTTTGGAAAAGATTATCTTCTTTAATATGTGAAAATAACGGGATGACATTATATTTAACAATTTTTATCTCAAATAATGAAATAAAAAAACTATCACTATGTCATATTTTCCTAAGTTACCAAAATATTTTGTGACACAAGAAACTTTATATTTTTCCAAGAATTCGGTTTCTGGAAACCTTTCATTTGAATTGGGTTACCTGCAGATATAAAGGACTTTATTTCCAGTTTCTGGGAAAGAACCATATTTAATCTTTTCAGATATTTCATGTTTGAAAATGAAATTCTAGAAATACTTATAGCAAAAAAAGTTATTGTTTCCGGAGAGGAATTTAATTGCTCTAAATTTATTTCTTTGGAGACTATCATCAGAATATTTCAGATAAATTGTTGAAGTTACTCAGATATATTTAGGGAATTTAAATAAAATTCAGTGGAATTTGATTACTTTTAAGAATTTCTCAACATTAAATAAATAATTAATTTTCTGAAATTCACGTTTATTCTTTTTATTTTATTTCATATTTATTGAAAACACTGACTTAAAATAATGAGCTTATGTATTCTTTTGCTAAAATATCTATATATTCTTGATAAAATTGTATAGTTTGATTAACTAATAGATTTCTCATTAAATATTTGATTATTTTAAAAACAACGTTTACTCCGAAATTCGACAATGATTGAATTTTTTAAAATTAAATGATAAAACTGTTTAGAGAGAAAAGTTATTTTTAGTAATATAAATATGCAATTAAATTATAATTTCAATTTTCAACTTCATAAGTAACGAAGGCAAGTTAAATAAAACTTTATATCTTTTTTTATTTTTCTCTTAAAAATTAAATGCCTTTATCAATATGCAATTTATTACATATGTTATTGTTGAGGAGTCCTTTTTAATGTATGCGTCTAAAAACTTATTATATAAAGTATTCCTGAACTAACTTTTGAAGTATTTTTATAATGTAGAAAGTCTAATCAAATGTAAATAAAAAATTTGCGAAAAATTGATAAGTGGTATGATTATCTTCTTAGTTCTTACGGCATTTCACAGGATTTTATAAACAAGGAAATAACAGATTTTTTTTCTAGAAATTTTGAAATAATATTGGATTAGATCTACTATAATGTAAACTCCATTATAATAAACTGTGGCACGACAGCCCATGTGGGCCAAGGCCTACAGTGCCCATCTCTGCTTAGATCCCTTATAATAGGTTTCTTAAAATTTACAGAAAATGAACGCATAATTCATGATGCCAAATTCTGAGATTGGTGATTTTTGGCGGATTTTCTTATGTATCAACATATGGAGACCTATAAGAATTATGCCGAAAATTCTATTTTGGTAACCATAGTGTTAACATCATCGAGCATGCCACGTTGCGTCGTTTTAGCAACATTTCTTCATCGCCAAAAAATTCAGAACATGGAATCATGGATTATACGGCACCTGTGCCCAGAAAATTTTGAAAAACATTAGTTTTTAAAAATCAGAAAAAGAACTTGTGAAAGAAATAGAACAAAAGAAAATTTTCCTTTATTTATAAACATAATTGTTGTTTATATCGTAACAATGCAAAATTTGGCACAGGTGCATTACAAACAGCACAGTTACAAATTATGAGTTTTTTGGCGACGACGAAATGTTGCCAGATGACGTCATTGTGACGTAATGCCAAGTGAATATGTTGTAATTGTAACGTAATGTTGTTTGTTGTAATTTGTTTTTGAAAAACTTTACATATCTAAATATTAAATTTAAACCTGATAAATAAAGAGCGTGAATATATATTATTGAAATAATAAGATTATAAAAAATGAAACATTGGAACAGAAAGTGAAACATTAGAAAATACGAATATTTTCCTTATTCGTAATCGTTTTTGAAATTACTTCGGAAATGAATGCGAATAAGGAAAATATGGGAACTTCGAAAAAGTAAATATCAGTTCTAAGAAAATCGGAATACGAATTCTAACAAAAATTCCTGAAGAATCCGAAGACGAATAATAATGAAAAATAAGCAACATTCGGAAAAGAATAAATATAAATTATTAAGTACAAATTAAACTGTTAAATATATCTGTAAAAAGTTAAATACAGAAACAATAATTTTAAAAATGTATATACAAATTATATAGTATTTTATACTAATAATATAAGTTATAAAAATGCCATACATAAACTAAAGAAAGAATATGTCGACACAATTTGAAACAGTAACTTTAAATTCATCCCAATTAATTTTTCCAACAATTTCCCAAAAAACATTAAATGGGTCTAATTTCTTTTCTTCACAGGATTTATGAAATAAATAAAATTTGAAATCCGTTTAGCGATTATGTGTCGGCAATTTACTCTTAATTTGTCTCCATGTGCTTTCAATAGTATTTGTATGGCATCCTGCAGTTTCATCCACGAAAGTGACTCTGTGATTAACAGTTAAATGTTCATAGCCCTCGCTTCCTAATGAATCATAAGCCTTCCAAGAATCGGAATAAATGGCTGTGCCTGGCTCAATCCACTGTTTAATAATATTAACTAAAGTTTCCCTTGTTCTATCATGTACTGCTACCAAAAATGATTTTCCGCTACCTCTCTCGACACCACCAAATACCCACTGGCCTTTTATCGCATGCCCTTTATGGTACTTCCTCTTTCCAAATTTTGACTCGTCAATTTCAACAATTTTACCTTCAACACCTATCTTCTCTGAAGATGACTCAACTGAGTAAATCATTGTTTCATTTATGAACTGCCTCCAGTCTGCTAAAGCATGTTTGCTAAAAGAATATTCCCTTTGAATATCAGATGTTTTACTACCACGAACCATTTCGTTAGTCCAAAGAAAAATCTCCTCAATCTTCAATTTGGTGCAAGAAAACCAAGAACCATACCTAATAGACTTCTGGGAACCACAAGACTCTCCTTCAAAACTTTTGTTGCAGTAAAAAACATATCCATCTGAGAGGCTTTTCTTAGCCGAAATTCTCATTTGACTTCCGCATTTTAAGCACACTAACTCCGATTTCAATACTCCAATTTCACGCAAAAATTCTAGCAGAATTTCCTTTTCTCACACAATTAAAAAAAAAAAAACGATTAGCCTTTTTACCCTAACCTAAAACCTGCTTACCACCGGAGAAATTGAACGTCAGTCCAGAACTAAGAACACCTTGGTATTTTGAAACGATATTTTGAGCTACAGACATAATTAATCTTAACAATTTTGACAAATACTGAAAAAAATAAATGCAGAACACAAAAAATCATTATTTAAAGTAATGAAAAAGAGCAATACAACTTGGAGTTCAAATATCCAAAATGTCAAGCAAATTGTAAAACACACCAAAAAATTCTTCGAAGTTAACTCGCAAAAATTTCTAATAAAATGCTGAAATGGAACAAAATGTTCTAAATCTCGTCGCGATGACGTAAGCACTAGGGTTGTCAAAATTGAATTTTCACCTTAATTCTTATTGGTCTTCATCTGCATGACGTAATAATAATCAGGTTGCCAGATACAAATGAATATCCGCCAAAAAATCGCCAATCTCCGAATTTGGCGCATGGATTATACGGCATCTGTGCCCAAAATATTTTGGCTAGGTTATTGTGACAAATTTTCTGCAATCTATTTCTGCCAGTGGAGAACACAAAGCACAGTTAACCAATCGTAATTTTGAAACAAGTCAAGTGACTTGATCGACACCTAAGCTGGCACCATTCTCTTCTTACTATGTTATCGTAGTGACATCAGATGAACGTTTGATGGTTACTACACATGGTCTTCATTTGGTCACATCGTAATTGGTAGTAATAGGTGTAAGATCCACTTCTACCAATTACAAGAACATCCCCATCTTTCAACCATAACTCCACTATACGATGTGATATTAAATAATCTTAAATTGTAAATGTTGATGCAATATTGAAAAAGTAAATAACAACAACATACTTTTGTTAAAATTGTCTTTTGTTTCTATATTTTATAAAAGCAAAATTGTTTAATTTAATCACACAGAGATTTACTGTGATATTCACAGATTTATAAACCAGTTAGTTTCTGTACGAAAATAAATGTTTGATATAACTGTGATATATCCCCCAAGAGATTTCTCGCCAAATCTACAGTCCTTTGTTTTGATTATAAGTGCTTTCGGTTTTCCCTTTGGTGTTGCCAATAGGAATATCTGTTGCTTTTTGGATTTTTTTTTGTTGCCAAGTTTGGCTTTTTCTCGTGTTTTACGTCACTTTCATGTCATATATACGGATTTTTTTAAGTAAAAACAATGTTAGAATTGCTTGGCGACGAGAAAAAGTCGCAAAAGTCACCAATGGCGGGATATATACAATAAGTTCCAAATGTTTTCAACAGGCTTCAATTTACACACAGAGCTATCTGGTAAACAAAAGATGTAGGACCACAATATTTTGGAGAAGAAATCTACACTTCTTGCTAAATTTCAGGTTTACGATATTTGACTCCGCAAAAGATTTCGCGTCTTAAGAGCTTATGGACACAGAAATTTATGAAATGTGAAAAACAGTATAGTATGACTAGCTTATCATTTAACCTATTATATTTTACAATGGATGTCTATCTCATTACGATCATACTTATCAACTTAATTTCCAGCCATTAAAAATATTTATGCTCAAGGTAAGAATTAAACAAATGTATTGTTGAATTTGCAAATTAGTTATGTAACTATATAGTTTGTAGTTTTCATTGTTGTATGTCGATATTCAAAGAGAAAAGAAAATAGCAAGAATTTTGATATTTGCCAGTGGTTCGATTTTAAAAGGTGAGCTATGTTTAGTGAAATTTACTTTCAGAAATATCAAGAATAAGTATTTCAATTATTACATTAATTTATAAATTCTTACTAGTATAAATCTTTATCACAATGATAGAATGAAACATAGGAACTTACAAAATTATGATAATACAATTTACCATTAATAATTTACTATCACATAAATCACAAATTGTTAAGAACGGTAAAAAAATAAAATCGTTTTATCTCTCTTTCAGCTTGCACAATAAATCCTTCGCCTTAACTTGTTAAATAGCTTGATTGGTACACAAAGAGAATGGCAGGCAAGAACTGTATAAAAAATGGAATTATCTGAAATAGTTCTTTTGACTTTGGCATCATCAAAAATGCTTATCAAATAAACGCCTGTCTACATAATCGCCAAGGTCCCAATTGTGTTTTCCACTTGGCGAGGAGGCACCCCAGAAATTTAATTTCTTTTCAACTTCCCGCAACATTGGCGAGAGTGACAAGGGTGAAAATTTAATTTCGAGAGAAAAATTACTCAACCGTCTAAGTGGACGCTAATCTACAAATTTCACCTGCTTTCAAAAGAATGTTATTTCTCAACAAAAAAGCGATTTTTCATCTTTTCATTTTTTAACATCATGTTTACCATCACTCATTTGATTTATTAGCATTGTAAGATAAAAAAAAAGAAAAAAAATTAGTGAAACCAGGACAATATCGCAGAAAATTTTTTCTTTAATCTGACAATTTGAACGATAATAAGGAAAGTTTTATTTTTTTTATGAAAGTATTAGGAAAAAGGCAATTTTATGAAACAAATTGTCGAGATAACGTTTGAATTTTATATTCATAAGCGTACAATATCATTGTTTTATGATTTTAATTTTTAAATAATGTTTCAAGATGTTTTTAGATATTTTTTTTGATTTCTTAGTTCTAAATAAAATATAAATCGAATGAATTACGCAAACGTAAGTTATCAGATGATTTTAAAATTTAATGAGCATTAAAATATCTGCAGTTAGAAAGATACACATGCTACCCGATTTTTTAATTAAAATAATCACTAATTTTTTAGATTTGAAATTTTTGTAGTAATTGTTTTGTACGATATCAAAATTCTGATCGGAAATATCTCTTAATATTTCGATGCTGGGTTTAATAACAAAAGCGGCGAATTATTTTTGATTAGTTTGTGTATCCATACATGGTTACATTTTGAATTGTGTGATTTCTCACTAATTCATTTTGAATTTAAAAGAAAAATCCAAAATAAATAATGTTGATGTGTAGCAAGTCATATTCTAATATGTATTTAATATATTCACATATTTTTATAATAGTAAATTTATCACAAAAATTTATAAATTTCTTTATTTCAAAACAGGAAAAACATTTGCTGAAAGTTACGAGAGTGTTTTTTTTATATTGTAATGAATATTTTATGGATATATAAATTAAAATTGCAATTAAAAATTTGCTAACTTCATTGGAATATTCAAACTTTAAGAAATCATTTCATACTTTCTAATAAAATAATTTGTGATTACAAAAAATGTATATTAATATTTAAATAAAACATGAATCTTAGATCCTCTTTCAAATTATATAATTTTTATCGATTTTTTGTCATATATATATTTTGATATTCCCTTATTTTTAATGTGTTTCTTATATAAATCTTTACTCATAATTAATAGTTCTATTGCATGTGTGATTGTATCTTCTTCATGAGTTATTTTCATTAATGGGTCCATAAACTCGTCTATTGATTCTAAGCTCAAAATTTTTTAATTTTATTTTCAATTTTGCTTTCTAATATCCAGGTTTCAAATCCATAAGTATACTAGCTACTGGTATCATTAAAAATTTCTATAATACAGAATCTCTCCTCCTCTCTATTACACACACACACACACACACACACACACACACACACACACACACACACACACACACACACACACACACACACACACACACACACACACACACACACACACACTTCATATTCTCTTTATATATTACCATGTATATTTTTTTTATATATTAATACTTTTACGTAGAGTTTCACTTAAAAAGGATTATAGTTTGAATATATTTTTATTTACATACTTTTTTAAAGAAAATATTTTTGTTTCAAATTATTTATGTTTGTAATATACATTAATATGATATATTGTTAGTTCAATTGTCATACATAAAATTACATACTACGAATTTAAGCAGATATTTATTATCTATTTATGACATTAAGATGTACACTTTGTAGTAGCAGGGATCATTTTTCTTTTTATGTTTTTGAAAAGTAATGACTTAATATCTATTGTCAAATTTTACGAAGTATGGAAAAAAAACTTTAATAATTTTAGTTAATGATCTCAAAAAAACTTTAAAAGTTTTAAAGGAATACCTTAACCTTATTTAAAGATACAACTCTTTATATGGAGTAAGGAGTTATTTTTTGAAACATGTTAAAAAAAAACGGTGTCTCACAGATATTTCAGTGAGAATTATATTCAGAATTTCGTGAGAGCACAATTCTCGCAGTCGTTCCCGTTAACAGCACATATTCTACGAATAAATGCTGTTCTTTACAATTTGCAGCGTCAGTTCTTATTCGGTTCTTGCAAATGAGGTAAGATGAGAGACATCTTTTTCTCGGAATCTGCAGGATCAGCTCTTGTCATCCTCGGCGTCTTGTTTTGAAAGGGAAAGGGAGATTTATTTGAAATGGACAGAAAATTTTTTCTGAAAATTTCTTTCTCTTTTCCTCGGTTTACATTTCTTTTTCGTTCAAGAGAAGACTCTTCACTTTTGGAATCAACATATGCGTCGGCAGTAGAAAAAAAGTTTAGATGTAAAAGTGTTGAATATCGTTTGGCTTTTCAAAATTTAGAGGAACTAGATTAAATTTAAATATTTTTACTTCGCGTGATATTCTTTTTGAGAAAGTTTTTTTTGCCACGCCAAATGTATGACAAAAAGACAGTGAATATTTTTGATTTCCTTTTTTAGGTATGGGAATATGTTATTCTTATTGGGTTGTAATTTTGGTAGGAATTTCAATAAAATGATTTTGACTAAAAATAGAAACTTTGAAATTACGTAGCAAATAGAGTGACAACTGAAAGTTATAGTGAAGTTTTTTATAGCTGTGGTTTTCCTTTCTGGGTTTTATTTTCTTTTTTACACATTGGACCATATTTACATGTCGCAAGGAAAATGTCTTAAAACCTCAGGAAAGTTACCAATGTTTACCTAAACATGCGGGCATGTAGAAAGTATAAATGAAATCTTTGTTTCCTATTATTCAACAGCGTCTGTGTAGTCTTAACAAAACTTATACACTATTGCGCCATTGGTGGCTTTAAATTACGAAACCCAGATTGGCCAAGGAAGTGATATTCTTCGAACTAATCAAATACAGTCTAGTTGAGAGATTATGCACGTTCAATATTCACACGATCTAATCTTCTTCAGGTGTCATAATCATATACAAATTTGACACATTTTGCTATCGTAGATTTATCAATTTTTACAGTAGAAAGTAAAATACTATTTTATAACTTTAGAAAACTGACATTTGAAGACAAAACGTCATTCAATGGTTAGCAAACTTCCATATTAAAATAAAATATTTTTAACAAAGATTAGAAAATTTTTGTATATTTTATTTAAACAATGAATTTAATCAATACAGTAAGAGAAAAAAAGTATGGATTTTGGGGAATAATAGAAAGTAAAAATTTGTAAATAATATGAAGAAGATCAAACATGCAGCATAAAATTTCGCATTTTTGTACGGTTGTTGCATTGTTTTTCCAACAACTTAACAATTACCTTGTAATGACAGGGTACTGGTAATTAACCAATAAATGAAGATTCCCAAGAAAACACTATATTTTCCATGCGATAAAGTTATGGAATTACACTAAATTAATATTTTTAAATGGCAAGTGGAAGTAAAGGAATCTTAAAAATTAAAATAGGCACAAGTGCCGTATAATCCAGAGTTCCAAGTTCTGAATTTTTTTGGCGATGAAGAAATGTTGCCAAGACGACGTATTGTGATGTGCGCGATGACGTAAATACTAGGATTGCCAAAACAGAATTTACTGTATAATTTTTATATGTCTCCTATCTATAAGACGGAATAAAAATCAGGTAGCCAGATACATAAGAAAATCCGGAAAAAATATCGTCAAACTCAGAATTTGGCATCCTGGATTATACGGCACCTGTGTCTTGTTGTTGTTGTTGTTGCTTATGACACTTGGACAAGCCAAGCTCGCTATGCCGTTGGCTATGCGAATTTAAGTCAATAGAGAGCGTCTTTCGTTTTTGGATCAGAGCACCATGAAGGTGAAAGTACGACTTTGCTCTATTAAAGTGCCTCGTAATTTTGAATCACGGTCAGATGACGAGGCCACACCTGAGCTGGCACCCTCCTCTCCACATCCACGCCACACCAGCGGAAGGACTTTGGACGTCACAGATTAACATGGACACGTCCCCAACCCACGGAGTTCCAGCAATCCAGTGAAGGAGAGTACACCGTGGTCTGCCCGCGGCAAATGATGCTTCACTTTGCTGAACTTACGGGAAGCGGCGTGAAGCTACTGAGCCACTGGAGCTCACCTGTGTCTTAAATTAATTAAGTAAGCTCTATGTAAAACATTTTTAAGAAAAATAATATTGAATGAGAATAAAGATATCATATTTGAATTATCATCATATGAGAATCATGCAAAAATTTCTTGAAATTTAGAAATTAACAGATTTTAATTAATAATTGTGTTTTATACTAAGCTTTTACCGAATTCAAAGTTCGGACGTATACGTGGAGTATATTGCTCCGCATTTACTGCTTAGTATATAAGGATTTTGCAAAAAGGAGTAAATTCTGTATGTGGTTTTATTCATTTATGTAGTGCATATAAGAAATGAATGATGTTCATGTTGGTGGTATATATATAAATATATTTATATGGCCTATTTAAAATAAAAAAAATTCCATTTTTCTCATAATAAATTCAAATTTGAAGTATTAAAAAGCATTTTGTACTGAAAAATATTCCATTTTTATAATTTTAATTCTATTTAAGAATTAAACGTTAACTTTTATGAAATGTGCTTATAATAAATTAAGTTTTCCCTTTTTAGTTCCAGATTTTTTTCAAGTTTTGATTCCAAGTATAAAATAAAGTGGTTATATTTCTTCTTATTTTGCTTATTGAATTAATTTTCAGTAGGCATTTTCTGTTCCTCTCCATTAGTGTAACATGGCATGAAGTGGAGAATTCCAGTTTAATTGTTGAACATGTTACTTGACCCTATTTTAAAATTACAAAGTAGTTGGCTATTTTTAAATTAATTAATGCTATTGAGATCTTATTTCTACCAACGCAATACTCTAAACACAGCCAAAGACCTAGTAGTTTTCAGCTGCGTTCAAGCAACGAGGTTATTCACAGAATTGATACCAAATTAAACTAGTAGCCTTACATAGGAATTTATGAAGATTTTTAACGAGAAACACCTATATCAGTCTTCAATGGTCTTTGAAAAAGTCAGATATAGTATCCGGTACCTCCTGATAATGAAAATGATGCTTTTTCTTTTCAGATCACCATTAGCTTTGCTTATATAAAGCCATTTTGGTCGAGAGAAATAAGCAGCCCTAAATGTCAAAATAACTTAATCTTATTCAGCTTATTTATGCAGAATGAAGCATTGAATATCGCCAACTATGTCGTTATTTTGAGCCAATATAAAATTATGAAATCGACATTTTACCTGGCACTTTTTTCTAAAATCTCTTTGAAAAGATATTAAAACTTGGGATAGTTGAAATCCAAATGCTCTCTCAACAAGATTACAGAGGTTATATATCAAATATATTATTTTACTTGTCATCGAATGGCGCCATTTCCTTTTTGAATTCTTTGGTCTGCAGGATAAAGTGTTATCACCGCATTAAAAAAATACTATTAGGAATGTTAAAAATATTCACATTATTTATAAAAATAAGATAATTATTTATTAAAATAATTGGATTGATTAACACGTTAATACATTTTATTTTTACCATTCATGATAAAGTACAAATATTGATAGTTTCATAAAATTTTCTAGCTTGAATAAAAATAAGCATACATTATTGTTTTTGCATTTATAACAAATATTTTACTTATTTATGAAAAAGGAGTTTCTCTTTAAACAATCAGCAAATCAATAAAATATTTATAAGTAAAAGATTACAACAGATGCAAGCAAAATATTAAATTCAAAATTAGTGTAAAAACATTTTCTACATTTCATCGCAAAAGTAAATAATCTCATATATTAAATAAAAGCACATTTATCTACTTAATAACAATAATTCACGAGAGAAATCATACATCTCTAAGACGAATTTTTCAGTTGGAATGTTGATTTATATATAAATTCGGCATTTTGCTACTTTTGAAAAATATTTACCTTTGCGTTCTTGTTTGTCGATTTAATGAACTTTGTTCCCGACGTTTTAAGTTTTATTCATTGATGTGATAAAGTAAACATTTACACTAGGAAGCAAAGCGACAAACGCAAAGGTTTTTCAGAAGAAATGGAACACGTGGATTGGAAACCTTTAATGCAAATCGAATATTTAATTTGTGAAAACAAATAACAGAACTTTTTTGTATTTATTGGATAGACTTTTACACATCGGTTTCGTTATTCAAAAACAAATGGTAATAAAGTATATATTAACGCATATGTTCGAGAAAGGAACAAAAGTTGTTAATAATTTTCCATTTCATGTTTCATCTTGATAACTTATATGATAATCTAATTTATTTAAATACACTGAAGAATTTAATAGACAGATTTTTATTGGGAGATAGCATATTTGCCATTTCAATCAAAATTTGATTAAGATCTCTAAACGGCAATAGTTGAAGTCATAGAACATAGCCTGGAGTCATGAATGACGCTGTTACTAAATTTTATTGATTTAACTACATGAAGAACTGGATGCTGACTTATCACTGTAATTATTTGAGTTGAGAGATAATTATCCGATGCCTGATAAGTCAACAGATTATTCTACAACACTGCACCAGAGCAATAAGGAACAGAAACAAGAACAATTTTAAATTGCAAATTCAGTTTTTAGGAAAATATTTGCAACAATTGCTGCAATAGAAGAGATAAAATCAGACAAAACTTACAGTAATTGGCGAAGGTTTGTATATTATGAAATAACTCCATGATAAAGCAAGGCATCATGTTTCAAAACTGGTTAAGGACATATTAATAACGTATGGCGATAAAATTTAGAATACCCAGCGTATGAATCCAGTATAACTGCATACGAGACTTTTATTTTTTTCTGTTGATAATAATTAATCGTCTTCTGAACACTTCGAGGCAGTTGGCGACGTAAGAAAACGAGTTGATGATTTTATGGCGCCAAAAGTTTTTCAACATCGTTAGCAATTGTCAATTACCCCACCAATGATGGTATAAATAGGTACTGTTACAGAATATTTTACTGAATAACAATATTATTCCCATCTCTTAATAGAATATTTACACAATAAATTATATATTAATATAGATACTAAAAATATCATACTTTAAAACTTACCACCAAACCAAATATTTATTTTATATTTAATTTAATACATCATCATAGCAAAAAATAAGGGAAAAACTCTCTACTAGTCTCAGATATATTTTACTACGTCTTCCATTTAAAAACGTAACATATCAATAAATTTAGATACATTTTTACTAGTAAACGAAACGAGACATTTAAAGAAGCTTAAGAACAACTAATTTATGTACAAATAATTATTGAACTTGAAGAAATTGCTAAAAATGCGGTTATTCTTTTCAGAATTTCCCTCTCTCGAAATGGAACTGAAAAATGTTCATTAATTTTCTTTCGTTCTAATGCATAAGCACATGGCAGGAAATTTTATCTTATAAAAGCTGCGTTTGTAAGAAAAAATGCAAAGAAATGAAAATATTTCAATTTTTCCAGATAGAAATATCAGTTGGTGGGGAAAGTAATTTCCAACAAGCTGCCAATTTTACCGACTACATATTCCTTCTTCTTATCGATTAAAAGGGTAAAAAAACAGATATGAAAGAGGCTGGCAGAAAAAAAGTACTCTCCCTGCCTCTCAATATAACTTTATAGTAACTGGTATGAGAGAGATTAGGTCCCTGATATGAGGCGCGTAGGTCGTTTGTTCCACCACCCCTGTGCAGATATATCGAAATATCGATATCTTTGTGGGCCCCCATCGATTTTCGTGTGGCAGCTGTTACCGTATATGGAGAATGATTGCCTGCCACACGGGACTGTTCTAAGCAAAGACAAAATCACTCAAAAGGCCTCGCATTGCTTACGAGTTGACCACTGCGTGAACAGTACCTACCGAGTTCTGCAGAAACAAATCGTGAAAGAGCTTCCAAGTCTTGATTCGAAAATATTTATTTAAAAATGAATATTATTAAGAAATTTAAATATAATATTATAAACCGGAAAGAAATATGAGAGTTTAAATTTTAAAAATGCTAAATATTTGTTTTTAAATGTTGCAAATATTATTTTAAAAAAATTCCATTGGTTATAAGCTGGCCACTGTGAATTCTGTAAAAACAAATTTTTTCAAACCTTAAATCTTTAATTAGAAATTTTAATTTACAATTCAGAATGTTAAATATAGTATAAAATAGGGAACAAAAATATAAGAGTTTGAATGTTAAGAGAGAATACTAAATGGATATATTAATATGATGTAAGTGTTATTTATGGTAAGCTTTACTTTATTTACATACAAACTGTGACCACCACAGAAACAGTTTCAACCAAGTTCTGTAGAAAGAAATCTCGTAAGACATTTTAATCTTCGATACTTTTATGAAAATTTTTATTTTTAAATTTCAAAATTCTATTGAAGTTTAATATAGTATTTTAAAAATACAAATAAAAAAATACCAATAAGATAATCAAATTTGAAAAAATGACGCAAATGTTATTTATAAAGTATAAATAATGCAATTATAATGGTATTTATTTTATTCATTTATATTTTATTCATTTTAATTTATTTTATTCATTTATATATTACACATTTATATTTTAGCAAGTGAACAATGTTTCTTCTTCTTCTTCTTAGAGTTGGGTTTGTATGTCATTGGGCACCTCTGCTTTTATCAGCATTTTGTACTGTTAACTCCAAACCCAAAGTTTCCTAGTTCCAGTTGCTCAGGTCACCCACTTTATTAATAAAGTCTGATAACCCTTTAATGGAGTCTAGGTGTAACTCTCTAGTACGGAAGATGCTTTAAGAAGTTAATCTAGGGAGGGCAAGGGCCTTGCATTCGTAAATGATATTTTTGGCCGTTTCCTCTTGCATATGACATTTCCTGCAGATAGGGTCTTGCTGAAACAGTCCCGTTTTATGGAGGTGTTTTCTGAAATAGTAGTGCCCAGTTATGAAGCCTACGGTTAAACGTATCTTCTGCCTAGAGCATCTTAGAATTTCAGAGGAACAATGTTTTAAAATGGTAACTGTAAGTGTATTCTTTAACTATTTTCACGTTTTTAAGAATATTATTGAACTTGTTACCCTACGAACACTAAAATTGTGCTTGGAGTATAACAGATCCAATCAAAAACAGGCATTTTGCGATTAGAAAGTTCTCATCCGTCCCCATAACAATAAAAAGTTCTCTTTGGTATAATATTTTCCTTTTCGTGTGAAATAGGTGAAGGTTTAGGTACAGCACAGAGAGGAGAATGATAATTTTGGTATCAGTTTCTTTTCTTGTCATTAATTAAAAAATTATAAATTAGTTACTTCTGTTTAACAGCTTTTGTCGTCGGAAATAAATCATTAGAATCGTACATCGCCAATTTTATATATATGCCTTAAAAATCTAAGATTGATTCTGATTTTAGTATAAAATAAATATTAACGCAGATTATTAAAAAAAACTTTTAAATGAAAAATAATATTTTTAAAAGTAAATTTATATATACGTATTATAAAATTTTAACGTTTTTCGTTTAACAGAGGAAATTTATAGAATTCCGTATAGTAAGTTACGACTGAATACTGAAAATTATTGCAAAAATTTATTTAAACTTGATTTAATGCAAATTTTACTTAAAATTGAATGCAATTAGTTTAAACTTTACTTAAGAATTGTTAGCTTAAAACTTATGCTTAGTGACGAATTTTTTTGAATAGTAATAAAAAAGAATATCCACACTTTTTATTCCTTTTTCTATTCGACCGCTAGCTTAGCCAAAGCAGGTTGAACTTCTGTTTTCATTGACGAATTGACTGGGCAAGGTGAAGGAAAAAAGCAAGCTATATTATGGAATTAAGACACTTCTTACAGGAGATTAAGTGTAATATCATTCATTATTTCAAGATTCTTGCTGGTGTTTACATTCTTTCCAGTAATAAATTCAAAAACAAATTTAAAAGAAAATTTTTGTCTTTCAAAATTTAAATTCATTTACAAAATAGACCTCAAAAGAAAACATCCGGAAACATGCTTCACAAAGGCTAGTTTGGAAAGAAAGTACGTAGTTTTGTACATTTTTGTTCCGAAAATTATTTACGAACAACCTATGTATAGTTGTTTCAGGATTCGAATCATGGAATTTTAGTATGTAAGCAACTTGAAATAAAAGGAACATAGAGAAGAATTTATTCGTGTGTTAAAGGCAAACGTTCGAAAAGTAACTCGTTCGAAAGCAAAATTAATACCACGGGATCAAATATAATTCAAAACTAGATTCATCATGAAAATTTTTTACGAACACATTCTTTATCTAATTCTCATTCTATTCACCGAATTTTCTAGATTGAATGATGAATGGCTGCAAAGAACGGAGTAAAATTTACGGTGTTGGTATTTTTGATAAAAATTATATATATATATATATATATATATATATATATATATATATATATATATATATATATATATATATATATATATATATATATATATATATATATATATATATATATATATATATATATATGTATATATATATATATATATATATATATATATATATATATATATATATATATATATATATATATATATATATATATATATATATATATATATATATATATATATATGTATGTATATATATATATATATATATATATATATATATATATATATATATATATATATATATATATATATATATATATATATATATATATATATATATATATATATATATATATATACACATACATACACATATATATATATAGAAGAGAGAGATAGAGAAATTTCATACTTCGAAATTGGCCGCTTTGTAATTAATTTCTCTCATTCATAATTAATGCTGATTTAAACTCCCTGTAAAATGGCCTGTAAGCAATGCATACATTTAATTTAAGCAATGTAACATTTTAGAACGTGTCTGACTCCAGAAACAGAAGCCTGAGGTTCTTTTCTTTTTAAAAATTGTCATGTAATGCGTTTTAAATAGGGAAAAAACATTGGCCACACATTGCCTCATCTCTGTTCTTTCCATACTCTTTCTACGGTGTATTTTTTTTAAAAATAATAACATTACAATTTCTTTTTAATTTTTGAAAAGTATGATTTTATTTATTGCTGCATTATGTTTGCATGATTCCCAATAAATCACATATAAGAAGTGCTTTAGCGTGCAGATTTTCATCTAAATTGTAGCGTATTCTTATCTACTAATTCCAATATGTATTTCTTACTTCTTATCAACTAGTTCCAACAACAATATTTTCTATAACTTCATTACTGAAATTTTTTTAAAACGTTATTCAACTCATTCGATTTGTTTTTAGCAAATCCATCGATGAGACTTTACTCTGTAATGCACAACAGAATTTTGGAAAAAGGTGAGTAAATAACAGATATCATTGAAGAACCTTTTGCTTATATATACATTCCCCCAAAATACAAGTTTTCCACTTGAAGCTAAAATTCGCTGATATTACACAAAATTAGCTTATGCAGTTAATAGCTAAATAATTAGAAATCGTGGATATAAGGATTATGAATCATTTATCGCTCGAATATTTTTTGTTCCACCACGATGTAGTTCACAAAAGATTGCATTTTTAAACATTATTTCCAACAAAACATTTAATTTTTTACCAGAATATTTGATAAAATAATATCTTGCAGTCGAATCCTTCAGGGATTGTTCACTGGAAGAAATTTTCTAATCTCAAACGACTTTCGATTACAGGGGATGCGACGTTTGGCCACCTCCTTTTTCCAGAAACACCAGCAACCATCCAGCTAATCTCATCACTTTGTTTAAATGGTCAAAGGAACGAAAGTCCCCACCAACAGCATTCTGTGAGCTTTGAGCCTCGATTTGAGCTCATTAGTGGCGTCCGACTCGGTTTCTAAACAATGCCAGGCAAGGAAGCCATTTCAGAGGGGGAGGCAGGGCCAGCCATTTCGTCTTCTGAGCGAAATGGGGGACGTGGATTGGGGTGTATGCACATCATTTTCAACAGCGAGGAATTCCAAAATGCCTGATGACAATGCTAGCCTCCATGCCGATTCTAATGAGTGGTTTGGCGAAAGCGGCAGGAAATGTCTTTGTTAAATGTTTTTAGAATTAAAATGACATTAGGTAACATTTGTTGGTATTTGGAATCGAAACGAAAGGATTAGAAAATTAGTTCTGTAGTGTTAGTCCATTTCGTATTTCATGTAAATTAATAGTAAGTAGTAAGAGATTCATGGCAGTTTATCGCATAAAAGCTTATTTTATTTTATAGTAAACAATTTTCAAATGAACTAGGATAAGCTTTTATAATAAAGCCTAACTTGCTCATACCAAGTAAATATATGTATATCAGTTAAATTACATTTTAATTTTAGTACAACCATAAAAAAATTTCTTATAAATGTTGGATATGAAATGTTTGCAAAGTTGTATCAATTATTTTTTTTCATTACATTTTCGGAAATATTTGTTTTTTTCAGATTTGGTATAACGGAAACTTTCAAAACTTTTTAATGAGTATAGTGTCATTTTTTATATTTGCACTGATTATATTATTCTTAGGACTATGCTATGATGTACACTGATTACCAAAAAACGTCAAATAATATTTTTTTGTAATTCTTCAAATTATATCTAAATTTAGCCAAGAGTTACAGCGTCTAGCTGTGCGAAAGTGCTCTTCTTATGCTCGAACTCTAAAATGAGCGCAAGAGAAAAATAAGTCGACTCCTATTTGATGAATTTAAGTTCATTCTATGGGTTATTTGAGTTACAGGTTCTTAATTTCCAGAATCAAACTCGCAGCGTTTTATTTTTCTTTGTGATTATGATAAAGTTGAGCTTTGCATAAAGATTTTATATTTTTATCCGACACAGATACCGTATAGTCCAGGATGCCAAATTTTGTGTGTTTGGAGATGTTTTTGGCGGATTTTCTTATGTATCTGGCAACTTGGTTTTTATTACGTCATAGATATACGTTATAGATACCTAGGATAATTATGCAGAAAATTATGTTTTGACAACCTTAGTATTTACGTCATCACGTACGTCACAATACATCATCTTGGCAACATTCCTTCATCGCCAAAATAAAAAAAATCTGAATTGGGAATCCTGGATTATACGACATCTGTGCCTTTTATTCTATTATTTTTATTCAAAAATAATTCTATGTGAATATATGTTAATTAAATTACAAAAAAATACAACCTATTCACAATTTAATGTAGTAATAAGGAATTTGATACACACACTTATGTTTCATTAACTTTAATTGAAAAATGTTACTCATAATTTAACATTGTCTCTTCCAGTTTGAGCTTGGACCGTTAAATTTGATGGATCAGTGACTTCTAGTGTGTTGAAGGATATTTTAGATAATAGTATAGTTTTGACAGTATGACCACATACTTAGAAGATTTCTTTTATTATATAAAAACAATAATTTTCTTACAGCACAAGCTTTATTGTCGTGAAATGGAAGTACTTTGTAAGACTAGAATCCTGTAGAATGGTTTTTGTTCAGGGACACCACAGAAAATATTTCAATTGCGTAGCAAATCCACTCGATGGGGGGGAAACGTGAACTGTTTATAGTTCTATAAGAGCAGTGGAGCACAATTATGAAATCTGTTTGTAAGATTTATAGGAGAATTTTTGATTTTCAGAATACAGATGTTTATCTCGTAGAGTAAAATTTGTACAGATCAGACATCTGATCGTTTAAAACCAGTAGTACTGGAATACTCGTGCACAAAATGTACAATGAAGCATAAAATTAGTTAAGATTTGAAAATACGAATAATGAAGAATATTAAGGAATATAAATTAAAGAATATAAAACACCTTTTTTTTAATCAGGGTATAAAGCACTGAAAGATCGTTTCTAACTCACGGTAAATTTTTGTATTCTTCTTCTTGTCACAAAACTATAATTTTGTTCTAAGTAAAAATATGTTTAAGTTATTTCTTTTATAAAATAAGATTTTTTATGTGAACAACTAATATATATATATATTTATATATAATTATATAACTTTCATAAAATATATTCCATTATAAATTAATAAATTTACTATGACAAGCTTTCTATATCACAAATATATTTTATTATATTGAAATTTTAATACGTAGATCTTATTCAAAATATAAATTGAACAAAAATTGATAACTTTAAATTTATAATAAGTCCCCGTATATGTTTATATGATCATGACTTCACTTTGAACCAAATTACTAAATCTTAATTTATGATAATCCCCTTCAAAGTGATATTATTACTCAAATGATTTTCAATTCGGACAGTTAAGATTAAGATAATTTTTCATTAATTTTAATAATTCTGAATTAAACAGTTTTTTATTAATTCAAACGATTTTGAATGAAAGTTAAAATCTCTTTCCGTTCTTTATAAAGTTCCACGAGCAAGTCAAATGTAACATAATTCTGCCCTTCATTTCATATTAGGTTGAAAAAAAAATAGGTACACACAATTTAGCTTTTACTTGCAAAATCAAATCTAGTTTTTTTTCTTTTTGTAACCACTTAACAACTGGATCATTTTCCGGACAATCGGATAATTTTTTCCTAAAACTCTCAACAGCATTTTTCACTCGGTTTCATGTTCTATTATCCGTGCTTTCTTAATATCCATATATTTCGTATAAAAAAATCTATTTAGTGAGGGTGGAAATTTTTTTTAAAGAGGCGAGGGAGGAGGGTGGACGTGGAGGAGTTCTTTGAGTACTACCAGTTCTTTCAACCGGGAAAAATATTCAAGCGGTCCCGCGTTCACGAGATTATTATTTAAATGGACAATTTTTCTCCTTTTCCTGGAACGAGGAAATTCCATTTTGAAATTGATTTTTGAGGGAAACGTGCGGTAGGGGGAGGAAGGTTCTAAAGAGGGGGTGGAGAGAAGGGACCGTGGATGGGAGGGAGCTGAATGCAAGTTATCTAGGATTAATGATTCGCTCTGACTTCCGATTTTTGTCCGGATAAAAGTCGGTGACCGTTATTTCAGTTTTCCCCTGCTTTGTTTTCTTTTTTTTCCCCTCTTTTTCTCCAGGATCGGTGGCATCATAATTTGAGAGGGAAAAAAAAAAAGTTTAAAATACTGTCAGAGTTTTAGTTTTGCGCTTCTCTAAGATTAGAAATTGAGTAAGACTTAAAATGTATCGGTGATTAGATAGCAGAAATAAATATTTTGTATTTTTCAAAATAAGATAAATTACATTCTTGTAAACATTTTAAAACTATTCCACAAACAAGGCCAAAAATGCCAGATATCTAAAAAAAAAATTTCTTTCAAATTGTACTTAAATTATTCCTTATATAACACAATTTTTTATTTGAACAATAAAATTCTTTTATTTATGTATCAGATTCATCTTCTCTCTCAATTTGAAGAGACCGTGTCCCTATACATTCGAAGAGGCTAGTTTCTATAACAGCCACTGTTAATCGACAAAAGATAGTTACTACATTTTCCATAGACCATTCATGTCTGAGTAAGTTTACCAAGTTTCTCCTTTGTGGCACATGAATATGTCCGACTATCTTTGAAGTCTTTCCAGAACGTTAATAGCAGGATGGATACACAAACGTTTTAAGCTAGTTTTAAACAATTACATTGATCACAGATCGGGGATGGTAAATAAGTTAGAGTTTGGCGCAAAAAGTTTGTAATTAGTGCTAATAGATAATCAAATATATTTTTACCATCCAAGAGGTAATAAGATTTTTTTCCGATGCCACATTAAATTCTTGTTATGGTTAACGATGAAAAAATATACTTTAAGGAATCTTAACACAAGAAGATTATTTAAAAATTGGTTAGTGTTAATTTAAAATTATTGGGACCCAAATTAAAAATATCACTATTTCATTTTTTAGATTTTATTTTTATAATGCTATTTTAATCTTGATTTGATAGAATATCTTTGATCCAATTAAAGCAGATTTAATAAAAAAATAAGTTATTCTTTCCCACGTTTTAATAATTTTGTTATGAATTAGCGAGCCATACTCATTTGAGCAATTATTCTGGAAGAAGATGCAATTTGTGGAAAAATAAAGATATTTACTATTTATACACAATTAACGTAGATCTAAACGTATTGTTCACTAACTTGAAAAAAAGAGAGTTTTAACAAATAAAGATACTTCTGTACTTTAAACATGGATAAAAATAAATCATAAGCACTCGCGAATCGAAATAAAATAGAATAAAACAAAAATTGATTGAATATTTCCTTTAGTTATGATCATTAAATACTAAAGTCGGAATTCTTTTTAATCGCTTCCCAGTGCTTTTTAGATTAGAGATGACATTGAAGAATTCAAAACACGTCCACTGTAGTGGACAAAAGTAATTCCTATTAAAAAACATAAAAGTAGTATCGTTACGTTTAAAAAAAAGCACAGAATAGTAATGTAGAAAGAGAAATTCGATGTTGTACATATTTTTCTTAATCCCCAATGCTTACTCATAGAGGTTTTAAAAACCAGGAAAGAACCCATCGCCTCCATTCTTGCTATGAGCAAACTTCAAGAACGATGTACATCACGGCATGTCTAACCTTACAGAGATGTACAATCAATTTTTAATTTAATTACAGAGGTTGTGTAATCAAAATATCGAAATAAAACCAGACTATCTTTTAGATTTGCTAGAAACAGACATACTAATTGATATAAATTTCATTCTTTTCCATTCGGACATTCTGAATTCAGTCCTAGACAAAAAGTCAACTGAAAAACAATAAGAATTTTATTTTTATAGACTTGAACAGCAACGATGATTCCTGAAGATAGATTGGAAGCAAATTACTGAGGCCTTTCACGTTCTTGTGAAGTAAAGGTGCATTATTCAAATAACTTAACTGGAGCACAACCGGATGTTTGCCATGCTGTCGACCACCCAGTTGCCGACGGAATCAAATCCACACAATGGAAAGGCCCTTGTGTCACCCATCCGTCCACACAATGCATTTGTCCGCGGAATCTAATTATTCCGCGTGTGCTGAGGAAGAGGCATACCAGGGTGGTTCAGCCGAGCGCAAGAAAGCTGTTCTGCCGGAAGTGAATAAGGCCTCCCCAGACAGTCAGACAGAAGGCTTATAGGAAATTAATTACCCGTCGCGGATGTGTTCCCCTCTCAAATAACTGTCAGGACTGGAAGGTGGCGGAATCGGCGATTGTTCTCGAAATCTGAGGTTGCAGGAGATGAATCATTAATTTTGACTCGCAATAACGTTCGCGTTGCAGGTCATCCTCTCCAGGGATGCATCTCCGATGACAGGAGCCGAAGATTAAGAGTTGAGGAAATCCACCCCCTTTTCCACCCACGCACGCTCGCACAACGGTGGCACATCCGAACCCATTCACAAAGCGATTCTCTCACACAAATGGCTGGATTATTGCAGGTTGGAATTTATCTGAGCTCCTTATTCTCACGTTCGTTCCCCAGGTCGATACGAGTGTCCTTCTAAAACTTGCGGGGGTGGGAGGGCTAGAGAGAGGGGAGGCTTGGCTTAAAGGCACACCAGAATTCGATACGCGACGACGCTTTAAGGCTCTATATCTGGGGCTGCAGGTCATCACCAGGATTTTCTAAAGTCTCGAAATAACTGGGGAGATTTATTTTACCGAGAGGTAATTTTCCGATAGGGCCGCGTTCACGCGATGCATTCTGGGACTTAGGAATTTAAAATCACCTGCGGGTACTGCTCTGTTTTGGAGATGACGTGACATTCGAAGTGCGGGGCATTAAGGTAGTTGCATTTGAGCTTTACTATCGGACTAGCATAATGCTATTTCCATGTGATATTCCTCAAATCCATTGTTTCCATTCAATTATCATGTAATGTAGGCCGAGAGAATATAAGATAATCTATACTTAGCTAAGAGGACAACAATTATTTTAAGTGGTGTCTTATAGACTTTAGATTAAGGGCTAAATTTATTTTAGTCTTACAAAGAGCAGAAAAGATCTGATTGATTTATGGATTTGAATAAGTTGCTCCTTAAAATACGATATTATATTAAAAACAAAATATTTTATTAAAATGAGAACGTCACATAATTTAAACTAAATATATTTCTTTCGCAATATAACCTAAAAATAATTTATTTTAAAGAGCTATTTTTATCTACTGGCCAGTGCACTTTATGCGTGAGATTTTATCTTTTTAAGCCTTACAGTTAAATGAATTCATTAAATGCTTTCCGGGAAAAATATGTTTTACGATGCCGTTGACGAAAATATGTGATTTCTTTGTATCAAACTTTTTTTGGCATGCTTGCAAAATATCAAGTTTTCAGAGAATCTAATTCAGAGTAGTTAATTTTAGCAGATATTTGATTTTTTTACTTCATAGACAAATGGATGATTTCAAATCATTTCAGAAACTAAGCAATAAAAATATTTTTATATTTCGATTCATATTGCCATCAGCATTTTAGATCTTACACATCCAGGAAAAATCCTTCTATTTTTAAACAATCATTCACAGTACATAACTTAAGCCTTTTATTTCAACAATATAATAAACTTTGTTAGAAGGGCATATACATCCCAGAAAATATTTTACTTTTCAATTCCAACTTTTGGAAATCCTGATAATATATAGTTATCTAAAATTGAAAAATAAGTAAAAATTTAATCAACTTTTAATTTACAGGACATTATGAAGCAAAATTAAGTTTTGCCTATTAAAATATTTTTGAAAACTTAAAATTTAGTTTTAAAATTTACCATTGTATTTACAATTATATATTCAAAATAACAAAATTAAAAATATATATCTTAAATAAAAAATAAGTTTTTAATTTTGCAAATTAAAATTATACATTAATTCTAGTTCTATTACTTTTAATTTTTAAAATCACAACTTTAAAAATATAAAATATTTTGAAATAAAGAAATCATATTAAAATTTTTTTATTTTTGTTTTAATTCTGCTATTTTAAATTATGAAAATTTTAAAACATATATTTTTTTATTTTAAAATTTTGATTATTTAAAATAGCAGAATTAAAAAATTTTCTTTTAAAGTAAATCAAAATTTATATTTTTTACTCCACCAAAAAAATTAGTTTATTAGAAATTTCAACTTTTTCTAATAAGGAAATGAAAAATTTATAAAAAAAAAAAGATTTTTTTTGTAGATTTCAGGTTAAGATTTATTGTTATGGGTAATAATAATTATGATGATCAGTTACTAAAAGTTAAAAATGACCAATTACTTCAAAATTAAATAAAAAATAATAATTATTACATTTATCGAATAGTTTGTATAGTTTAAAGCTTCACAACTATTATTAATGAGTAAATGCAGCTACTTTTCAATTCAAATTTGATCTTATTTGTTTAAAATATATTTTTGTTGAAATAATATAATCTCAAGAAAAATTAATCACAAAATTTACATCAACGTTTTTGTTAACTAAGTTTATAAGATTTTAGTTTAAAAATAAATAAATCATTATCTTCTGGAAAATTTAAAGCCTTAATTTTAATTAAAACTAATGTTTCGGTTTAAGTTAATTTAAGTTTCTTGAAGTAAATTCATTCCAAATAAATAATATTCCTTGTTATAGTTGAATAAATCGTATTTCATACGAATTAAAGAAAAAGTATTTGCATTTTTAAAGAAGATATCGACTTTTAGAGAATAAATTTAACAAGAAGGAGAACTTTTATTTCTTAAAATATCTGAAAATACAAAATTCAATAATATTTTTTAACATTCGATTTCGAAAGTGAAGTATATTCTGAAGTCAAAAAATAATTAGTTTTTCTAATTTAAGTGAATTTGCAGAAGAGAAAAAGTTTTTTTTTATTATTGATCGTATTAATGCTTAAAATAAAATTCAATACTACAATGACATCAGAAATAATTTAAGAACAAATCTTTTTTGGTTTTAACTTTAGAAAAAATCAGTTTATAGAAAAAAAAACAGCTGTAAATGTATTAGTTAAATTAGTCTTTGGTATTTTCATCCTGATAATTTCTGATTAATTCCCTGTTGGATTTACTAATTCCCTTTTTAAAGAACTTTCCGATTTTTTTAGTGATTTTCTGGAAATTGAATAATTGATTTTAACAAAGTTTTTCTCAGTGTGAATTAAGTTAAGAAAATTATTTTCAAGTCCTTCAACACTGATATTGAATATTTAATAGCCATTTAAAGAAGTGTTGGTTGTAATTTTAAATAATAAATAACTAATTTGGAAAATTACCATTGCATATTATATTTGAAATTCTTTTCTAACAGTTATAGAAATCTCCTGGCATAATATTCATTAGCTTGAACATATTTGGGTGAGCCAAATGTTTTACTTTTCGTATTTTTTTAAAAAAAATTCTTCTCACAAGTTTTAAATTACTTTCTTCACTTCTTCTCGCTCCTCATTTTTTATTTCTAGAGTGTGCCTTATAACAAGTAAAATTCTATCTATATGGTATTCATATTTTATGTTGCGTAAACAAAATGCTCAAGACTATACTTATTTTTTATCATCGTATAACACAGTTGTTGGCAACCTAGGCTCACGAGCTGCATGCGGCTCTTTGCTTCTCCACTACTGCTCTTCTCCAAAATGTTTAGTCCTGGCTTAAAATATTACTTTTGCCTTGTAAGCGACGAGTAAAAATTTTTGAACAAGCAAAGCTATAAAGATGGGGCACATTTAACTAAAGCAATCTCTGTGGCATGAATGCCTATATGGCCCAAGCTCTAAAGTGCCCATCGCTGTTTTCCTGAGCGAGAAAGGCCCTAGGGAGCGAAGCAAATGTCCTGATTAGGGAGTTAGCCTAATGTGAAACACCCAGAGATTAGTCCCTCAAGCATGCTTGGTACTCAGTTTATGGACCCACTGAAGGGATGAAAGGCTGAGTCGACCTGGCCCAGCCGCAGCCCAAGGATCGAGCCTCGAACGTGTGCCTAGGGAGCGTGAAATGCTATCATTAAGCCACTAGGTTTCTGAAAGGGTGTATTTACAGAAGCAGAAATATCACAGAGTCCAGAGTGATGGTGACATCGTTTCACCGTCAATCATTTCGAAATAGTTTTCGAGTTCTTAAGCAAGCAAATATTGACGAATCCGTACCCTTCAAAATGATTCATCATCCCAATCATGCTTATCAATACTCATTAGAACTGACGACATCAGTGCGAGGCAAAACCCAGCAACTGTATCCAAACAGCATTGCTTCTTGAGAAGAATGTTCCTTATGCAGAGTTATCGAATGAGCTGTGGATCCAGAAGTTTTATCTTATGGTGGATGTTACTTCTCATCTAAATCAACTTTATCGTAAGTTACAAGGAAAAGCAGCACATTTTCTTCGAGATTAGAAGAAGTAATTTCATTTGAAAACAAATTGTCGCTTTTTGATGAAGATTTTGAAAGAGAAACCTCAATTCACTTTCCATGTATATTAAAATATTTTCTAAAAAGTAAGTTAAATATTAATATTTGCTTTTTAAAAACCACACTAATAAATATGAAGGAAGCTTCTCTCAGTTGGTTTTAGGACTTCAGAAACAGCAAAGCAACGCTAGCTTTTATAATACAACATCTGAATGTCACGGTAACAGAACCTAATTTTTCAACATTTAATATTATTGGCAGCTTTGAAATACAGTTCCTTGATTGAAAAAGTAAAGTATGGATCTCAAAATTAGCCTTTGTGCCGATTTAAAGCTATTAAAGAGAAATAAATATGAACTAAGTTTACGACACAAGAGAGTAGTTTACTTTAAAAGATCTGGAGAGAGAAGATATGTTAAGTTTTAACACATTCGGAATAGAATGATCTTGGAATAGTATCATAACTTATATGAGAAAACTATCTTTTGCTACTCTTTCCTTATTTGGGTCTACATATTCATGTGTGCCGTACACCCTGTCTAGTGGTCAGGGTGCCTGACTGCTAATAGGGAGTTGCTGGGTTCGAATTCCGGTTTAGACATGAATGTACTTTCTCTCTCTCCTGTTTTTGTGCTTTCCTTGTATGAATGTGTTGTGAATGGTTATCCTATAAACGGGTACCTATGGCATGTCTGTACTGAGGAAGTCGGACTCCACACCAAATTATCATTCAGTTGGAAAAGTGGAGTAACGCACCCGATATTGCTAGCCTAGTTGGAGCAAGGTAACAAGAACATTCATATGCAAACTTATTTTCAAGCATGAAATATATGAGTAAATTAATAAATCGGCTTATCGATGAGAACTTGGAATCGTTTTAAAATTAAAAACTACATCATGCAAACTTTACTTACCCTTAATTTCCAAGGAAATACATGGCCAATCTTCATATTAGTGGAGTATTTGTAGTTATTTTTAAGGATACCTTTTATGTTATTTTCAAATAAATATTTTTATCTTTATATAAGTATGATACCAAGTTTTATTTCATTTACACTGTTAGTAAAACGAAAATTTATTTAGCGAAAGCAAGCTCGAGAGTGTACTTAATTAATCCTAATCGTAATTAACTACGTAATAATGTCTCATACTAAAGCAAAGCTTATGTTAAAAAATGACTCTGTGAATAAATTTCAATTGCATATTATCTAGATTTAGCTCTTTTGAATGACAAGGTTGCCCACCACTGGTAAAAGCACATTATTTTTAAATACTCAGATTATGTCTTCCAGGAGGTTCCTCTCAAACGGAGGGCCGTATTTACAAAAAGAAGAAACCCAGAGAAATCCCAAGCATCCACTTTCACCAACGTGCAGGCAGACAACAGAAGCATAATACCATCTTTCGTTCTGTGATATAATCTGCAATCGAACACGGAATCTTCTATTTTGAAGGATATGGTCCTACCACTAGATATCTATGAACCATTTTTAATTAATTAGCTTGATATTTTTCTATTCATTTAAGTGTATTTATTAATTAAAATGAAAATTTATCTGCAGATAATCACAGTGTTAACTAATCAATCTTTTAATCAATACTGTATTTAAATACTTGTCATTTGACCTTAGAGTTATCTACTGTCTCTCAGTGATTAGCATTCTGTTCTTTAATTCAGCAACTCGTGGGTTCGATTCCTGCATCGAATGTGAATGAAATCCGATTTAAGCCTAAGTCAGCTTGTATTAATTCTCTTGCGTAAAAGTGAAAAGAGGAGTGGAAAATCTTAAAGATTAAAAGAGGCTTAAGAGAGTGTTTTGCATCTTTATATATATCCTTCGTTTGGATTTAGTTCAAAGTATTTTGTGCAACAGGTTACATAAAGAAAAAATGAATTAATAATTGTAAACCTGATACTTGATTACAACATCGTTATCTAAAGGGAAAAAAACATTTAGTTTTTAAATGAATATAAACACCCTAACTAAACATCTAATCAAGGTAAGTGTGCAAATAATAATAATAATAAATAAATAAATAAAATTAAAAATAGTAAGCAACATTATAGTTTGTGTGCGAATTTTTATTTTTAATTTATTTCTTATTGGGATAAAAATAAAATTGTAAATTTATATATTAAACTAGAAAATGCAGTTTAAAATAAAGTTGCATTATTAACAAAGAAATTTCTGATGTAAAATGGATAAGAATAGAAATTGTTCAATATTCATTTACAATTAATAACATAAACTTCTGTGTAGATCGTAGTTAGTTGGCTGAATATATTATTATTCAGAAATAAACTTTTATAATAGGAGTTATTATTAGAAAAAAAAATTCAAAAGAAACTAATTAAAAGACAATATCATCAATTATTGTCGTTAATGCATAAGTTTACATATTAAATTCATTCTGTTTAAATTTGCGCGATTAAATAATTTTTCCTGATTTTTATGATCTCCAATATATTTTCTATAATCTCCAATCAATTTCAAATATTCATTGAGACGCTACCTTTATTTTAGAAGGGCGATATAAATTTGGTTTAAAAATAACAAGAGAATAATAAAAGCAATGAGAAATAACGGACATGTTTAATTGATTCTCTCTGTACATATAACTTCTCTAAATCTATTTCCAATAATTTTTATCAATTAAGGTTCGAAAGCTCTAGAATATCGATTTAAAAATTATAAGTTATGAGCTCATAAAAATCGTTTTTCTCATAATCAAGCAGTTATAATCAAATGACTTAAAATGCAAATGAAATCCTCTCAATTTAGATGTTATTTTTAAAATTTTCTAAAGAAAGATAGTGTTTTTAGCATTAAAGGATCAAGTTGTCTTAATCCTTGTTCTATTTAATCAGAATATGTTATTTCTTAACTGACTGATACACAACTAAACGCTAAAAGTAACTTAATTAAGGGCTTAATTCATTATTAACTTTCTTAGTCAAAATGATCATTAATATTATGCAAAATAATGTATGTAATGACACTTATAAAATTAATAAAGAAATATGAACTATATTTATTTGCTTTATCATTTACTTAATAATTGATTTTCATATTCTTTATGATTTACTTTTAATTTATCCAGCTTGTTTTTATTAAAGTTAGGGATAATTTTATAAATGAGTGAATAATTTTCTGTCTAATATATATATATATATATATATATATATATATATATATATATATATATATATATATATATACTGCACTTTTCTTACAACTTTGCTGACTAGTTTTAAGAGATTTTGCTAACTTTTCCCTTTAAAATTCATATTATGTCATTCTTTGTATGGAAAAATTGCATAGCAAATTATTGTAATTATTTTTTATCTGAATAATTCTTTCAAATTAAGAAATATAGTTTAGGTTATAATATCAGGTAGGAAAGTAAATTGCTTTAGATACAAGTAAAAAAATCTGTAGCAAATATAAAATATATTTCAGTTCTTTGAAACTGGAATAACAAAGTATTTCAAATAAAATTAAAAATGATGAAACAGAGAGAGAGAGAGAGAGTTGCTCTATTGTGAATAAAATAATTTAATATAGGTATTCAAAGTTAAAAATCAGCAATAAAAAATATATTGCAAATTGCTAATAAATAAAAAAATACAGTATTTTGTGAATTAAAAATGTAACAATACATTTGAAACTTTAGAGAGAACTGTAACAAAATATTTTGAATAAGATTAAAAAGAAAGAATATATTTAGCGTAAGTAAATAAATGAGCTGTTGTGGTATTGAGCAAGACAGATATAAAATATTTTGGGAGAAAAATAATATTAATAACTGCTTGAAAACGCCTGCAATTGTTATGGTCATTTTATTCTGTTAAAATCCAAAGAAAGAGTACGATACAATTATTCGTAATTTACTACTCAAAATATTAACAAGTGATAAATTGTTAATTACATATAAAATATGCTAGAAATCATAACTCTATTTGTGTGTTATATCTCCTAATTTAAAACACCATCTTTTATAATGAATAGCCTCATGAATTACGAATGCAAGCAGAACAGATTATAACTCTCAGAATAAATTTCCTTGTACTTTTCAGTTTTAAAAAAAAACGAATTTAAAAGTAACATGTAAATGGAGTAAAGAAGGCATAAATCCTGGCTGTAGTAACACTTTTACGATGTTTATAATAAGAAACTTTTGCGGAAATCAAAACAACAAAGAACAACTTGATGAACTGTTTCTAATTAAAATGTTCATTGCAGCAGACGGTTTTCAGACTGAGCAACCCTTTTTATTGCACCTGCTGTCAGAAATAGGAATAGCCTTCTCCTTGAAGTTCTAATTTAAAGAGCCCTCTTGATCGAATGCGTCTCCCTTCAACACAAATTTATTTAACTCAGGGTGGATTCGATTACTTTTTCTAATCTCTTAGCAAGAACTGGTTTCGCTCAAATGGAGTGAAAGATCACTTGTTTTCAAAACATCCTCTATTTTATTTTTTTAAAATTCGTTTAAGTGATGGGAGCCACAACATGGAACGTAAAAGAAATGTTACTCCGATAAAACGAGTGGCAATTGATTTTTCGTCAGCGAGTTTCTCACTTACTAAAATCAAGAAAAATTTTAAAAAATAATGAAATTGTTGAATTTGACCACAGAACGTTTCCACGTAAGATTCTATCCTTTTTCTTGGAGCTATTTGTTTTAATTTAAGACACAATTATTAACTGCTTTAAAAATTAAAATCATTATTACTGGTTATAATAATTCTTGAATATATAACATTTTGTAGATGTTATGTTATACATTTATTTATATATTTTTTAAATGACTAAACAATTCTTAGAACTTGAAAATTAATATTGACATATTTATAATAAAATTCGTGACAAAAATTAGATTTTCCAACAGTTTATTGTCATAAGAGAAAAGTAAAAATTTTATGTTATCTTTTTTTGTCAGGATTTTTTTTGTTTGTGTTTATAATATAGTATTTAGGGAAAAACTTAACCAGATGATCAGTGGTAAAAATGAACAATAAATTTTGAAATTTTAAATTGTGTTGGTTTACAATTCCAATTCAAAACTTATAAAATCATAACATGAATAAAATATTAAAATTAAATGTGATATATTTTCCCAATTTTTAATGGTTATAGTTTTTATTTGGTAGTAAGTTCTCTTTATTTTCCATAGAAATTTGAAAATATTTCACAAAAATATAACTTTATAACCATTGTTCATTCAAAAACGTAAATTTTTTTGCTTTGTTAGTGGACTGAATATTTGAATTGATTCAAGAAGTACTCGCAATTAATTGCTCTATTTTCAACATGGAAACATTAATAATCACCGCTTTAGTGGCGATGTAGTTAATATTCCGAGACGGAACAATCATTAATACCATTAATTTCTTAAATAAAAAAGTATGCATTTACACATAAAAATAATTTTTCGAATTAAACATGAAATGATCAAATAATGAAAGAAACCTGCATTGTTTTTAATACAATAAAACTTTAAAAGACAATAACATCTATTTAGTTAAAGATTCGTTTTCTATAAATAATATCAAAATTTTATCCTATAAATTCTCCGCTTAGTGGCGCTGTTATCATAACGGTTTTCGCATTTATTCGGTCTGGAGACTAAGGTCATTTTTTTGACTGGGAATTGGAAATTTTACTACATATTAACCTTTGGTTATTGTAGTGAGTTCCACACTATTTATTTATTATAATTGAAACTTGCAATTTAGAGTTATGTTGAAGAGATGAGGTCATTCTTTTCGTCATGGAACATTGCACCAGCAGAGGGATATCAGACAATACGGAATATTTAACGCGCATAGTTTTAATGTTTATTATTTTGACTTCATTTGTCTTGTCATTTGCAATTAAAAATTAAAAAAAATTATGACTTTACCATTTTTGTGTATTTTTTCCAAATTAACAATTCAGTTTGAGAATTTCAAGTTAGTATCTCTGATTCTTTAGTTAGTTAAAATAGTCTGGGTATGTTCAATTCAACGTGTTTGTATATTAATAAAATGGGTTTTTATAGGCTACAAATGTTCCTTGAAGATCCGGTATATCTATTTAAATTATAATTAAATGATATTCATTGTATAGTTTACAATTCAATGAATCGGAAGTAATTTCAATGAATCGGAAGTATCACTCACCAAGCCTTCTTTTATGAAAAATCCCAAAGAATCGGAAGTTCAAAATAGAAGTTCAAAACACCGCTTTCGACAGCATCTGAAAATGATATAAATATTACTAAATGCTTTTGTAACAAGAATTTATAAGTCATACAAAGTAAAGATGCTTAAAAAGGAGTGGAAATCGTTGTTTAACAATTATCGGTTAATTAGTGAAATAAATATGTATTTTAATAAACGCACCCCAATTATTGATTAAAGTAAATTTCTAAAATGATGTACTGAAATTGTAAATTGTAAAAATAAATTGCTTAACATATGAAAATGGTGAAGAGTTTAATGTAACTGAAAGAATATTACATTTTATTTGGCTGACCATTTCTAAGTTGTATATTTGAGAATGGTTTCACTGAAAAAACTGTACTAGCGATTGTGCGTTATTTGATTAAAAAACATTCCTAAAAATTTTCATCAAAACTACAATGAAATTAATTACCTTACATTTTCAAAACTTTCAATAACTGTTTAGGCAACAAATTTTACACTAGTTTAATTCCAGTTGTTTCAATTTGTTTAATATTGTCTAGTTTTCATTTTCCATCAATTTAAATTTATCTGTTTTCTAGTTCATTTCCATTACATTTATTCATTAAAATATTTAAGTTAGAAAGTTTCTTTTGAAATAAAATTCAAATATTCTAGCTAAAATTTAATATTACTTAAAAAATCTATAATCTAATGTTTTTATTCAGAATAATTTATATTTTTGGATTTTTTTTTTTATCAAATATTGCTGTTAGAACAAGCTTCTTAGCTTAGTTCATTTTTAACTATTCCTATTCGCTGATTGGATTACGTTAAAATGAGTGGATTATATCTATTCATTAGCATGTATAAATCAGAAAGTTTCTTCTGAAAAAAATATAATAATATTCAAATGTTGATGATAATATAACTTTTTTAAAAAAGAATATAATCAGTTGTTCTTATTCGAAATAATTTATGTTTATAGATTTTTTCATCAATATTTGCTTTTAGAACAAACTTCTTAGTTTAGTTCATTTTCAACAATTCCTATTCGCTGATTGGATTACGTTAAAATACTCCTCTACAACATTCGAATCTTTTATTGTTAAGATTCTCATTTCTATTTAAATTACAGTAACCCGAGTTGTTCAGTTTGTATTTGAGATATTCGTAACAATTTAACAACTAGTATCCCCAAAAGATACAAACTGAGGATGTCAGCATTTTAAGGGAATATTATATATTGTTCTTGAAAACCATAACATAGAGTAATTCTCAATGGATAGACAAGTTCTTTGTAAGTAATGAGAATTACATTGTTATGACTCTCCTGGGAGTCGTTCCATTCGTAGAAAATATGCTGAAGATGCAAGTTAGCGATACAAATTGCTATTGTTTTCATCGGGGATTCACTAACCATGAGCTTAATATTTATTAGAATTGTCAACGACAAAATCGCTAACTCTTGATTCCAACAGGAAAGAGCAATTTATGCAGGTTCTTAAAACTTTGTTAATCTTAGAAAATAAATTCCTAATTAAAAAATCCTTGAATTCCTAATTAACATTTGTCTGATTAAATGTTAGGCTTATAACATTACCATAATAAAGTTTTGTCTGCCATATAATGTCTCCATGATTGTTGAAATTTGTTAGACCTTTCTATATTTTGAAGCTATTGTTTCTTTCGAAAGCTATTTGGATTCTACATATTGATTCATAAATGCATGAAATATTGCAGATTAGAATTTCTGTGTAATTGAATATCAAGTTTGTAGAGGAAAATTGAAAAAGAATCCCCAAATTGAAAAGAATTATTTGAAAAAAATGTTTATTCAAAAATAAGATAGTTTAATAATTATAAAAGTGATATTGAAAATATTTCATTTAAGTTATGTATGTACCATAATATTACTTGAAAACACATCGAAGTTCCGAATAAAATCCGTGAGATAATGAATATTCAGTGAAATTAGAATTATATAATTTTATGCATTTTTAATTTCTAGACAACGCTTTGTAAAATTTTTGTATGTAAATGAATAATCTAATGTACATTATTTGAAGTAATGAAATAATACTAAAGTGAAAACTAATGCTGGAAGATACAGCATAGCAGTAAGATTTCCCTCTTCGGAGCGGGAAATTGCAGACTCGAACCTAATAGCTGACGAACAACGGGTTTGACTTTGGTTTTAGCTCAACAGTTGTTTTTGGCTCACAATATTTAACTAGACAGTAACCTACAGTTTAAAGTGGATTCTGAATCATTACAAGTATTCATGTCCAAGGTGGAATTCGAACCCATGAACTGTTTATCTGAAAGACAGAGTGCTAACCTGTCAACTGTTAGTTCGGCTTGATGGAAAACTGAAGATAGATATTGATTGCTTTTATCTGCATACATCTTGTTGTCGTAAGTGGTGTTGTAGGTTCTTAACACATTCCTTTCTGTACACCACATAAATTTGGTTTACTATTTATAAAAATTTTCCGGAGAACAATTATTAGCCAAAGGAAGGCTAAAAACAGCGCCATAGTTCTTGGGTGATTATACCTCTAAAAATTCTTTCCCAAGGCAAATAACAGTATAACCCGAAATAAGCAATTTAACAATTCTCAGGTGTAAATATTAAATACTTCAAAGGTAAATAATTTAGATCATTACATTTAAGTTATTCAGTTTTAGCTTCGGTGAAGAAATCTCAAGAGGAATGCCATGTTTTCATTTAAAACAAGGGTGCTATTTGTTATAACATCTGAATATTTTCATATTCAAGATGAAGTTACAAGTACTGCCTAGTTACCAGAGAGCGAGAGAGAAAGTTCTGGAAGGATGATCGAGACGTGAGCCAACTCTCGCATATTCCCTCAATGGCTTTGGAAACAAACTTTAATAGCCCGCACGCACCCGGATGACGCAAAATTGAGCTCACTTCACATCTCTTTCCTCCATTAAAGTGCAGAACCTTCTTCTTTCCGATACGCAAGAAGGAAAAAAAAAAAAGAATCGATTTTACCCTTTCTTCCTTCGTATTCCGATTCATCGCGAGTATGGGAAGAATAAGAAAAAAAAAAAAAAGAAAAACCATATCGTTCCAAAGGAACGGGGAGAGAAAAAGGATTCGAAGTATTCTTTTGCTTATTCATTTGCATAGATGTGAGAGGTTGGGTGGGTAGAAAAACATACACATGTTGCTAACATATTCCTGTTTCCCGTGCCGAGTGAAAGGTAGCACTTTCTTCCAATTTCAAAAGGAAAAGAATCTCAACAAATTTCGACTACGCACGCGAGCGGCAGTGCAGTTTGGGTATTTTCGAATTTCTTTTTCATTCTTCCAGAACAAACGGAAAGAGAGTTGAACATCCGCAGTTGTAATGGAAGGTGCTATAGGGTGTAAAAATAAAGGGGGAGAGGGTATTGATCGCCGGTCAACAGCATCGCCATTCCTCCGAGGATATTTGGCGAAGGAAAAAAAAGTGATAAAAATAAAAGGTAAAGAACTGGCGATTTCTTGTTTGTTTTGCTTCACCACAGAAGCGTGATAACGAAAGATAAAACAGCAAATGGTTTGTTTTTTGCTCTTTTTTTATTTCTCTCGCCTTCATATTCGGATGAATTTTTCCTTTGTGTTTTTTAACTATTCATTTTGTGTAGTAGCTCTGCGTGAACGAAGTATCTCTAGAGGGTGATGTAAATGAAATTCGGCATGCCATATTTCAAGTTGATTCTCCATTGAGCACTTAACGGATGACTATCCATACTGGATAAAGCTGATTTCTATCAGCTATTGTTCATAAAAGTCACTGGGGATGGTAATTTAGATGGAATTTTGTTTTTAATTTAGTCTTGTTATTTTATTCTTTGTGAATGATAAAAATGATTTTCACATTTTGTCGCCAATATCTTTAGGGTTAAATTGAATTTGACAAATATATCAGTAATGAAAGTTCTTATTTTATTTCATATTTTTATGACTTAAGAAGAAAAATATTTGTATTGATTGGTTTTTACGATGCTATTTGATATTATACATCGACATCAAGATTATTGTTTGTATAATCACCAATTCGGCTAAAAATGAAAATGAATTTGTCAAAGATTACCACATGAGAGGTAATCTTTGACAAATTCATTTTCAATTTCCGTTTGGATAATTCGATTAATCGAGTTTTATATTGCAATCCTTTTTTAATTGAATCTTTATAACTTTGACAATTATTTGATTTCTCTCCAAAATTTCCTGAATGTAATACAAACAATACAAGTAATTCAAAAAGAGCAACTATCTTTTTAGTACCATTTTGATTAAAAAATGGGGAAAATCAATTAATTCAGGGTAAATTAAAAAATTTATTAAAAATACATGACCTCTCATTTGTTTAATTTTACACTCATACCATTTTGTCATTTTTAATTTCTGAAGAATATTTTTAATATTCATTTGACATAAGTAAATAAAATTTGTAGATATGTTAACCGCTATTTATTTAATGTTAAAAATATCGAAATATCAAATTTTAAAAAAAATTAGCTAAAAAAATTTGTTGTAGCTAAAAGGAAACTAGTAACAAGAAAATACGCGAGAAAAATACGTCAACTATTCTATCTATATATCTATATATATATATATATATATATATATATATATATATATATATATATATATATATATATATATATATATATATATATATATATATATATATATATATATATATATATATACAAATATATATATGTATGTATATTTAAATTACAGATTCACACAAATTAAAGTTGTTTATTTTCACTAGTGCATTCAATATATTTTACTTTTAATGTATGTATGTTTATCACTCTCGATATGTAATGAGCTAAATTCCAATTAACTTATATTTACAAATTAAGAATTTTCTTTAAAAGTAAATGACAACAAATTCTGTGATTCAAACTTATATATTTAAAATTTAGTATAAGATCTGTTATGAGTTTTATGGAGAGAATGATAGTATAATAATAATGTATACCATTTTCTCTTTCAAATATCAGATGCAAAATAAATATTTGAAAAATACACGTGACAAATTTTTTTCTAAAATTCTTTATTAATTTATTTATTTTTTTCTAAAATTCTTTATTAATTTTATTAATTTATTTATTTCATTATTGAGCACCAATTTCATCTTTTAAAAATATATATGAATTGTGAAATTACTTTACTAATTATTATAATTGCATCACAAAAACGTTTGAAATTATTAAATATTTGAAGCAATTCTTAAAATAATGATTTTTTTATATTTTTTCGAGAGATTTATTTTACGGATATATTTTAAAACAATAAAGTAACTTGTTTACACTTGAAATTGTACTTATTTACACTTGTTTTTAAAATAACTTGTGTTTACACTTGAAACTTTCAATTAATATTTATTTTTTTATAGAAATTAGTCTTATTGCAAATCAGTTAGCAATTAAGTTTTCCAATTAAATATACTTAGTTCCAATTAAATTTTATAATTTTTAAAATCTAATATTTTTATTACGTTATATGTTAGTAACACACACATGTTGAAAATTTCAGTTAAAGCAAACACTCTATTATGCATTGTAAATAAGTTATTATTTTGAGACCTATTCAGTATACTTTATCATATTAAAAATATTATATAATTAACATTCTTTTTAAATTTATGTTTAGAATAATAAAATAAAAATACTTTTTCCGAATTGTAAATTCTTCAAATCTAAATGAGTACTTTTCCTAATACTGTAGCTTTGTTTATTAAAAATATATATTTGTAATAGTCATCAATAAATCATTTATTTTTTATTGAGGCACATTACTAGGTTAAGTTTAAGAAATAATGTTATAATTTTCTAATTCAATATTATGGAAATAAGATTAAATACCACTTATTTTAAATTGCATAAAATTTTTATAAAAATCCTAATTAACTCTTACTCTTGATAACTTAAAGTTAATATCTGAAACAAACGGAGGTAAGTTGTCAACTTAAGAAATAGTGACATAATCATTTGCAATTTAACGTATAATAAAGATATTCTGTATATTGTATTATTTGTATATAATGGTACATTTAATTAAATTACAATAGTTAATATGTTAATACTATATTGGTACTTCTTGATATCTACGGCCCCGTTATCAAAATGAAGACAAGATAATCGCCAAATAAGTATTCTTGCATAATATTTGTGGCTTCCACATTTCTTTAATATGGTATAAAAAAGCTTATCTTTCCAAACATCTTTTTCTGAAAGCACAGAACAGCATCTTCTACTTTCCTCAGTAAATTAAAATTTGTCAAGATTTTTTTAAGTGTTCATTTTAAATTGAGGAGATCTAATATTGCGATAATACTATATTCCAAAAATAAAAAGTCTTAGTTGTTTATGGTTATATTCGTTTTGCTACTTTCGATTATAGTTTTTACATGAATCATTAATCTATTGTTGTTGATCTGTGCGACTTAATTTGATTCAGCGATGTATAGCTTATCTAAATTTTTGACATTATTCTGAAATTTTTTTACAAGATTCGGTGATTTATCGTGGAAGCAGTGGAAATCAAGTAGTGCTAAATATTTTATTATATTTAAAATTGATTATTGAGGTTCTATGATTAAACAAGGAAATAATATGATTGAATAATTCAAATATATAGCTTAACCAAATGACAAAGATTCAGAAATAATTGTATATGCAACTCAAATTAATTAAACAATTGTACATTAAATTCAATAAATCCACGAATTATTTTATTATAAGTATCTCAATACGAGTGGAATTGTTGCTTGGCCAGTGCTATCTGAATATTCACAGAGCAGATAATTATAGTAAACTAGAAAAAAAGCTACCATTAAACATGTCAGATGTTGTTGTGGAAAAATTACATACATTAACTACGAAAACACCTTTCAAGTTTGATTGTAGCTCAGTAGATATATTACACTTTTATGATCAGTTTTCAAAAACATGTAAGAAAAGTAGCAAAGTAGTAAACACATAACACAAAGTAGTTTTTCTATTAATAAATGTCTCATTGTATGACAAGATTTTTACATGATATTTATTCTTACTTATAATATATTTTGTTGTTTTACATTTAGTAATATTTAATTATATCATTTGTTTTTTTGTATTTTATATTTGTGCATAATGAAACTGGTCATATTTTTACTGTTTATATGTATTACTTCATAAAGCTAATAAATATGGCGAAATAAATAGTTATGTTTTATGTACATTTTACCTTTTTTTTTAAACATACTAATACAAGTATTCCAGTACGTCATTTGAAAAAGTAACGAAGAGCTGTATTGTATTTTCGGTGTTCTATAGCAATCACTACTTAGGTATTTCCAATCGATGGGAGAGAATTCCTTCACTGCATGTATAATTCCGAACTTGCCCGGAATCCAGGCATCAATGATTGTGCGCGCACCTTCACTTAAACAGTTCCGCTGATGTGATGGAAGCGATTTCAACAATGTTTGACCTACGACCTGATATCACCCGCCCAGCAGGGGCATGCACTGTAATCTGCAAAGCCCCAGCTAATCTGCAGGGGCGCTCGTCCGGCTACGGGCGGCAATTACACCCGCATGTTGATTGGATTCCCCCCATCCGAGTGAGTAAGTATCCTTAAGCTGGAGGGTGGAGGAGAGGGGTTGGCGCCCGTGAGGATTAGAGAAACTCTGGGACCCGTGCGTGTTGCGCGACGACTCATGACAAAGGAACTAAAGTTCGTGAAGGCAGTGCGGAAACGGCGACAAATTCCTCTTCTGCACGCTACAAGAGGGCGTGGGAGGGAAAGTGGAATTGCGGTCGCGGTGAAATTTTAAATGTGAATAAATCACAAAATGAAAGCATCTTTTAGTACTTTTCCATTATCAAGATCAGATTCGTCACATAATGTCCAGAGTAAATCACTGAGAAATCCACCAGTGTAAATCGCTGTATTTTTCTTTACAGAAATAGCTTGAATATTTTGGTAATTGTTTTTATGCTACGAACTTTTCGCCAAATGTTGATGATTTGGCGATATTCTAAGCCAAATCTGATTTTTCCCAATATTATTTTCTAAATATATGTTAAATCAGCCTATTATATAACTTTAAGTTCATATTTCCAATAGTTAGATATATTTCACTTGGAACAATATTTTCTCTCAAGAAATATAAAGAATATTAACTGTAATACCTCTCTATATGGCGATATAACGAAACTTACCTATTCATGCATTATAAATGTAGATATACATGAAAATCTCACTATAACGAATTTTCACTATACAAAATTTTTAGTCGATATTTTTCAATGATTAATAAAATTTTTATTGTTAACAAGTTTTGAATTATGTATCTTGAAAAAAGATTCAATGAAAGATAAAATAATTTCATTATATTTCCATACAGAGGAATTTGTAGAATTTTTGTAGAAATTTGTTTATTACGAAAGAATCTTTATAAAACATTTTTAGTCGCGATTCAGAATTAGAGAATATTCATTAAAATATATTTAGAATTACAGAATTACTGAATAAAGAATGAACAGAATTGCTGAATATTGAATTCTTCGTGCGAAGAATTTTACTCTCTAATATGGGGATGAAAATTTAGGTCAGTTACATCGAAAATATTTTTATAATGAAGCGGCTAAAGAGCAATTGAATAATATATAATTTCCGAAATAACCCATAAGTTTTAAAAAAGTTATGAAATTTGAACTGATAGAATAACTTTAATTATTTCATTTATACAAAGCAGAATAGCGTAGCTTTAATAAGATGTTAATACATGGCGTCTACAAATGGTATGACATATTTTAGTATCGAATGATTCATGCTATTAATAGGTTATTGATAATTATCTATTAATAATTAAATAGGTAATTCGAATGAAACTTATAGGCTATTTCTTTTTATGGTTTGAAGACTTGTTATTATGGTCTGCGTTGATTACAGAAAGATGGATTGTGCTTTTTTTATGGAACTAGATCTAAGAAACAGTGCTTAATGCACAAGATTTTTCAATTTGGGAATTCATAAGACATCGCTTACAGGAAGAAAATGTGGAATATTGATGACCTGTGAAGAGAGATTAGGCTTGAATCCGTAACATTTCGATTTCGACGAAATTTTATTGACAAGGACCATACAAACCCTTTGAATCCCTATTATTATTAAGGCTATCAATTTAAATATATTTTTTTATGCATTTTTAAACATCAAAATATGCCAGACACTTTATATTTTCTTAAGATAGCTGCAAAAATTTCCTTTACTTCTTCAAATGGAAATCTTTATTATAGTGAGTTTTGGAACTTTCTTGCTTAAAAAGCTGATTACAATACAAAACTTCATTTCAAAATGAGGGAAAGATTCATTTTCATTGTAAGTAAAATTCTTGTATACCTAATTATTACATGAACTCTCTTAAAATAAAAAGTATGAAAATAAAGAAATCTGAAAGGTGTAGATAAAAATTTGACAGAAGAAATTTATAAAATACTAAATAAAAATATCTCTTATTTTACTTTTTTTTTCGAAAAAGTCATACTTAATAAAGATTTATAAACTCATCGCATAGAATTATTAAAAATTGTTTTTTTTAAAATTAAGTTGTACCTGTGCCATTGAAGATATCTAATAAATATTTTATACTAAAGGAATCTTTTGTTAAAAACTATTGTATCATATGATTGAAAAACTGTAGCACTGGTGCATTCAGACTTTCATAATACTTGTGCTCCTAGATGTTTTATCTGCATTTCAAAATTTTTCAAAAGTCTTTAAATAAAATATTTATCTTTTCACCATCTTAGTTTATTTATCAGGAATTTCTTTTTATTAAGCTTTGCCAAGTCCTATAAAAATATTAGAAATTCGTGTACCTCATTGTACAAGATAAATCATTCCCCAGCTAACTTTTTATAACATTTCTTAGTAAACTTTATAAAATATTTAAACATTGAATTTTTTAGTTACATTAATCACATGAATTTAAGCAATTCTTTGCAACTTATTAGTCAGTTTAAGCAACTTATCAAGCAATTGTGACTAATTACACTGAAAATATTTCCAAAGTTATAACAAATCAGAAATATGTTTCGATTTTTCAACACTTTTTAATTTTTATTAAACTTTTAATTATATTTTATTTTTCATCTTTATATATCTTCATGAAACATGCATATAAAATGTTTCATTTTTCATGTAAACGATATAGACGTAGTAACAGTACCTGGTGTAAATGACATAATTTGCAGTCAGTTTATGCAATTGTGACAAAAAATAAGGCAGTTTGAAAAATTAAAACAATTCTAGTCATCTAGTTCTCTTGGAGAAACTTGCTATTAGCTGCGACTATCCTCACTATTTTCAGAATATCGTATTAGAAATATTGAACAATATTAATTTTATTCCGCATTGAAAATTTTTTGTTACTAATCGTTACCTTGATGATTAAATTAAAATAGCAAAATTTATCTAATTAAACTGTAAATATAAAACATTATATTATAAATAAATATTTCATTCATTAAAAATAGAATCTTTTATTCAAAAGTTTAAATCAATTTTAGATAGTTCTTCATTTTTAATATTTCCTACGTTTTCATTTATTAACAAACTAAAATAATTTAATTGTGGATGAACAATATTTAAAAATTGGTTCATTAGATTCAAATAAATTAATTAGTGATGGAGTATTTTATAGCTTTTATAAAGAATTTCGATAATTTCTCCATTTTAATTCGTTAAATCCATCTAAACCCAATCAAGGCGACATCATTTATCATTTCTTATCGCCAAGGATTAAAGGTTTGCCAATTTCATACTTATATACATCGCTTTTAAGTAAGCATTGGGTTTGAAAAATTTCCTCCTTCAGTAACGCTAAAAGGAAGCCGATTTCGATGAAGAAAAAATAAACTATAATCGATAACGCTGCAACAGTATCATGATCGGAGACATCGATATACGATCACGTTACTCTAACCGATAATAAAGTCATCCAATATCGATGATAACCAGGTTCGCATGTGGTGGACATAGTTAATGGCAGAGCGTAAGAAAATGGGCCAGAGAAAAGGAAGAAAGAACTGCAAGAAAAAAAAAAAAAAAAGAACAGCAAATGATTGTGATCTTTTGCACAATGTGGACTTGGTTGATGGCGCCTTCTTCGGTAATGACTGGCGATCGATTGTGATTTTGGCGACAGTCCACACGGTCCCATTGCCCGCCATCTCTCTGTATCCCATTTCCATGGAAGTGGATATCAAATGAAATCAGTTTCATTCGAATAAATTGAATTCGAATTTTTTTTAAGTATCCAGTATCTTTACTCCATTGAGTTGATAACCTGTTCTTAAAAAGAAGTTTTTCATAAAACCAAAAAATAATCATCATTTGGTACCAGTTTAAAGATAAAGATCTTAAAACCCTTTAAGTTTATTAAACATTAAATTTGATAATATAGCTTTTATGAATCTATTGATGTTAATTTCAGAATTCTTTTGGCTTAATAATTTTGAAAAATTTGATATTATTATATTTACATGTTAAATTTTTTAAAGTAAAGATAAAATCTGGAAATTAATATAAAAATTTGGAATGCCATTTTTATCACTGATCAAAAAAATTTTTTTTAGTTGTGGAAATTCATTACAATTATTATCGTATAATATATAAATTTACTGCAATTTAGTAATTTAATTTTTTTGCTCATGTGTTGATGAATTTTTTTTTTGATATCAAATCGATAAATATTATTTTTCTTATATTTTCTATGATATACACGTGTTTAAAACGTTATTATGAAGGCAACGCAATCCAGTTAAATTGTGTTGACACATTAAGCTTATAACTTTATTATTAATTTATGAATAAATAATTTGCAAAAGTTGCAACTGCAAATAATTTTTTTTAATCTCAAACATGCATTTCTAGGCAAAATATTTTATTTATTTGCAAATAACATATTTTTTCTTATCACTTTGTTATTAAATTAAGAAAATTCCATTAAAATATCTCTAGTTATATACAAAAAAAAATTTCATGGCCATCAGAATTTAAATAATTAGTAAAATTACTGTGAATTTTTAAAATAATACTATTATCTTCGAAAATATGCGTATGAAAATTTTTTGAAATAAATAAAAACAAGAACGTTACTTACACTGACACTTTAATATAACTTGTTCTTAAAAATAAATATTTTGAAAATTTATTTTTTAAGCATTGTCATTTGATTTGGCTTGTTGTATGGAATATCTTATTGAATTATTCAAATGCTTTAAGATATGAAAGGAATATTCCGCTAAGCAGCCTTCCCACCAGATGGTTTTGGAGAATTTCTAAACAGCTGCCATCTTTCATTGTTCAACACATCTGAAAGAGAATTTAATTATATTTTTTTGCGTTTTGCTTGAATATTTGAATGTAATGAATCATGCAAAAAGCAAAAAAATAAAATTAAAATCAGTCGGTAATTCTGCACTGAATTTAGCTTTTTAAATACAAAGCAATTTCACATGACTCAGAAATATAATCATTGCATTACACCTGACTTTTAGGAAAAATATCTCTAACCTTTGGTAAACAGTTTGTAAGTTGATCTAATATTTGATTTTTTTGTTAGATGCGTTTACATATCGAACTTTGAATTTTAAATGTCATCACTCATCGAAAGCATCCTCAAGTTTAAAAAGGGAAAAATGTACCATAAGGTGCCTCTTGGCGAAATTTCACAATATTTTTTCCGCCAAGCTTATTTTCGTGTATGTTTGAAGAAACAAGATAGCGCTGAAAACAGGACAGAACAACATTGCTAACAATATGACGCCAAATTGGCGAGAAACTGAGGGGAACCTTAATATATAAGCCACACGGTTAAAAATTATTTATAATTATAAAAAATTAATAAAATAATACGCACATAATTATATCTTGAATTTTTACCTAAATAATATATAAACCAATAAAAGCCAAATAAGATTCAAAATAATTCAGAATTCTCTTAGATTTCCTGAAATTAATTTTATTAATTAGTAAGAATTCTTAAAATTCGTAAAAAGATACGATTATTTATTATTTTCTGTCTCATTTTCTTGTAAACTCAGTTTGAAATTTGATTAATTGTTTCAGTTTAAGATTTTTATGCAATTAATTAACTTAAATTAATTGCGAAAGTAATATTTTAATTTAATTCGAAAGTAATATTTTTAACTAACACATCGATTAAATATGCCATTAACATGATCTTTAAATTAAAATTATAAAATATGCTTACAGAAAAATATATCTCTTCCCGTAACTAGTTTGGAACTTTTCAAAAATTTTTGTAATTAATTTTGGACTTTAAATTTTTCTTATTATTAAATTAAAATAAAAAATTATTGTGGAATTGAAAGCATATCTTTTCGCCTTAGAGCTGAAATAGTTTTCAATAGAAAATTAAATTGAAAATATATATTAGATTCTATAAATTACCTTTTACTTTGTTGTTTGAAAAAATGGTTACGCATTATTTGTAAAAGAGTTAACTTTTTCATGTCCGAGCATAATTTTTCCGATTGAATTTAATGAAAAGAATATTTTATCCTAAAATAAAAAAAAAATCCGTTATGAATGGAAAGAATAAAGAAAGGTGGTCTAAGAAATACAGTCAACATTTTAATTTATATTTGCTTCAAACAAAAAAAAAAATGTATCGAGATTTGAACAGTTTATATCAAACGAATTAACAAATATATTAAACCTGAGTTCATCTTAACGAGATACAAAAGTTTCTACGAAACTGCTATGAACTCATTATATTTTTCCGAGATTTTCCAAATGGCTACCTCATTTATTTCGGCGCTTTTTTTTAAAAAAAGAAAATCAATGAAATCCATGTTTAAGTGAGAGAAGTAGGGAGTGAAATCACATACTCACACACAGAGCAGGAATATCGTGCTTAACGGCTGAACTTATCTCCTCGCCAAAAATGACGCAAGTTTTTGATTCTTTGGCGGATGACGCCTTTTTAATGCGCGTTTCCCGGCATTCCTTTTAATGTTCGATTCTTCAATGCAATATTGGCAGCTTCCATTGGGCAACTTCTGTCCCCCTTTAACGAGCCCATCTGCGCCCTTTTTAATGGGATGCTGCAGTATTAAAACTACATTTAATGCCTTATGCAAATGATCTCGCCAAAATTCTCTCCCACCTATTTTGAGATGAGTTTCGTTTCTGAGGTATTAAGGGAAGAAGACTTCTGCTAATAGCAAGGTTATAGATATGCATTAGATTCAGAAATCAAGAAATGTAATGTTTTTCTTCCCATTTTGGCGTTAATTGCAACTGGAATGAACCTGCTTAAATGAAGATTTACATTGCTTTTTGACGAAGTAGGTGCTAAATTGGCGAAATAATCTGCTTTTGGTGAACTTAAAAAGGTTATTACCGGTGCCACTTTTAAAAGAGCACTTGTGATTTAATATGAATTTCTTAATGGCAAACGGTGTTTTAAGAAAGCAAATTAGTCCGTAATAAACGTAATTGATGGTAAATAAAAGATTTTAGTTTTAGACTTTTATGTGAGAATTTTTATCATTTTTATCACGTTTTTGATACGCAAGGTAAGTTGTCTTGTATTCATTGCCTTTAATTTACACTTAAATGTGAATTAAATAGAAGACTGAATAGAAAAAATGTATAATTTAAAAATACATTTTAAAATCTTTATATGAGTATGTTTCACTCTTCAGAATACAAATATGGAGTCCATAACATGAAAATATGGGATTTTTTCTTATTACAAAGTACAAAATTTTAACTGAAAAGAAAAGATGCTGGAACAGAAAACATTAAAATTGTATTTTGTAAATATGTGGTTATACTTTTCGGTCGATGTAATTTAAATAATATTTTAGCAAAAAAATGTCAAATTTTTCTTTCCACAAATATTGTTAAAGATTTAAAATATTAAAGTGTCCTTAATTTTCTTGAAGATTACGCAATCCGATGAAAAAAGGAAAGAATGAAGTGTGTTTATTACATATATAGTTTTGAAATTTTCTCTGAAAATGGATTATGAGTTTAAAATGAATATTTCAAAAAGATTTTTAAGTTAATATTTTTGTAAGGCAAAAAAGCTTTTGAATTAATTTCTTAGAACAAGTAAATTCTTAGAAAATTGTCTACATACAATGGTAAAATATTGTTGGTGAACAGAATAAAAAAAATTTATGACAATAGTATGATCACGTTCGAACATTTTGTATTAATCGAATTTTGGAATAAAATGAATTTATATAAAAAAAAATTGTACTTTCCCTATTGACGATTTTCAAAATATCAGATATCATTAAACAGACAACATTATAAATGTAACTTTGTTAACTGTTTACTTTAACTGTATCTATTTATTATAAAAATATTTCATTGTAATTCAAATAAGAAAAACTGTATTAAAAAAATATGTTTGTTTTTTAAATATATAATACCTCTTAAGAATATTCGTATATTTAAGAATTGCAATAGAATTATGGTATATGTATTAGTAAAGATTTACATATAATATTAACAGTTTTATAAAATATTACTTATTAATTATTATTAACAAAGTTACATTAAATATTTAAAGATCAAACATACAATCTTATTTTTAATAAAATAATGAAACAAAAAGCAATGAAAAATTATGCCAAATAAGTCCTCGTACATATAAAAATGTAATGATTGTCAATAAAATAATATGTAATATTTAAGTTAATCAATATTTAGTATGATAACCTTTAGTATTTTCAACATTTTTTAGATTTCTGGGAAAAGAATTCACTGTAATTTTTGGTGTTTCGTTATTACTGTTGCTCCATTCTTCAATAAATATATTTTTAGATCATTTTTGTTTTAATGTCATAGTTTCGAATTCCTTACTATGCGTCATAATTCTTTTTAAATATACCCAATTGAATTTATGTCCATTGATTAAGGAGATGTTTTTCAAAACGTTGGGACACATAAAACCACAAGGAAAGCATGCTATGAGTCACATATTTATGGTCTTTATCTCCATTAAAAATGTACTTTCCTATACCAAAAATTGTGAATGACATTTTAAAGTATTTGAATAAAAATATTATTAATTTTATTGTCAATAAGGATGAAACTACAATATTTGCAGTCATATGCTCCACACAATCAGAGCACCACCACCAAGTTTTACATTTAACATTAAAATCTTCGAATATATATTTTTTTCTCATTCTCCCTACTATATGTAATTATGCGAACCTCCCAAAAATATTGAATTTACTTTCATTAGCTTATAAAACACTCTAATAAGATTCGACCTTATATAACTTTGGTTTTGCAGGAGAAAATAAAAAAATTATTTTCGAGAAGGCGCATATAATTAAATTAACCTGAGCACTCGTATAGATTCGCATGAAATTTAAATTAGATACTCTTTTTTATTAATAGAGTAAATATTTTTATAGTACTCAGATTTTTACAAATTTTCTGACGGACTTCTGATCAAGTTAACTCCACAAGTCAGTTTTTTCATAACTTGTTTTTGGGGTGATTTTCTCTTTTAAAGGATTTCTTCTCATATTATATTGTATAATTTGATAAATTTATTTATTTAACAAAATGCTTTGTTAAATTAATAGATTTGTTTTTTGCTACTGTAATAAAATAATTAATTTTTGAGTGTTATAAAAAGTTTTTATGCTGTTTCTCTCTCTCAAGAAGCTATTTAAAAATAATTAAGATCAACGAAGAAAACCTTAAAATGAAAAAATTTCTAAAATTTCACCAACACATAAGAACAGACGAAATGAGCAATTATTTGATAAAATTTATTTAAATTGTCTCAAATTTTGATTGCTGTTTTTCTTTGATGCATTGTTAATTTTTATAAAAAATTATAATCCATGGTTTTTTTTTTTAGAAAAAAACCAATTTTGGTCAAATTTAAAATTACATAGCCATAATGTAAGAAATTAGGAGCAGTGTACCATATTCAAGTCCAAGTTACAAGTCAGGGTCCATAAGTTTCCAAAAAGTAAAATTATTTAAAAAAAGTCTCTGTATAACCCTAAAAGTTGCGACTATGTGTATTTAGTAATCCCACAAGTTGCATGATTTCTTATATTCATTAACAACACAGAATATTTTGAACTATGTTTACTACTTCTTTGTTGCTTAAAAATATTAGAACAAACCGGAATTTGATTGACAAAGTATGGGAAATAGACAATTGACTACAATCATGTAGTAATGATTGTAGAATCAACCCTTTGCGTTTACGAGTTTTAGAAAGTATGGGCCACTAATTTACAATATTATACTTAACGGAGGAATTCGTATTATTGTAAATATAGTAAACTTATAATGGATGAAAGCATATTGTTATACAGTAGAGTACCATTTTTATGTTTTCAGGGATATAACAACGCTTAAGTTAAAAAACGTGACTAGTTTCTGAGGAAAATTCTAATATTAAATTTTTAATGGTAAAAGTCATTGAAATTTATGTAAAGGTTGTTTTTCCTTTTTATCACTTATACTTCTATCTGTGTTTTATTCTATCGGATTCATAGAATTTAAATAGCCCCTCAATATAAGTGCGTAAACACATTCCTTAGAGTTCAAAAATTTACTGAGAAATTTTAAAACACACTTTTACGCTTATCGTAAAAGTAGAACTATTGCACTGAAGCAATCACAGATTCAGAATAAACTACTGTATCGCACAACTTAAAAAATCAATTTCCTTTGCGATTAAGGTTGTTTGATAACACTTAAAAGGGACTTAGTAATCAAAGGCTATTGTAAGCCATATTAATGTTGATTGCATAGTGCTTTATATCAGTTCATTTTGTAGATAATGAACCATGTTAACGAGTCAAAAGGAAGAAAAAAATCGCAATCATTTTTCTCCGACAAATGCGTTTTCATAAAGCTGAAATATTCATCAGTGGAACAGAACATGAGATATTCCACACTGAAGATTATGAATCCTGTAAATTTTGTATATCTTCCAGGAGAGTTCAGAAATATTCCAAAATATGCATCCAAGAATCTTCATCATCATCAAGAAACTTCATCGTCTGTCCTATCTCACCAAATATCATCCAACATCATCTATCTTCCATCCTGTAGAGTGTTTATGAACTAAATGAGAAAGGATCAATTCTTGTTGCTTAGCCAATTCTTGTGAAGAAATAAATCTTGCATGAAGCCTACTCCAGGCATTTAGTAATAGCATTTAAAAAATTTAAAGTTTCAGGTGGATTTATTCAAGAATTAAAATAATCAATGCCTTAATTTGCAATAATAATTAAAGCTGCTTGAACACACTTTTAGGTATGAGATGGCGAATATTGGACATGCATCAAAATGTTATATGATGCAAAAAGTAGATATTATATAACATAAATTAAATGTGTTAAAATATTAAAAATTCTTTTTCTTTTGAGAAAAAATCAAATTAAAATTCAAAAATGTTTCTTTGAGATAAATATATCCTGGAAAATTGTTTGAATCAAAACGAATTTTTTCCTTTTCTTAAAAACATTAAAAAAGTAAACTTAATAGAAGCAGCTTAAATCGTGACACATAATTGTGACAGTTATTGTATGGAATAGAACATGTGATTGCTTATTTTTTATTATGAGCTTCATGATTAATTTTGGTATTGTAATTTTATTAGTGAACCCATGGTCGTGGTGGGATTGATGGTAAATTTGAAGAAACTATCATCTTTTTGTTTCATAATAATATTATGTTACTGTAAATGAAATACAATTGAAAGTAATGCATCGAACCCGAATCTCACAAAATGAAGCAAAATCTATGGAGTCATTATAGAAGAGAGAGATAAGTACCTAAAATTTTATAAACTTGGTTTTCTTAGATTATGAATTCTTTTTTATTAATTTGGGAATTTGAATTTCAAAATATTTAACTTTTCTAATGCAGGTATGAAAGTACAGTAAAATTTAGAAGATGTGCCAGAAAAATTTCTATATATGTTAAAAATTAGTTCGTTTATTTTTACAGTAAGGTTTTACAATTAAATTTATAGCTATCAATTGTTTTATTAAAAAGATAAACTTTCTGAGATAATTTCTGCCAAGTTCGAATTGGGGATAAATTTACAAACCAAAAAACTGAAAAGTTACGCACATTTGTTAAAGACATTTAAAGAGATTAAAAGACGCATTAAAATATATTAAAAGACGTATAAATGGTGATTTATTGTATTATTATTAGTATGTCCTATAACAAAAGTAAACACTTAAAGCTTTATTGATTAATCTACAAACATTTGTTAATTTAATATACTAAAGAATAAACATTTATTGAATTCTAGTATATACTCACTCTAAATAAAAACTATGAAATGCTGTTTGGTCCAATATTGTTTTCAAATTATTTTAAATTATATTTTGCTTATTAACTTATTATTTGCTTAATGTTATAATATATACATATATATATATATATATATTTATAATTAATTAATTTACATCTTTCTTATTTAATTTTTTTGTTATTAACTCTTCAATTTTTAAATTTTTATTTTTTGATTGCTTTAATATTTGAATTTAATTAAAGTATATTAATCTCTTTTTTTAAAAATCTGGAATCTCTTTAATTCTTTGCTTAAAAATTTTATCACTTTCAATTTCTAATATTTTTATTCTAAACTTTGAAGATTAAAAATATTTCAAATATCTAAATATCTAATATAATATCAAAACAAATGCTGTTACAGCATCCATTTATGCATTCTGGGCACTGTCTAAAAGATTAAAAAAGAGAAATAAAGTGACATTTTACCAGATGAGTAATTTTCTAAAGATGACATTTTTAAAGGTTTATTATACATTAGAGTGATGGGTATTTATGTGTAATCTTTTTTTTTAATTCTACAATAAACACGCAAAGAACCTTTTTTTTAAAATCAACTATCAAATTTACATTAATCATTCTCTCCTGAACGAAACAGAAAGCAAAAGTTAAAATTGCGCCATATTTTTTCATTTTCTCTTTTATGAGTTAAGGAATATTGATAAAATGAAACTTTGGATGGAGGCCAAGGCGACGAATAAAGCTTTTAAATCTACAAATGTGGACTCTAGATTCGTAGTTTTTCTAGGTCTTCCGCATTTAAAACAAAATAAAAAAAATTCCAAGGAGGATAGACACTATTGGAATAAAAAAAGAATATAAAAATTCCATTGCAAAAGATTTTCAGAGTCAAATTCGGTAAGGAAAGAAAAAAAAAAAAGACTTTTATTGCAATTGGATTCCTTACAAGTTTAATTCTTAGCGTCGGATTTTTATTAAATATTCAGAGAGGTAAGAATTCTTTTTGGCGTTCGTTTTAGAATCAGAAAGAAAAAAAAAAGCAAATGAAATCGAATTTCGTTTGGCGAACAGCTTACAATAACTGGCAGAATGAGAATTTCATTAAATGAATTCTAGAACTTTCCATTCAACCTGGATTTCAATGCATATTTCAACAGAAATAATTAAGAATACACAAGTTTTGAAATAACTAAAGTATGGAATTGCATATAAAAGAAGCCAGTAGAATAGCAGCTGGTACTGTTGAAAGAAGGGATAAGATTAATCTACATTGAATAGTGCTTTTATAATGGGTACTATTAATGCATTTTAATATATCTAAAGGAAATGAAAGGTAAATATTAACATATCCTTAAGAAATGAAATTTTCAGTGATGGCACAATTAATCCTTTCGGGAAAGATTTATGAAATAGGTTCGTTTTTTTTATAATTGTTCTTGTACGAATTGAGATTTTTACTTCTTTCTGAAGTAACAAAGGTGAAATTATCAGTTATTTTCAGTCACGTCCATAAAAAGCATGCTTTAATCTCCCTGACTAGTTTCACCCGTTTGATATGACTAGTTTTAATAAAGTCAACTAAAAAAATGAAATAGTAAAATTCGTCTATTTATGCGACTTTGAATACTCCTCCTGCAAAAAATTCCCCATAACTTTGTGGGGTAAATTCCTTTAAATAATTTCTAATATAATCAGCCAAGATGGTAATTGGATAACTTGTACTCTATCTTTCAGTTCAACTAGTCTTGAGCTTCTCTATTCATATTTGTGAGTTCGATTCCTATGAATTGTCCAGTCGATATAACCATCATGTGAAAGAAATGAATTTCGATTAATGTTTTTCAATAAACGTCAATAAGTGCTTAAGTCTTTCGTTCTATTGTGCATGGGTATGATTACCACCTCAAAAGTAGAGGTTTATGGTAGTTCAGAGCCCCATTTATATTGGTCCTTGTCCACCTAACATTCCTGTGCAGAAAGTGAACTTTCTGTATCACTCTCCAATCATCCTATGAGGTGAATTTTCAGAACTCTAGTCTTAAGTTCTATAATTCCCGAGTTCAATTCGTAACTGAAGAATACATACTTTCGATGGTTCAGAATGCCTTTTAAATTGTAGCGGTTGATGTGACAATCAAAAGCAAAAATTGGATTTCAAATGGTATCCTTAATCCAGTTGGACAGTAATTAAATTATCAGTATTTTATTTTTGAACTCTACAATGTGTGGATTCGTTCTCCTCCTCAAACATGGATTTTTGTGGTGGTTGAGAACTATCTTTAAAACTGTTCTGATATAACTTTTATGTGAAAAATTAACTTATAACAATGAGCAAAGCATTTAATTTAAAATTAAAATCTAATTTATTGTTATTGCTGTTTTCATTATGCATGTTTATTTTCCAATAAAATCAAGACAGTTGAATATCTTTGAAAAACTATCATTTTTTTCAAAAACTATGAAATTTTAATTTGTCCGTTTCTCATTTAAATAATTTAGGGGTGGCAATTTTATATCTAATCCATTTAGAATTCTTAAGTTTAAAATTCTTAGATTTGATATGCATTTCAACATTTAAAATAAAAATCTATTTTGAAAGCTAGCAATTCATTTAATAAAATTGGGCAAATAAAATAACTTACATCTAAGTAGCAAAGACATGAAAACACATTATAATTGCGCCCACATAATTTTCCGTGAAAAGAAATTACGCCGGAAGTTTATATATTCTATAAGCTTAACTACCTGCATTGTTAGCCTAGATTAAATTTGTGAGTGCAGTGTTACCAAATTCATTCCAAAGATGGCCGTACAATTTATCTTCTGAAATTAAATCGAGTACAGAACGAGCAGATAATATTCTTCCGAATTCGAGACTTCTCTGCAATCACGGAAGGAAGAGAATATAAAAGTTAAGTATCTTTTCCCTTAATGTCTTAAACCGAGAGAGAGAGAGAGAATAGGACATTTATAATTGTTCAGCCTCAGAAATGAATCGAATTTTCCATCTCGAATAATTCGAGCGAATTATCAACCATCTTTCTCTTCATTTATTGAAACGATGCGGTTTTGGCAACAGTCTGATCATAAAACGGATCTCCGATTTTATACGTGTTGTGGCCTTGGGCGTTGGTTACTTTTTATAGAAGTTGTTAACTCGAGGGGAAAGTTATTGAGCTCTTAATAATTTATTTTTCATTCTTAGAAAATCGTTTGAAAACTAGGCAAATTTTTTTAATGATGTGAAGTGAAGACGAAGCTTTAATTTTTATTTCTTTCAGCATGAGCGCCAAGTGATTTCATATTTCGCCTTCAAATTAATAACGATTTTAAAGAGTCATTAAAAGTTTGAAAATAAATTTTTAATAAAGATGTGTAATTTTTAATAGGGATGTATAATATGTAAAAGTTTTTTCCATGAAAAATGTGTTTTATGAGAATTACTTTAAAAGCATGAATTTTTAAATGGTATTTAAAACGGTTTTATAGTAGAAAATAATGAATACATTTTTATGATCACCAATAAAGTGCTTAATTCATATTTTTTGGATTATTAAATTAGATTTAAAAATTGTTAGGAATATTAGCTTTCTTGATAATATGTATTTTGCGTTAAGAACATAAATATAATATTGATTATGTTGCGACATAACAATTAGTATCAAAAATGCAGTTTTAAGTACATTGAATCACAGTAGCTTAAAGTGTGCAATAAAATTATTTAACTTTGAATAATAACCTTATAAAATAAGTAACTTATATTATTTTACAGAAAATGACTTAAGATTAAACTAACAAAAATTACTAAATTTATTGTCTTTGAATTTAATCACATGTGTTTCAATAGAATTTAAATCAAATGATAACGTATTTAGTTTTAAAATAAATCACTCGTAATCAAATGATTATTCTATTTTAGTTTCATATAGTAAAGAGTTATTTATCTCATAATCAAAGAAAATGGAGCTATTTTATTAATCACTTATTAGAAACTTGTTGGTTAAGAGCTTATTAAAGAATTGTTGTTATTAATTTCTTTTGCTAAGTTGCATAAAAGTCTATGATCTTTTAAACTGACAAAATTTCAAAATTTTTATAGTATATATCTTATTTATTGATTAAACATTAAACATTAATAAGTTTTTTGTTAAATGGAGATTAAATTTATGCAACTTTGAATTTACTTTTGATTGAAAAAATGAAAAACGATAGTTAAGAATTTTTTTATTACTAGAATGAATATCCAATTAGAAATTTTCTTTTTTTTTCTTTATCATTCAAAAAAATATGATTTTATATAAAGAAAAAGATTGTTGTATTCATCACAAAACAAAAACAAACGTTTAACTTTTAACGTTTGTTTTTGTTTTGTTACGTTTTCACTAGTTATATCATTCTACGCATAGTAATTTTGATAATATTTTTTGTTTATAATCACGTTTTATAGTATCTAATCTAGTGATATATGAAACTGCCTCCCATTTAAGTCTTCTCAGTTTTAAATTACTGGAATTTAGAAATGATAAAGCATGCCATTTTCATCGTCACCGTAATATAATAGATGGACATTGGTATTCAGAATTTAAGATCTCAGGTTCGATCCTGATAACTGTTATATGAAGGAAAATTCGTCTCAGATTTATTTCCTTCCCACATGTGAATACGGCTTATTATTTATGCTAAGTCTTTTGGGAGACACAGCACAGAATTGTTATTCAAAAGCTTTCAACTATTTAGTTATTTATCTTTATAAATTGTTATCTATCTCTATATTGCCGACCGATGGATGAGTGGTTAGCGCTCCTGAGCTGTGGGTCCTGGGTTCGAATCCCGGTTCGGGCATGGATGTTATTTTCTTTCTATGTTCTCTCTGTGTTTCTCTGTCTTTTCTTCCGTGATGAAGTATGAATGTGGCCCACCCTATAAACGGGTTTGTGGTGGTATGACTCGGGTAACGCTATCGCTTCCGTGACTTGGTTCACAGGTGCCCTCTGGGTAACGACAAATGAGTAGCAGTTTCTGGCCTTGTTGTGGCATAGGGTTCGTCACCCAAGTGCCCGCCGTAGGAAAAAAACTGTTAACTTATTTTTGCAGAATATTTCAGTTATTAGTAACTTTCAACAAAATACACACATTTTTAAACATAGCTTTTAAATATTAGGTTATCGCTACTCGATGTAACTTTGAATTAGCAGACTATATCTACACGACTATAAATTTTATAGCCTTATTTAAAAGAATCTGCCCTGTAAATTACTATTTATTGTAATCTTGTGCTTGTACAGTTATGTAGCTTAATGTATTCCTTAAAAATAGTATATATATATTTTTAAAAAAATAGGGTTATTAATAAATAGGGTTATTAAATAGGGTTATAATATCTTAAAATTGAAATTTAATTCTTTAGGAAATTAATAAATATAAAAGTTTAAAAGTTAATATATTTTTAATTTATTTTATAAATAAATTTCTAATCGATAGCATGGATAGAGTTAATTTATATAAAGGAGTTTAAAATAAATTACATAATTTTGCATAGAAAAGGGAAAAATAAAATATTGTAATCCCTTTTTGTTTATTATAATATGCTTAATTAAATTAATTTCAAAAATGAAAGTATAAAAAAGTTTAATTTTATAACTTTCCATTCATTATTATGTTGTAGGAGTACTTTATGTATGAAACTGTTTGCAAAATTTCATTTTCAACGAAGAAATTGTATTGTTTTAAAGCAAAAAAGTAAAAACACGTTTCTCTCGACATTTAAGATTAAGATTACTTTCATGCCTAATTTATTTCTCCATTTTGCTAAAAATTATAGCAAAATTGTGACCCAGAAGATAATTTATTAAATCACATCCAACAAACACATTCATCTTCCAGGGGTTTTTCATCTTTGATTTATTTTCCGAGGAAGGTGCAGGAAAAAAAAAAAGAACGAATGCTTTCCCCCCTTTTACTTCTAGAAAATACCCAAGGGGGAATGATAATTTGGCGAACCCATCATTTATAAGGCAAATGACAGAGATCAACCAATCATTAATCAAATGAGATCGTTTCTCTTCGTGTACTCGCCCTGATCCTCTTTAGGATAGGGAAAAAATGACCTACATATCCATTTCTCCCTCTCATTTCGGGGATAAAAAAAGATCTCCATAGAAGTTTTTTCCCTCTTCCTTCTTCTCTTTATACTGTAATCAAATTTTTCATCTCTCCGATATTCTTAGGTTTATGACAAAATTTTATGGTGGTTAAGAAAATTTACTTTCTTATTTCCCTCGGTGATAAGCCTAAGGGATGGCTATATTTTCCTGATATAGGCTACTTTTCGACAGTAAAATATTCTCTTCTTGTTCTTTCGAAAATAAAATAAAAGATCCAAATCTGATAATTTAATAACCTGAAATTTTAAAAAGGAAATGGCGAAATTTTAAGCAATATTGCTATGATGTAAGAGAAAATGATATTGTTAAATCATTTTTATAGCTTTTGCTATTTCAAAAAAATATTTTAACTGGTTTTTAATTCGCATTAAGTTAAAGATTGGTATTAAAAATAAAACAATACGTTAATTTAAATTTGAAGAAATCACGTGACGTCTTTAATACTTTAATGTATTTATTTTTATAAACACAGTAAATAAAACATTTTATAAAACTTTAATTTTGAGCTTAATATTTTAGATGTTTAAATATTTTACATATATTTCCTAAATTTATGGATATATATGAAATACAGTTACTTTTTCATATGGATAAAATGAAATTTCCCAAATTTTTTTGTACTCTTGTTTTTTTGCGCCAGATTAAGAATGCTTTTATATGGAGTTGATATTATTTTCTTGATGACGTTGTAAGAAAAAATGTTTGATGAGAAAAAAAGACATTAAAACTGAAAAATATTGACTTTTGTTAAACAATAAGTTAGCAGTGATAAAAATATAATTTTATGAATGATGTGAGCAAAAATTAAACATTTAAATTTTTTAGAAAAATAACTTCAAAATTTTCATCTAATTCAAATGAAGAATACAGAATGTTTTAATTCCCTTTAAACCTAGAAAAATTTTATTTTTGTTCTTCATATTAATCTCAGACCAAATTTTTGTAGTGTTTAAAATTTTGGTCAACGCTGTTGGATAAGTAATATATTTTTTGAATAAAATTTAAATTCGAAATATTTTTTTTAATTTTGATTATTGTTTTGATTTTTGAACTGTGTTGGAAGATTAATTTAATAAGATACTCTTTGAATACAATTTGAGTTCTGAAACAATGAAGAAAATATGTTTTTTCATCACTTTCACTTGACACCAAGAATTTTAAATGGCAAAAATTTTATTATGAGTTGAACATAAAATAAAGTAATTTTTGAAAAAAGCGTAAGAAATGTTTATTTAAATATGCTTCTCCATTTCCCCAGGGCCTTTCGGTTAGGAAAACAGAGATTGGCACTGTAGGCCTTGGCCTACATAGGCTATCATGGCACAGAGTTCAGCTTTAGTTAGCCTCTCTATTTTACATTTTGATATAAGATTAAAAGTTTGAAGTGTTTATCATTTTTATGCACATTGGATTTAAAATGAAATTACCTTTGAAACGATAACAAATTTTGAGATGATAGTGCCTTTAACTTTAATTTGGATATGATACTAATATTTTTAACTGCTTAAAATTTTGATCCACATTGAAAGATAAATAAGATAAAAATATTTCAAAATTTTGACATGCTTACATTTGATTTTAAATTTTATCCCAGAACAAAATTTTGAAAAGTTTAAAAGTTTGGGCTTGGCACTAGATGTTAAGCATAATGTTTGTTAGATGCAATGGTTGGTTAAAGCTATTGAAAACATATTCCTTGTATTTTATAGTTGATACTTTTATTTCTAAGTCAACCATAACTCATTAACTGAAAAACTAAAGGATTTATTTTATCATAACTAATAAAGCACAAAAGCGAAATTCAAATAAATAACTGCTGGATTATTGCCAAGACTTCATCTAAGGCTGCTCATTTCAGAACCCTTAAAAAATTAAAATCAATAAAAATAATAATTACATATTGAAGCTCCACAATGAGCTTCTGCCCAATTGTCCCCTTGTTGACCTTGAATATTATTAGATTATTTCTGTTAAGTTGGCCTTCATATAATTCAAAATTTGTGTCGTGTTTCATTTTGAAATTTTGATTTTAGCGTTTGAAAATAATTTAAATCATATTTAACAATGAATTGAATTTACTATGAAGTTGCTTATGCAGTGATGTACTGTTTAAATACTTTACTCTTTCCAAGAATAAAAGCATGTGGCTCTTTTATTCCCCTTTTAAAATTATCCTTTATGCGTAAGCTCTGGAGGCTTAGAAAATTAAATAAGCATTGGATACATTTTTGTGCATTTCCATGGAGTGATTTGTTTTAAAAACTCAGGATATTTGCTATTTTTTTCAATTTTTGAAAAAGTATGGCTTTTTTCACTGCAGCGAACGCGTATATGCCTTTTCGATTACGTTTTGATCGTAAATGCACCGAAACGGGATTGAAAAGAATACTGACTTCATTACTTTGTAACTTCATAACTAATGGGCATTTTCAAGCTATTAACACTTCATTCGATATTTTTTTCAGTTGATGAGATGTGAAATGCGTGAATCTTCATTTCATGAAGCTAGAAATTTTTATCTATTGTTAAAATTTGTAAAAATTGTTAAATATAAAATTTATAAATTGCTACTTTTTACAAAGTGTGTTTTCTACTGGAAGCTACATATTGCTATTAAAATAATAAAAATCACTTTATATCGAAATTAATTTTACTATTTAAATAGCATATTTGCTTTCAAAAATTTGGTTTTAAAAGACTTGCCTATTTTAGTTAGAAATTTGATGAAGCACGTTATTCATTTCTTAATTTTATTTTAATTTTGGGCAATTAAATAGGTTAGATATTAAAATAAAATATGGCACATTAAAAAAATACTAATTTTTGATTTTATATTTTAAAAATTAAAAAAAACCTTATTAAATATGATTTTCAATGTTTCGTTTTCCTATTACTGATTATAAATGTTAATTATTCTACAATTTATAATGATAGTACATTTTTCGCTAGTAAAAATGGATCAAAACTACTTGCTTTTATGCAATTCTCTTACATAAAAATTCCTTTTATTAAACATTTGTAAGAGAGAAAATTTGATGTAAAACTTATCAGAGTCTATTTCAAATATTCAATTTTTAAAATTTAAATGAAGCTTTCATATTAAGCATATTGAATAAAGCTTTAAAATATCAACATTTGATGAAAATTTATCAGAGTTTATTTCAAATTTTCAATTTTTAAAGTTTAAATAAAGCTTTCATATTAAGCTTGAATAAATTGCTATATAAATATTTCAATAGTATATTACAAAGAAATTTTATGATAAACTCATATGTATGAATATTGCAATACTTTTGAAAAGGAAGTATTTATTAAAAAAACATGAATAAAACTCTTCTAAGCACAAAAGTTGAGTTAATTCTTTATAGTAGAATATCAATGAAAGAAGTGAATATTCTTGAGAGTTAAAACAAATCGGCTTTGGCAACACTTTTGATCCATGGAAATCTTTAAGGTTACGCATACTTTTGTATTGATGCTTACCAGAATATATTAAACCATATCTTGGCAACATTCCAAAGGTGATGGAGTGAAGTTCTGAATTTTAAACCACCTGATGAAGAATGGTGATGGGAGAAAATGGAGGGAATCGCATATTTTCATGAACTCTCATAAATTATTTCTCTCATTCTCTCAGGAAGTATTTTTAAAAAAAAATTGCAAAAGGTCTAACCAGGCAGTTTCAGAGGGATGAAAAAAAATCAATAGCCACCTTGGGAACAAAGTATTACACCCACATTTTATTGTCAGCGGAACTGTGAAAATGTAAGGCCCTGGGGACAGACTGTTCCTCGAAAATGAGGCGTTGCTAAGCAGACACAAGTAAGGATCTCTCTCTCTCTCCCAAAAAAATTTTTTTTTGAAAGAATAAAAAACTGATTCTGGAGAAAAAAAATCCAATAAAAAATGGAATCCTCATGCATAAGTCATGAGGTCTCCTTTTTAAGAATCGTCCAAAAGATGACGACAGCAAAAATGTCGAGGACTAAGCAAACGGATTCGAACTGTTAAATGCTGGAGGAATCAATTTGTTCCTTACTTGGAAAAGGGGATCAGCTTGAAATAAGGTCTTGCTGCTCATTTTTTTTTTGGTGGACAGATAAATTTAGTTTGACATGATTTTTGAAAATATGAGTATGACAGCTTGAGAGTTAAGTATATTCTGTAGTAAAGTATATTCTGTTTTGCAGACAAGATAGATTTCATAGCTGTGTGAAGAAAAATATTTGTATACAAGAACTTAACTTGTTTTACCATACCTAGTCAAAATAGGGTTTTACCATACCTATTTAGAATATGCCCATTGTCATTCATGCAAAATATTTTTAACTGACACATACGTCGGAACTTATTTCATTGCACATAATAGCATTTTGATCAAAGTTAAGTAAATAATAAATATAGTTAAAAACTAATAAATATCACTTGAATTTTTTAAAAGGAAAAAAATTTCCCCTGCATAAGTATACGTTTTCTACTAGCAGTTGCGGCGAACGAAAGTTGGGAGGTTTTCCGTTTGCTTTACAAAACACAAACTTCTTTTTCCAATTATTTTCCCTTAGTTTAATTTGAAATGAATTTATAATCATTTCAAAATAAAATGACAATTTCAGTGATGACAAAACAAAATAAATTTGAAAACCAATTTTAAATTTTATTTTAATTGTGAGCTTTCGAATTCCTTTATTACATTTGATACACGTAGGGAAATAAATTCAGTTTCTTTCTATAATACATACCATGACTACGAACAACAGGAAGGAAAATATCTCGCGAGTAATTGCAAATTACCATTCCTCCCTTATTACACTATATGAACTTAAGAGAAAACTCTGTATTCTCTTTTAGTGTTAAATTGGATATAAGACGCGTTTAATAAAGCTTAATATCTCTTGACTAATTTTCAAGCACGCTTTTGTCATTAGTTCAAAGATAAAGGCTTGTTTAATTAGACTCTTTAAGCAAGAGCTAATTTCGAGTTTTCGAACATTGTATTTGCGACTGATAAGAATTTAATAATTAAAATCCTTTCAGATGTACGTCGAAAATATTTGATTTCGGAGAAATGTATTGTTTTTAAAAGTGAATGGCTATAACGGCTTTCGAGACTCAAAAGCATTGGGGTTGTTCTGATCGATTTTTCACTCTTTTATTAAGCAGTTAATTCTCAGAACATATTACAACGGATGCTGTTGGGGAATTTTTGCATTTTGATGATACAAGGAACAAAAGATGCGAGAAAATAATCAGCTGAAGCGTGAGTTTTTTTCTATTTCCATAAATTATTTGTCAGCAAAAGGTGTTTTCAAGGAAAGGATGAAAAAAGTGCTTTATATTATAATGATTTCCACCTAATGTTTATATCGCTTTATAGAAAACAATTTTTATTAGATATTACCATTCATCAAATATTTTACAACTCTGTTTAATCTTCATTTTGGATAAAAAAATTTTTTTTGAGGCAAATTAGAATTTTGTAACACAAAATTTTACTTAGAAATGAAGCTGTTCTCAAAGTAGAACAAGTATTTTACAAATTCATTAATAAATCTGGTTAATCTCCCAAAAGGAATAGATAACATTCAATAAAAACTCAGAAAAATTAATAATAGTTATAGAAGCTAATTATTATTCCCTAAGCATTACGTAATTGATAGTAAAAATAATAAATAAGGAATACAAATACATTTAATTAAGTCTTCATTAAGAATTACGTAATAGATTAAAGATTAAATAACTAGATTTATCAATATCATTTAGTTATAATTCTCTAAGAAATATAATATTAATTTATAACATATAACAGTTAATAGCAAAATGATTGAATCCACTTTATTCTTCATTAAGAATTACATAATTTACTGTAAAAATAAAATAATTATTAGCTATTAATAAACCTAATTAACACTACACTAATAAATACTTCACTGTAAATACTAAATAATTATTAGTTAAAAAAACTGATATTTAATTATGATGCCTTTTCCTGGTAATCTTTTTCTATTGATTAGAACCAACAAATATAACTAATCTTTACGTAATCTTAAATCGTTATCAAACTTGGCGAGCTAAACTTTTGAATTAATACATACACAATCTTGTCTACCTACCAATAGAGAGTATAAAACGATAGAATGCTTAACTAGTATATAGATATTCTTAGCATAATGATTTTTAGATCTTTGCGTATAGAGTCCAATAAACTCTTGGCATAAAAATGATGCATTTCATCATCGGGCCAACGTACCTCAGTCTCCAAAAATACTCAGTAGAAGCAAAATTTAAATTCATATGTTGTCAGATTTTAATTACATATATAGTTTACAAGAAAATTCTAAAGTGTGTTAGTAAATTTTATTTCGGAAAAAATTAATTTAAATTCTGCACTTTCAATGTTAGAAAAAAGAAAGATATAAAACTCAAATTCACTCGAATCCAAAATGAATTTATATAAGTCTTTCAAATATCTGCAAAAAACTTGAATCACTATAATTATTTTATGTAAGAATAAAAAAACCATATTAAAGTCAACAATCATTAAGTGTTAAATTTATTTTTAAAGAATTTTATTAGAAATCGGTATTTATAGTAATATTACTTTAAAATAAAATTACATTTTTATTAACAAGGAGTTATAGAATTTGCCCGTAAAACCAAAAAGATTCTTAAAACAACTACGATGTTGATATAGTAATTAAAATGATGATATCTTAATTAGATCATAAATAATAAAATTGAAGTAAAACTCTTCATTCATCATCAGCGCTAGTGCTTTACATTTGACTGCGGTGTATGTATAGTCAGATTTCTCATTTTATTTTATTCGCGCTTAAAACATGTCAATAGAAATTGTAATAATGCCTATTTCCAATTCACAAAAAAATCAGTACTTACTATTGATTGTAGATAAATTTTAAGCAGTGTTTACTATTGTTGCTTATGACACTCGGATAATCCAAACTCGACAGTTAGAAGGGTGCGTCTTTCGTTTAATCACAACTCCACGAATGTGGAAGTACGTCTTGGCTCTAAGACTACGCCGATAGATGGCACCACCAGATAATCCCCTCCCTCAATTTTGACTTTGATCTAGATCGGAGGAAATCCCCTTAACTGCGCCCAACCCCCTTAACAGCGCGGAAAATGCTCAACGACCGACCACAAGACTTTTGATTCTACAGATTTCACAGCAGTATATCGCCTATTCCTGGTTGGTTTTGGTGTCATTGGGAATCGAACTCAGCCCTTCCGAATAAAAGAAGAATGTCCTAATGTTTTATGTATTAATTTTTTTTTTCAAAGGGGGAAATAAAAAAAAAGTTGACTTTTACTAAAGTTTTACTAAGTAAAATTAGTCTAGTAAATCCAGCTACTAAGTAAAATTATTTTCATTCAATTGTAAAAAATAATAAACCCTGAAAAATCTGAAATATTTTGATAAAACTGTGAATATTTAAGTGATTAAATACTTTCCAATTTATTTCTATTCTTTCATTGATGTTGATTGCTGTTTAAAAAGTAGAAATAAAGAAATAATAATTATCACAGTTTTTAATCGAAAATATGAAGGATAATTTTCTTTTGTTTTAATTCTTCATTTTCTCATTTTTAATTTTGAATGTATTTCTGTTTTAAATCTTAAAAAATTGAAAGTTATGTTAATAAATTTGAAAATAGCTTTGTTCAATGTTGAAACTAAAATTTAAATTTAAAAATTATATTTTCAGTTAATTGTTACTAAAATAGAATAAATTTATTAAAATGTCAGACAAATATGTTCATGTTATAATATTATAAATCAAAAATTATTTTCCACTAAAATAACGTACTTTCATACTTTTTAAAAATTTTCCATTTCAGTAAATGAAAAATAAATTAATTTTACATAAAATATGCTACCTACTCAAACCTTGATGAAAATTAAAAAAAATAGCATTGAGATATTGAAAATTTATTATCAACTTTATCAAAAGTTGCTTTGCTTAAAATAACTTTTATTGGTTCCAAAATGAATGATAATAGAAACTTAATAATGATTAGATTGGTGAAAAAATTTATTATTTTAAAGCGTTTTGTTATTTTAATACATTATTTAGCTATATGAATTTTTGAAAATATAAGAAAGATGATGTACCCTCAACAAATATTTAATTTTATAAAATTTGGTGATTTTATTATTATGACCAAAAGATATATTTTAGTTTTAATTAATCAAAAAACATTATTAGAAATCTTTAAGCTTTATTATAATAGCAAATCTTGGTTTTGTACGGAGTGTATTTCTTTCGTAGAAGAGACATAAGATATATTTAACATCAAACTCAAACAGCGTACAGTTGTACCGGCGATATATGGTATAAGTACACCTGGCTGATTATTAGTGGTTTGTTGTTGTTGCACCAGCATGCTTCCCTGTACCTAGCCCTAAGCTGGTCTCTACTAGTTAGATAGAAGCAACCGGGTGGTCTTCGTGATTTTTAAGCATGACCAAGCAGAAGATCTCCAATACTTGGTCTACTACGCCAAGAGGTATCATTTCACTTGGAGGACATTGCGACATGCTCAGTTTTAACATGAATCAGCCACCATTTACGAATACGATGAATTGTCGGTCGCGCGGGATTCGAACTCACTACCTTCCGATTATGAGCTCCAGTGGCTCAGTAGCTTCACGCCGCTTCCTGTAAGTTCTGCAAAGTGAAGAATTATTTGCCACGGGCAGTGGTTGGGAGGGTGACCACGGTGTACTTTCCTTCACTGGGTTGCTTGAGCTCCGTGGGTTGGGCACGTATCCACGTTAATATGTGGTGTCCAAAGATCCTTCCGTTGGTGTGGCGTGGATGTGGAGAGAAGGGTACCAGCTCAGGGTTAACCTCATCACCTGACCGTGATTCAAAATTACGAGGCACTTGGTGATGGACACTTGGTGATGGAGTATTCCAAACCCATTAACTTAATGGTACAGTTGGGGTCGCCGCTATGAATGTATGTACCTTCTGATTATGAAAATGATACCCTAACAAACCAGGCCACCACGACCATAATTGTAGTTTGCGTGTATGCCTGGTATCATACCTCTATTTTTTTTTGATTTGCTTAAAACAGGAATTTTATGAATAAATCACGTTTGTTTTGTTGCTGAGCATTTACTTGACAGTTGCGACATTATCCTTAATTTATGGACATGTAGGTATTTTAAAACTATGAAATATATTTATTAGAAACATACAACAAAAACTGCATTCAAAATAAATATACCCTTTTAAATATTTATAAATAATAAATACAAAATAGCTATGTTTACGGCCATTTGTTTATTACAGTTCAAAAGTTTAATACTTATGCATAAGTCCTCTAGGTAAATTATTATAGTTTTTATTTAAAAAATTTACGAATATTTAAATTGATTATTAGTTTCCAAATTTTAGTCACTTTTTTATGGATTTATTCTATTCAACATTCCAACATATTTTTGAACGGTCAATCTCTTATTTATTAGTTTATGAGTTCAATTTTAAGCTTTATATGGTTATTTGCAGTATTATTTATCTTATTAAATAGATAAATAACAGGGATAAAGTCTTCAGTTCAGTTTATTGCATCACTCTTAGTACACAAGATCGGCACATTTTCAATTTTTAATTTAAGAACACTGGTAGTTTGATTAAAAATTCGAAGGTTATTTATTTTTGGAAATTATTTATGCTTTTTTTGAAATGTTGTCCATTTTTAAGAATTAACCATATATAATACTTTTTTCAATGGATATACTTTAAGACAAAATGAATATTTATTTTGGGAAAGCATCGAAAAAATATCTTATTACAGTATTCCCCAAGGTCAGTTCAAAAAATTTCCGAATATATATACTGACTTAAAATATCAAAGCACTTACATATATAAGATCAAGAATAAAAATTATTACTTCGTTTACGTTATTGCTATGGAGAAATATTTTTCATGCATGCATCGGTCCGTTCGATAAAAGAGCATCTGTCTTTACATATTGGATAAATGTCCTCCCACGCAAAAAAAGAAGACGGAAGGCGAAATGGAATAAAATTCCCCTTTTCCATCCCGGATGTATCGGGATGCAGATGATCTTTATTGTTCCGGAGTGATGCATGGATGGGAGTGCACCTCCCTTAATGGGATCTCCTCTGCCCCTGACTGCAACTTACCTTTCGGCATCCCGCGGGAATATCGAGAGGATATTCTTTCTTCTTCCTTACCCCGTTCTTTCGGAGTAATCCATCGCGCAAAGCTTATTCCAAAAATACTATTTGTGACATGAAAATTCTACTCTAGTGCTCTTTATTTTTCTTGCACAGAAGAAAAATGCCGCTCTCCAGTAGGTTTCTTATTTTGACGGAAGAGCAATGAATTTGCTTATCAATATTCGTTGCTCTTGGAGGAGCTGTTCGAGTTGCTTTTATGTAATATTCTTAGATACATCTTTCTATTTTTCGAAACTATTATTCATATCTTTTTTTAGGTTCATAAAGGGTTGACTGATAGAGCTGGAGGATAAATAATGAGTGCTCTAAACTCCAGTTCAATTGTGTGCATTAGACATAGTAGATGTAATCCATAGAAAATATTAAATCTTGTTGTTGTGTTTTTGTTGTTGCTGCATGCTTACCAGCCTTGGCCAGCAGCTCTAAATCTGGTCCAAAACGTTGAACACCCCCAAAAATCAAACACCATCAAAGGAGCATTATTTAAATCATGCTTGGATAGCCCCAAGCACACAAGAATGTGTTCCAGCGTAGTTTGTTCGATGAAACAGTTGGTACAAGTCTCGAGAATTTTGGTGCCCTCAGAAAACTTGAATGATGTGAGGTGACCACTTCGAAAGCAGGCGAGAGCATTTTGTACCTGTCTTTTAAAGCCGTGCGCCAGTTTTTATGTAGTTGTGGTTGTTACCAATGCCACTTAGACAGGCCAAGCTCATTATGCCATTGGCTAAGCAACTTTAAGTCAATAGGTTGCGTCTTTTGTTTAACCTGAACACCATGATGATGAAAGTACGGCTTTGCTTTAAACTTCTTCGATAGATGGCACCACTAGAGGATTCACTCCTGCAATTTTGACATTGATCTGAAGGGGAAGGAAATCTTTAACAAGTTAACGTTTACCTGCAGAAAGGGATAATTATGGAGCAAATAAATCAAATTTATTGAGGCATGCCATTCAAAACATTAAATGACGGAAAAGCCTGACAGCCATTGTGAGGCACTTGAACATCCACAGCGTTACCTTTAGGAAAATTCTTCATCAACAGTTGATCCCATTTACGTGTTACAAGTACGGAAAGATGAAGAAAACATTTTCAATCATCCACTTCAACAGATGTAGGAAAGATAATTTTCGTTTCTTGTTGTTCAATATAGTAGCTATTATCGAATCCAAGATCGTCTATTTCAAACCTCACATTCTAACATTAGGTCACGATGATGAACAACAATTAATTTCTTAAATGAATAGACTTTTGTGTTAAAAATAGTGAAATATAAAAATTGGAAGAAGCAAATGTAACACCTATTAGTTGATGAATTAAGCGCCACTCATATCAAAGAGCTAGTAATTTTGCCTGAATATCGGAATAAATAGATCAACCTTTGTGTGCCTAATTGTTGTAGCAAAAATAAAGCAGAAGAACATAATACATCAAAATGATTTAGCATGGATAGATAGATCTCTTGATACAGTATTTTCTGATTGCTTCTAAAATTTTAAGCGAATCCGTTTTCATAATCTGACTTCCTCATCGGGCTTCATCGTATAAATGGAATCGCAAACTTAGTTCTAACAATGATAACCTTTTCAAATATTGAATGGAGTGAAAAAGAAAATAAGCATTAGTTATTGCTAAAACCAACTTCATATTTTAAAAATCATCCTTTCCTTACAATCTCAAATGACAGCATATCATGTGATAACATATCAAATGATAACCTTTGTGTAATAAACATAAGCAAAAGATCATTATATAAATGTATGAAAATAGGTTTAACTCTTTCTCAGCATTAAAATTATTATTTAAATAAATTTTTTACTCTGCGACACCGCCAAATCTTTATCTGGGGTTGGTGGTTTAGTTAAAAACAGCTTCCCGAATCAAAATGAAACTTGTATCAGGATTTTGTTCTCTGGGCAATTTAAAATACGCGGGTTATGATTAATTTCCAGATTTAAATTACAGTGTTTATAATTAATTTAAATTGTAATTAATACTGATTTAAACTTACTCTAAAGTTGCTTATGTCGCAATTTACAATACTCTAGAATTCTGCTGTCTTAAGAAACGGTGACGTATATTTTTTCTAGATTTTAAAACTATCATCTATATTTAGTTACTGCCGCCCAACTTGTCTAGTGATCAGCGCGTCTGACTGCGGATAGGGAGGTCCTGGGTTCGAATCCCGGTTCGGGCATGGATGTACTTTCTCTCTCTATCCTGTCTTTCTCTTTTCTTTGTATGAATATGGAGTGAATGGTTGCCTACCCTATAAACGTGTACCTATGGCATGTGTGTACTGAGGAAGTCGGACTCCACACCAAAATATTGTTCAGTTGGAAAAGTGAAGAAGCACACCCTATATTGTCAGCCTGGCTGGCACACGACAACAACATATTTAGTTACTAGAGATTAAGAAAAAAGTTATGCGGAATTACATTTGTATGTTTCTCTTCATTCCTCCAATTTTTGTAAGAATATTAGCATCTTCTATTTCATTCGATTTATGAAAAAATAAATAAATAATTGTTAAAATCTAAATCAGCGAATGTATTTACTGCTTTCCCCATACGTCACTAACAGGAAAGAATTTGGAGCGTGAGTAAAAGGTGTATAGATTCACTATTTAACTATCTCATAACTAAAGGAAATTTCCAAGCATTTCACACCATATTCCGTTTGCGTTTAGCATAAATATGATAGCAATGGCTCAAGGGTCGACCTCATCACTTGACCAAAGTCCAAAATTACGTATGGGTGTTGGCTACTTAAGCAAAGGCAGAGTTTTGATGCTGAACTATACTAAAGACTCTCTTAGTTTGAGGGCGCTCCGTGGCTGAGTGGTCTAAAGCATCACCGCTAATTGCTTGAGAGCGTAGGAGTGTGGGTTCGATTCCCACCGTGGCCCTGGGTGTTTTCTTCGTTATTCTTCTGTGGTTGTACATCTGTCATTGAGCTATTTGTCCTATTATCGACGAAGACTTACAAGCGGATCTCAAGAATCAAGCATACAAGTCTGAATATATGTAATGTAATAAATAATAATAATAATAATCTTAGTTTGATTGTTCGAAATGGATTTTCTTTTTCTCCGTATTCAAAACAAAAATCTTTTAATATACCGGTCATTTCCCATTCTCATTCATTTTCTAAGTTCTTATAAATTGATTTTAATTAAATTTTAATAGCAACAAATCACTCGATTTTTTTCCATTACATTTGTTTTAATAATTTCTTATATTTTAAAATAGTATCAAGATTTTATTCTGATCTTTTTTTTAAATTGCACGCCATAAACTAAAGTTAAAATTACATTCTATTGATTGGATGGTAGCAGGTTTGATCCAAGTCACCACTGAAGAAGGAAAGATGCGCTTTTGACTTCTGTTCAATTGTTTGTGGGTTCGAATCCCATCTTGGGTTTGGATGTTTGTAGTGGTTTAGAATCCACTTTAAACCGTAGGTCTTGGTCTAATTAGCCCTAGTAATCAGAAAATAAACGTTAAGTAGCAAAAAAGAAGGAATGATAGCTTCTTATTTTCTTTATTCCTATATGCTAAAAAGTAAAAAAAAGGAAATATTTTAATTAATTTATCTGCTTATTTTGCTTGCTACAGTAATATTTATGCATATTCTTAAAATCTAATTTTCATATTAAATATTTTTCGATGGCTATGTGTGTGTGTGTGGGAAAACTAATTAAAAATATCACTTAAATTTTAAACGCAATTAAATTTAAGTGATAACAACAATTCGAAAGTAAATTTAAGTGATAACAACAACTCGTAATCAACATTTAATTCGAAAGATTTCAGTAACTATTATATTTGCATATTATAAAATAAATTAACACCAAGCTTTTATTTAATTTCTATTAAATAGATATTTTTTATATATCTTCAGCATGTTAAAATAAATTTAAATTAATAAAAATTACTTTTATATTGCGTCTCATCATCAGAGAATTTCGTTAATGAGTTTCACATTATCGCTTATTCGCTTATATTGCAAATATACACAGTTACAAACTTATATTATTAAATTCCATAAACACATTACAAACATTTTAAGTAGGAGTTTATTTATGTAAAACAAAAATTCTAAAACTCATTAGGAATTTCATTAAATTATGAATCTCATTAAAATCCTAGACGGAAATATAAATTGCATTATTGAGCAATGCATCTCAGAGAAAAATGCATCTATTAAAGAAGCTCGTTATTTTGACAAAATATTTTGTTAACACTTAGTATTTTTTGTGCGGCTATAAGATAAGTCTTCTAGAATAATCTCGAGTTTAATTTGTTGTTAAGATAAATTACAGATTTCAGAAAAACATTACAAAACATGGGAAAGTGAATTTTCAAAAATTTAAATGTTAGCACTAACTTTAACATGGAATTAATGATAATACCTAGATAAATATTCAAGGTACAAGTGACATCATTCATATTTCAAACGGCAATTCTACAGTCTATCTAACTGTAGCATGGAATGAATATCTAATATTAACGTTTTTTTTGTTAGACAATTATTTATTAAAGTATTGCCAATGTAATGACCAGAATATGAAACAAAAATAGATATAGTGGAAAAATAATGATTTATAATACTTTACAAGGTAAGCTAGAAAGTTTTTGCCGTTTTTAATGACCCAAAAAAAAACATGAATGATAATCTGATGGTGCAAAATCAAATTGGTAAGGAGAATGGCTGAAAGTTTCCCAACTAAGCCACTGTATGCTATTCTTGGCTATTCGCGCGACATGCTGTTACGAGTTATTGGTCAATAACAGTACATCCATGTTTAATCGCAAAGGTGTACTGTTATTGACAGATAACACGAGTGCTGACTCCTTCTATTGAAATGTCTATTTCACACATTCCAATCGCTACAAGTCAGCAATGACTGGTTGGCCCATTGGTACCAACTCATAATGAACCACTTGACGACTAGTCCAACAGACCCAAAGCATAATCTTGCGTGGGTGCATAGACAGTGCAGTGTGCGAGACAATATCCTGAAATGACAACCAATGTTTGAATAGGAATGTCATGCAGGACGCACTTTTAGTCACTGGTCAGCACTCAACTGTATATGGATGGGATACAGGTTGGTATGCAATGATAAACAAGCTGCCATTCGTTGTCGTTTATGGCCTTTCAACAACGCGTGAAAAGCCCAGTTGCTCAACTTGTACTTTTTACCCAAGCGATGCAGATGAAGCCCAACTGTTTCACCGGAAACATTAACTTGGCTGCCAAGTTCACCACACTTTTGACTGCTGTCTTCCTCAATGTCTGTCCCCAGGACTTCTTCATCCAAGGTCAATTGTAGTCCACTGGGAGTTTTATCACATAGGGCCACATCTCACTACTTGAATTTGTGAAACCAATGCCTTGACGTACATTCATTCACAGCACTATCCCCAAACGCTTGACACATTCAGGGACTTGATGGAGCAGGTGACAAACCCAATTTAAAGTTATAAAGCAAACAACACCGAAGGAGCTCCTTTGACACGTCCATTTCTCTTCACTACGGTACGAGTTAGGATTGATGAATGTACATGGTGGACCTGCTTGTATAACTACTGATTTTCCTCCTCTCGAGTGACCTGTCTCTCAACCACGTCTTACACTAATTTGCATACTTATTTTCACTTCTTTCAATGGCCCTGCGAAAAAGGGAAGAACTGCCTTGTTTATCTTGTATTAATCCAAATAATTATTAACAATATCGACACAATGATGTTAAGGTTTAATATAGACGTCACAAGCCATTTTTATAAGAATACATTCCACAGGAGCTTGTGAAGTCTGCAGCAGTGATGTATTGTTTACCAAAGCATCTCTAATTTAAATAGCGCATAAAATACCGAAAGAAATGATAATTAATTGGGGATTAAGAATCCAGTGGAGTATCGTCATATACCAATTACTCCTTATACTCAACTCCACTAATTATTGAAAAAGCCTAGCTAGACATGTTTGAATGAGAAAAGTAGACATCCAAGTGCTGGCTTTGGTGTTGATTTCAATGAGAAAACAATGTACATATTGGTTGATTTTGTTCTTATTGGCTGATTGAGGTACTGCTAAGAGGTTTAATATTAAACATATAAACTATTTATCTCTTTGTTTCACTATAGATTCTGTTTAAAGTAAGGCTCTACATTCAGTCTCTTCTCGGGCTAAGACTTGACACTACAAGGATTATTTTCAAGCTCCTGAACACTTTAGTACAATTCAATAAATCATTGGTAAGTAGTTTTGTATTGCCACATTACTAAATTGTGAGAATAATGCTCAAGCACTAGTTGGAAATTGTGAGATAATGCTCAAGCACTAGTTGGAAATTGTGAGATAATGCTCAAGCACTAGTTGGAAATTGTGAGAATAATGCTTAAGCACTGAGCATTTACTACAATTCAATAAATCATTGGTAAGTAGTTTTGCATGGCCACTACTAAATTCTGAGAATAATGCTCAAGCACTTGTTGTTCACAGCTATGTACCGTTATTGGTCTCGAAATACTTTAACTTTCTAATTTATGTGTATCTGCTTGTTTAATATCAGATGCAGTTACGTAAAAAAAGCAAGCAAGCTTATTTTATTTTCAGAAATTTAATAATTATCAAGCGAGTTGTATAATTTGAAAATATTTTTGAAATCAATTGTTTTAATCTTTATCACACATTAACTCTTAAAGAAAAACTAAATTTTATTAAACGTGTCTTAAATTTTTATCTTAAATTTAAAAATATTAATTTTATTTATAAAATTAAGAATTTGAATTTCATATTTTATAAATTTGGTAATGTAATAACCATTATTAACCATGAATAATAATCATGCTTCTTTATTTAATGTTTTATACTTGTGCACTGACGTACTACATAGTACCAGTCCCGAGCTTAATGTTACCAGTTAAATGGAAAAATGGATGGGTATCTTCATAATTTAGAGGCAGGAAACAAGCAGGAAATTCCTAATATTTCATTTGCCCCCCTCTGAGGTATTATATCTCATTACGACCACAACTTATTTAACGTAACCCAAACATCTTTAATGAACCCAATGGATTTTTGGTTAAGCCGGGATTTAAACTCAGTACCTTCCGATGATGAGAACGACACCCTAACAAACCAGACCACTGCGGTTCTAAATTTATAAACGTCATAAATAAGTTTTTAAACTAAAAGTTACAGTTTCTTGCAATTATTTTGTGCAGTTTTTGTAAAAGCTTTCATTTTTTTTTGCAACAAGTAGAATAAAAATATGTGTAAAATGTAATAAAATATAAAAACTGATGTTTGATACTGTGATATGTAACATTATTTAGAATTTTTGTGTTCGATTACCTCTGTTTCAGTTGGAACATCTGTAGCTAAATATGCTTAGGAGTTTTTGAAGTTTTCTAACTTGTCATGGTAACTATGTCCTACGATCTATGATAAGTAACTGTGGAAAATAATGCGTTTCTATTTTCATATTCATTGCATTGTTCAGCTCTACTCTGAATTAATTGCAGATTTTACGGGAAAATTCTAAATTAGAACAATAATATTTGAATTACAATGATATTTATTATTTACTTAGTTTTCTTCAACACATTGTTTCAACCTACAAATTGAAGTTTCACTTAAAAATCAGCTGAAATAAAATCAAAACAGTATTTTTAGCTGAATTGAATACTTAAAAATACCATTCAGTTTCAAATTTTTTGAATATTGAAGTTGACTTCTTTAATCTGCATTACGATGCATTTCGGATTGGCGGTGTTATGGGAAAAGCGTAAACGTTCAAGGAAAGGAAGAAAGCGCAATAATTTTTCGAAAACAGGAAAGATATTAAATAAAATTTATAAAGGAGAAATTACCCATTGTTAATGTAGAGAGACGTGCGGATCCAATGCCTTACAAATTTTTCATCCACCACCGATTGTTATTTACTCATCACAAATTTTAAAAGGGAAAAAAGACATCTCTCTCCTTTTATTAAGTAAGTATAATTCTGGAATGAGTTACATCATATTAATTAACTACATCGCGACATAAGCAACTTCACTATGAGTTCAAACCAGCGTTAATTACATCTGGAATTAACTACAAACTGTGCAAAACATTTTAATGTGAAAAATAAACCGTTTTAAGTTAAGCTGAGACCAACATATTGATATGTGAATTTCTTTTAAACCCTTGCAACTTTTCTCAACTGAGCTATATACAAAAATACGGAAGACAAACATCACAAAGATTTAATTTATACCAATATAATTTGTCATTTCCGTATTCTTGAGTGGGAGACGTTAATATTTTAAAATAAATTTTTATCCTAAATTATAAATGGCAATGGTTGATAATTTTTTCAAATCTCTAAAGAATCAGATAATAGTCAAACTAGTCATAAAAATTTATACCATGAATATACAAATAGAGAACCACTATCATGAAGATCAAAGACGCGTTTTCCGTCTAAAGTATATAAGAAAACTTTCGACATGCATCATAACACTCATGTGGCCATTTTTCACTGTATGACATAGAGAAAACTTCCTCTTAAGAAAGAAGAAAATATTCTGAACGTGAGGTTCCATGATGGGGAAGCAACTGTCTCCTCGAATTTATTTGCCCGAGAGTAAAGCGACTGACGCCGAATGTTCCGACCGAAGTTTCTTGAGGCTCGAAATAGATTTCCATCATTTTGGTGGCATCATCACGCGTGGAATAAGTACACCTTCATTCTAAAGAATAACGGCCGAGGATTCACGTCCAGGAAGTGGTCTTTGCATATTGGATAAATGTCGATTCTTCCCATGGACCATCGAAATAGAGATAAAAAGGGAAATGGAATAAAACTCTTCTATATTTTCTCCCTCAGTGGAAAAGATACCCCGAAAGAGTTCTGCTGCTGACGAATTTTTATTGTCACAGAGTCTGTACACGGGGCTTCTTCGCCTAATGGAATCTTTTCTGGACTTGACTTGGAGTTACTCTCTTGGCCTCCCAACGGGATTAGGAGAGAGATATTGCCTTCGATCTGCGCGTTCTTTTTGTTTGCTGCAAGAAGACAAATGTCGCCTAAAAGAAGAATATTTGATGTAAAAAGGTTTTCTCTTTGAGAGCAAATAGTACCTTATTCTATTTATTTTTAAATAAGACCTCCTACTGAGGAGAAGAAGAAAAATTTTGCTATACAATTTTATGACGATGATTTCGTTGATTGTTATCGGATGTTAAAAAAAAAGCAAATGTATACTTATGCTGATATCGAAGAGCAAATTGAGAAAAAATGGTATAAAATACATATTTTTAAATCACGGAGCTTAGTTATGCTAAAAGATATATTTGATGCTTATATACGTTCATCAAAACTGTAATGCGCTTCACATAAAATATACAACAAGAGCGTATAATACTTTTTACTTATTATCCTATTTACTATGATGCATTTAAAACTGCGTAGCACCATCTAATTTATCGATAGCTTTATTTAGTACAGATGCAAAGTATAACAATATATTCTAAAGTATTATGCTATATATCATATTATTCTGTAAGTATGATATCACTGCTCACGTGTTTCGCTTACAGAACAATTTCCTATAGAAAATACTTTCATCTTAACACGTACCTTATGATGATATGAAAAAGTCAGCATTTTGTAAAAATTATATTGACTTCAAAGCTGATAGCATATCTAGTCTTCAGTTCAATAGTTGGGAAATTCAGTTAATACCTCAAGTGTAGACTTTTATAATGATCCAGCATCTATTTTTGTTCATGTATCTTGGTCTGTAGTAAGCCTTCATGTAGAGAAATGAACCTAACAGGATAAATTCATGTACAGAAACATACCAGCCAATATATTATTAGCATCAATGTAATGAATACAAGGTATCTGATTTCATTAGAGCGATAAATCAAATCAACACAAAGCTATCGTCCACCATATTGTCTTGGATCTTTAATGGTGAACAGAACGTACTTGGCTGATTAGTGCGATAAATCAAATCAAACAAACAATCCCCTGTATTATCTTGAATAATTAATAATCTTTTTTTTAAAAAATACTAAGGTTGATTGCAAAAACTTAAATTATACATTTTAAGTTTTAACAAGTTTTAAGTTTAAATAATACATTTTAAGTTTCTTTGGCATAATATCAAGAGTTTATATATAATACTACCAGATATGGAGTTTTTTAAACATTTTAATATTTATATTACTTCAGATATTTCCATGTGAATCTTAAATATTTTATAAAACATCGAACTTCTGCATCCACAATTTCTTCACTGCTGTTTGAAGAGCGCGTTATGTTTATATACAGCCCACTCACATTAATGAGACCACCTCTCAAAAGCCAGAATAGCCACTTTACACAGAGAGGACTACTACGAGACGTACAGAAATATAGTCAATTAGATTTCTGAAGGAATTCAATGGAATGTTGAGCTATTCTGACTCCAGTGTCATGGCCTGCTGCGCTAGAATATGCGGATGCGGATCAATGCCGTGAACAACCCGATCGCGATGGTACTCCAAATTCCCGATTTCGCTTAAGTCGGTGAATTTGCTGGGCAGGAGAGAACGGTATATTCATACTGGCGCTCTTCGAATCACGCACATACACTGCCAGTTGTGTGATACCGCGCATTATCATCCTGGTAGATACCATCATCCTGAGGAAAAAGAATGTGCATAGAAGGGTGGAAATGGTTCGCAAGGACAGATTTGTACTTGAATATTGATCCATCGTACCTTCAACAATGATGAGTGAATTCAGAGAACGCCTGGAAAACATTCCCCAGGTCATAATACTCCCACCCGGACCGTTCCAACAATGGTTGCAGAATGTTTGCTTTCAGTTTTCACGTCTGATAATGCATCTGTCAGATGGAGCATAAAACGTGATTCATCGAAAAACGTTACTTGTCACCACTCAGTGGATGCCCAACTCGCGTCCAAATATTAGCCTTTGTTCCCGATAAACAGCAGTCAGCATAGAAGCATGACATAGGCATCTACTTCGAAGGCCAGGACGCAGCAGACACACAAGGAATAGCCATTTGGGAGACTCTGTTGTTGGCCCCTTGGGTCATCTGGGTGGTCAGTTGATCTACGGTAAAACGTCTGTTCGCCTGAACGTGTCTGCGCATCTGACTTTCATCTCTGTAATATATGACCCTTGGTGCATCACATGTGACAGGTCGCTGATTTTGGACAGTCCTATTTTGCCCTGTACAGTATATTTTTTACATCGGCGGTATGCGGACAATTCACAAACTTTACCGTTTTGAAAATGCTTCCACCCTTGGTCAGAATGACAATGATTATACCCTATTGGACGTCGGATACACTGCTCTGTTTCTGCATTACGCCAAGGATTGCAATGTTTTCCAAAGTCCTCAAACTTTCTTTAAATACGTTCCATAATACTGGGCTGCCACCTACCTTCTCTGATCTGTTATTTAACGTCGACGTAGAAAGTTCATGGTGGTCACATTAATGAGACTAGACTGCGTACAAAATATTGAAAGATTAAATATATATATATATATATATATATATATATATATATATATATATGAGATTTGTGTAATCGTTGAAAGTTTCTACTTAATGGATTAAGCAAAGTTCAGGGGCAAAGTATATTCAAATTATAATCATGTCCAAGTACTCAAACATGCATGTAACTTGCTTTCTACTTTATATTATTAGAACTTAAATATTTATATGAATACACATAGGGGTATTAGGAATACAATTAGGAACATATATTTATATGAATATTGATTAAGTATACCTATATTATTGCTTTTTTATTCTTGAATAAAACTCCAATTATTTAAAGAGATAAGTATATACTACAAATTTCCAAAAAGAGATATTTAATTTGCGTATTCTTACCTATTTTGATGACGCATACACTTGTATTTTTTATTCTGTAGCATGTTAAATTTGAGACCGATGTCTATATAAGATTATAATATTTTCCTGATTCCGGGTTTTTTTTAAAAAATATTTTTATGCTTTGGTACTACAATTTGCAGAACAAACAGTTACTTTTACTGCGAGTTTCCAGTGAAGGTATCATCATTATAACGAAGTGTCTCTCTGTAATTTAGAAGAAAAACCTGATGAGATAAGAGTCTGAGATTTAGGTTGTTAATCCCAAAGCTTACTTGAAGTACATTTAAACCACTAACCATTTTACATCATTAGTGAACACGAAGCATCTTCGGCTTACTTCGGCATAGGACCTGCTAATTTCTGACATCGAGAATAACGCCTTTCCCAATCAAACAATGGACGCGCTATAACATAGAAATTATTCGAAGCATACTAACAAAAGCAAATACCAGAATTATTAAAACCTTGAAGAAAATTGATCAAATTAGAACCTTGTTTGTATTTTTGTTCAAATTGATGACTGAAGGAGAAAACAAAGTTACTTTCATAATATTTCTTCTAGAGAGAATCGTTAGAAAATATTTAATTCATTACTATAGGATGTCCTGTTCTACAAGGTCAAAATCAGAATATCAGAATACTTTTTATTGTCCTTGCTTTCTTCCAGAACATTCATAAATGTAATAGCAATAAATAAATACAACATTATGTTGCGCTATAAAAGGTTAAAAAAATATTTAACCAACAACAAGTGTTTTGCAATTTTTTTACGTTTTTCATATGAGGAAATCCTCACTAGAGCTTGCATACTTTTGTTCCCAGGGAACAAAATTAATGATATAGTTAACAAATAGGTTAAATATTACAAAGTGTACACACTTTTCGAATATTTAGGTAGCATAGATATTATTTATAGTTCAACGATTTTTGCGATTCGATTAGCTCAGTGTTGGCCAACTTTTTTAGACTGCCTGAGAAAAAGCGATGATTCCAACTACCAATTTCACAACGTACTAAAAATATAAAAAGGGCGGAAAAATGTTACAAGTTATCTCATTTCAGTTTTCGCTGCGCTTACCAAAATATTTTCATATAAATTTGATTACCAGATTGTAAAAAATATAATAAATAAAACAAAATTCCAAACATTGGTTTCATATTTTCCTTAAGCATTTTGAAAACTTCAATTGATTAGGTTATGTATAAAATTATGAATAATGAATAACTCGATTTGAGTAAATTGTACTAGTTCCAATACGAATTCATTATTTGTAATATTTTATATTCTCTTTTCAATACCATCGCATTTCCATAGGCATAATAATTTTAAATGCTTTCTCTGGTAACTTAAAGTCAAGCGAAGCATCAAGCCAAAGTGTCTCACTCGGTCAAGAATTGATGGATATTCGGAGGCAGCGGAATCAGTACAAGTGGGTTAGTCCTATGAATAATCTGTCTTATCGTACCTCTGGATCTTGTAGTATTGTTGTTGCCCTAGCATGCAAAGAATTGATGGATATTCGGAGGCAGCGGAATCAGTACAAGTGGGTTAGTCCTATGAATAATCTGTCTTATCGTACCTCTGGATCTTGTAGTATTGTTGTTGCCCTAGCATGCAAAGAATTGATGGATATTCGGAGGCAGCGGAATCAGTACAAGTGGGTTAGTCCTATGAATAATCTGTCTTATCGTACCTCTGGATCTTGTAGTATTGTTGTTGCCCTAGCATGCAAAGAATTGATGGATATTCGGAGGCAGCGGAATCAGTACAAGTGGGTTAGTCCTATGAATAATCTGTCTTATCGTACCTCTGGATCTTGTAGTATTGTTGTTGCCCTAGCATGCAAAGAATTGATGGATATTCTCATAAGGAAGAGTGGTGTTTTCATGACAGGAAGATTGAAGGTTCTATGCCTACATGCTAATGTAGCCTATGCACATCAAATACTGGTAAAAAATTAATATAATTTGGGGCCCCTTTGCTAAGTTTTTGCACTTTCATAAAACTTTTAGAATTATGAAATGACATTTGCAGCACTTGCAAAAGTTAACAACTTTATGATAATTTCTAAATCAACAGCCGAGCTGGCAGCCGAATGGTTAGCGCTCTTGCCTTCGGTTCAACAGTTCATGGGTTTGAATCCCACCTTGGGCATGGATGTTTGCAGTGGTTCGGAGTCCAATTTAAACCTTAGGTCCCGGTCTAATTAGCCCTCGTGTGCGAAAAATGACCGTTGAGCGACAAACAAACCAATTCTAAATCAGCAAGTATGACGAATTCAGAGTTATTATTTAGAAATATTTGCTAAAATAAACTTATCACCCATATTTTACGTACTTGCATAGAACAATGTTACTTGTATATTTTACTTGTGCATTTTTTAAGCGTCATAACAATATTATCTATTTTAAAGGCAAGGCACATTTTTATTTCAACGGATGCATTTGTGGTATTGTAATCTGCGTTTCTAAACTAAAATTTCCATACATAAATTCTCGTAATCCATTTCTCTCTATTCCAATAATTTTATATTAGATTATAGTTTTCTTATATTTATTAAGGCTTTAGCAATTGTTATGCACATGTAAAAGCTAATAAGAGTTGTTTGCCATGAAATAAGTATAAATCGAACTCATACATTCGGTGCAGGCCTTATGTCCCAGTGAAATAATATTCCAGATAAAATCGCCGAATTAAGCGGCCATTTTATTCAATGGCTATCTGTCGGATCAATTACGAGTCCAGAAAGAAGAAAAACGAGGCAAACGAATTCCGATTTCCTGAGCAGACCAGGATGGAGAAAATGAATATTTATGGGTAAGGCGACTTTCATTTCCTAATGTTTGACCGAACGCAGATGACTGCCGAACAACTTAAAAGGTTTGGGATGAGCATTTCAGTACATTTGAACAGAAATCTGTATTGCTATTATATGATAGTAGATGCCTTATAACAAAATAATTCATTAATAGAATTTCTAAAATGAATTTAGGCAACAAGGCAATTACACCGGTTGTTATATTTTGATTTTTTCCTGCGTATTTATAAGAGAAAAATGGAAGAAGCTTAGTTTTAGAAAAAGAAAACGTTACTTATCAAAGTACTTAATTATTTATTTTAAGTTACTATTAAAATGATTACACCATATACATTAATCTGATTAATTATACTAATTTTAATACAAGACATTGCTGTATTTTTTCTTGAATTTATATACTTTTGGGAAATTTATACCATTATTAAAAATTGTATATGATTTGATTTCTCTTTTTGACATCATACAGTGGTTAGCTAAATGGTCAGAGACTTTTGTAAAGCACTTAAATATGGATCGAATAATTTTCTGGTAATTTTTTCATATATAGCAAACCGTGTTCCTGTAGTGCAAAGAAGGTAAATTACCTAATATCCATTTAATCATACTTACATGCAGAAGAGGAACATCCACTTTCTGTTGTTAAAAATTACTGTGATCAAACTCGTGACCCTTCACTCCGAAGAACGCTTTCCTGCTACAAAGTATTATAAGTGTTTGTCTTACCTCTTGCTCATGACAACTGAACAATCGTAACATAAGGCTTGAAGTGCATTTCCTAGCCCTGCAAGCATTGCAAATTTTCCCACTCTAAATGTGAATTAAACCCACTAAGTGAAAAAGAAGACCAGAGCGCTTGGTTAAATTACAAATATATATAGCATGATTTGCCAATGAAATTCATTAAAAACTGAAAAAACGTGTTTTTTATAATTAATATTTATTTATTACTATATTAATGCAACAAAAATGTGGCAAATTTAAATGAGGTACTAGCTTATCGCACTATGTTAAAATGTACCTAATAGCAATTAAGTGCAACTTAATCTATTGCACGAATATCTTTTTGTATTTTAATTTGCTGAAATCCATTCAATGAACAGTTTATAGAGTATTTTAGCTTCTATTTTTATTTTAATGTTCTCTCATGAATTCTGGTTGGCATTTATAACATAATGAGTTATAACACTGCTTAATCTAAACTAACCACATAACTACTTATCACAATAAAAAAGCCCTCATATGTTCTTTAAATTATAATGAGAATTCTTTATTGTATTTTAATTTAATAGAGTAAGATTGACGCACATTCGATGATTATTAGTAGTGTTTTCATTGAAATTCAAATTTTATTAAATAATCGCTTGTACTCTCCAAACTTTAATTAAATGCAAGAATACAAATATAAAAACATCTTCAAGTAACATTTCGTTGTAATCATAACGGGAAATACTACAAATATACCTTAACAATACAGAAGCAATATGTCAAATTTTATGTTACTTCAAATTTATTTCTGATGATACAAGGGATTCCAAATCCCCTTCAACCTAAGTGCTGTTAATTTACAAGTAATTTGCTCTCACTACGGGACACTTTCAAAATTTCCTATACACAAAAAATGTTACGTGTAATAATGCAATTAGTCAAGTTGACTGGCGCACAATAGTCGCTCCCGACTGTCTCTGAAATATCCAAAGGGGGCGAAACTCATTCCTGATGGGACACCTACCAACCCCCCTTCCCCCCAAGCAGAAGAACAAACGATTCCCTCACAATGGTTGATGAAAGAATTGAAAATAATCGATTCTTCCCACAGGAATGTCGGCAGAAGGGAGGAAGAGGAGAGGAATTTATTTTTCAGACGAAAAGAGAACATCATTCTATATATAAAAATAACACGGCAGCAATGGAGGGTGGGAGGAAGGCGCAGAACAACCCCAACCAAAATAGAAAACCCATTGATTGCAGACAGATTTAAATGAGCTTCATCAGCAAAGACGATGGTACCCTCTGCCCTGCAGCGGTTTTTGTTTGCTTTAAGTATTCCCTCTGGCTCCAAGAACCTTGCAACTGCAACCGCCTCCGTTTCGGGATTTATCTCCCCCTTCTCTCCAAGTGCATCGAGACATCTGTTTCGACTGCGGGTTTATTTCGTTTTATTTCTGAAGAGACTTTAAGGACAAAAGGGAGAGTCCTTTTTGTTTCAGTCATTTCCCAAATTTCATTGGTGGAAAGTAGATCCACTCGCGTGAGCTTCCAGAATTCGAATTTTTTTTTTTATGAGGTGGGGGAGTCTTCCCGATTTGCATACAGATGGGAGAAGACCCCGAGATGGTGAAGGAATCGATGTAAGACGTTTCTTCACCCCACCGCCGTCCTTTGTTTGCAATCATGATTGCAATTTTTCCTTTTTGTTCTTGATAACTCGAGTAAAAGGGACATTTATTTTCAATTACAAATTTCGGATTCCCCCTTCTGCTATTAGTTTCGTACACATTTTTTTTTCATAATCTTCCTTTTAAAATTTACCTTTACGCGGTACTTAATATTTATTAACTCATTTTAATAAAATGTCAGGAATTTTTTTTTTTGTAAAAATTCTTCCGATGAAGCAAATAAAATTTTTTAAACCCAGTTTCAAAGTATAGCCTAGATAATTTAATTAAATCGGGATTTTACAATACAGCAGGAAAATAAAATATTTCTCCCTTGAGCATGCTCTTAAAAAGATTTTATTGTGAATCCTGTGCTTTGTTCACTTAATTGATCATATGATGTCAGTTTCAGGAATTCAAATTTGTTTTAGAAAAATGATTTAATTGGAATTGGAATTTTCATCGAGTTATTAAATTTCTTTTTTTAGATTTTCGCTGTACTGATTTACGACTATTTGAAATCTGATGCTGATAGATTTACAATGGTAAGACCCAAATGATATTTTTTATATCGAACATCAGAAACGAGTTGCCTCATTTTAAATAGAAAGGATTTACAAACGCAAGCGCTGTGTGTTCTGTGAAAAGCTTATAGGAACATATATAAAATAAATTACGAGTGAAACTCTGTAAGTCATTAAGGAAATTAAATATTGTGATAGTTAAAAATTGCCTTAAAATATTGTTAAAAATTTGCTTAACGTTCTTTGAATAAACTTCCTTAATCTCAAATATTCTATTATTCAATATTGAAGAAATTTTCTTAATAATGAATATCATGATTTTGAACATAAATCATATTAAATTCGAATATTAAGGACAACAGACTTAAATACTTAAGATTTATTTGCCTTAATAATTTCAGGGGATTCAATAAACTTCTTCACCCTGAAAAATAAATCTTTAATAACAAGGAAATTTTCTAGATTTTAAAAGTTAAAGAAAGCACATTTTAATTGATAGGGATATATTTTTCTTCACAATTTCATTATTAAGAACATTTTCTTGATCTTAAAATGTTAGGAAAGTTACAACTTTAATAATTATTACAGAAATTTTCTAAATGTTAAATATTAATAAGAAATATTCTTCATAGCTGAAGACATATTCTCCTTAATAATTTTGAGATTAATTAAGTTCCGTCAATATGGAAAGACATGATAAAAATTATATCTTCAATATAATTTCTGAGAGAATTTTATAAATCGTGAATATTAATGAAAATATATCTTAATTGTTGAAGATTTATTTTCCTTAATAATTTAAAGATTAAGAAAATTTCCTTAATTTTAAAAATGTGAATGAAAACCACATAATTATTAATTTTTCTTAATCTTAAATTTTAAGGAAAAATTATCTTTAATTGTTAAATATATGTTTTCTTTATGTTTATTTCCAGATTAAAAAACTTTTCCATAATTTTATAAGTAGTAATTTATACCCTTATTAATTACGTATCAAATTAATTTTATCTTTAAGTTATTAAATGCAACAATATCAAAATCATTTGGAAGTCTATTGATATTAAACTGTTTGCTCCATTAAAAACTACGTCGAGTTTATGTTCACAAATTGGAGGGAGAATTAGGCATTCCCTTGAGAATGAATTGCAGTTTATTTCAGCTAAATGAGATGAATGGGCATGTAATATGACGAACATTAATCGATGTTTCCATATTTAATCGATAGAGGGCATTAAGCTGTGACAAGGTACAAGAATAGCTTTGGCTGAATCAGTACTGCATTCGCCATATTTTCCAGAGACCCACATTTCTTACTAAGATACATTATTTCTTCAAGCATTTTATATATATATATATATATATATATATATATATATATATATATATATATATATATATATATATATATATATATATATATATATATATATATATATATATATATATTGATATTAAGCCTCTCTCTCTTGGTATGAAGCAAAATCATAAGTATGAGTTTTGATCAATCAATTTGGGCTAATATTTACAAATATATTGAGCCAAACTAATTAACCAAATTCAATCAATTTGACTTAATATACACGTTAATATATTAAATGTAAATTATGGCAGAAATATTTAAAAAGTTATAATCATGATTGTGTTTAGAATTGCTAATTATAATCATTTGAGTTTTGAAATTTATAACTCATCAAGAAAATTGCATTTTTAGAACGACGTAAAATCAGTTTTCATTTGATAGAAATGAAAAATAATGTAATTTAAATTTGCTTTTTCTATTACATAAAATTATTACAATTTATAGATGCTAACAGCTTTAAAATCAAACGGTCAATTTTCCAATTTTTTCGGTGGGTTAGTTTGTTGCTGTAGGGTTATTTCTTGTCTGAAAGAACTTATTCAACCTGTACCAACAGCTTAAAAAAGGCTCCACATTAATAGAAAATTCAATGCCCAAGGTCAAAGAACAGAAGCCATTGACCTTAATTTTGCTTATGTATAAGTTTTGAATATAAATTCACCCAATACATTAAACCCTGACAGAAATTTGGTGTTACAATCAAATATGCTTGGTTTAAAAGTTCTTTAAAAAAGTTCTCTTACAGAAAGATACCGGGATCAGAAACTTATAAGTTTCATAACCCCAATTGAACCTATGTGTCTCTTATTTCTCAATTTATTATATTTTTATGTATAAGAAATAATCTTTAGCGTGAAAGGAAGGTCAATATGATATACTAGTGTTCAAAAGTCGAGAAAATTTAAGTAGTTAATGATTTTAAGTTGAAATGTAATTACAAACTTTAAATAAAATAAATAGTTATGCCATAATAAATAATAGTATTATAATAAATATTACAAGAAGCAAATATCGATGAAAAATAATTATGTTATTGAATCTGATTAGCTAAAATTCAAAATGTCTACTTTAAAAATATTACTGGAAGAATTTCCTTTATGAAAATTCAGGTGTTCTATCAGACATAACTATATAAAAAATTTTAAATGAGAATATGAAATTAATTTATTTTTCAAGAAATAATTTACTTAGAGAAAAGAAAACATTCAGTTCATAATTCGGAATTAGATATTATCGCTCATATTTTTTATGAATTTTAATACACTGGACTAACGAAAATTCATCTTGGATAATAGTATGATTTGTTCTTACACGGAATAAAGTGGTGACCGAACTGATCACTGACTGGACATACCTGTTTTCAGCTACTTGCAGAAACTTTGCAAACATTCAAGAACTTCAAATTCTTAATGATGGACAAATATGAATTTGTAAATTGTCAGAGCTGAGTGCGTTTTATCTCTGGCAAATATTTCACAGAATTCAAGCGAAAAATTTGATCTCTTAAATCCCTCGACATGTGACTCCTATAGAATATTCAGGGGTCATATTTGAAAGGTTAGTTTGTGTGGACAAAATCCTTTCATAATCATGGTGACTTACAGAGACAGCATGGTTAAATACTTATGAGAGAACATCCAATGTCTCATTGAGTCCATGCCACGTCGAATTGCAACATAGCAAAAGAAAGTAATATGAGCAAGTACCCCCTGATTTCTGTTACCTCGGACTATCTGATTATAAAGTAATTTCGGGAGCCTTTTATGTATGTCTTGAGCAAACGTTCAGGAGAAAAATTTAAAAAGTATTCCAATCCTAAAAAGCCTTGTTACAGGATAAATGAAGCAATAATTTGGATAATTACACGATTTTCCCAAAACATCATACCATTTTTACTTCTAAAATATAATGGAACCAATTACATACACATATAAGTAATATTAATAAACGGAGCTTCAATGAATTTTATTGACGCAATATTTCTCACATATCTTCGAAAATTTTCGAATATTTCGAATGTATGTGACTCAAGATGAATATCTTAATAATTACTTAAAAACAATATTGAAATTTTTAACTATTGTTGCACTGTAATTAAAAATTAATTGTGATAAACTATAAATATATTATAACAGATGTGAATTCTAAAAAATCACGAAGAAAACTTAACGAAACGAGAGCAGGGAATAATATTTGTATGCATAAAAATGCAAAAGCATCTTTTATAGATAAAATATTTCCCATTATTTTTGCGTACTTGGCCATATTTCTTGAGTTTAAAATACGATGTAATGTCTTATTGAAAATAAATCTCAAGAAAATTCATCAAAAAATACTATGTGTTATCAAATTCAACCATTAAATATAGTAATAATGCAATTTTTTTATTTTTGAATTATTTTTAACAAATCTTATTCTATAAAAATGATACTTATATACACTTTAAATCGTAAATAGCTCCAAAAGTCTCAGTGGGAAAATTTTAAATTGTAAGGCTTTAATATTAAATAATAAAATATAAAACGAGGAATTTGAAGTTTTTGCATTTCTGATAAAATTTTTTATCTGATTTTTACACTGATACATGATTAGTTAATGTTAAAAATGACTAATTTGTGTCCCTTTCAAAACGACTGTGATTTGCGTTGCTTTAGAAATGCCTTTGATTTGTGTAATGTTAAAAAAGACTGATGGTGCTTAAGTTTGAAAATTAATGTAATTTATGTCGCTTCAGAAATGACCCATTTGTGCTACTTTTAAACTGACAGCGATATGCGTGTATTGCATCAAAAATGATTGATTACGGTTGCTTTTGAAAATGGCTATAACTTTTATCGCTTTTGAAAAAGACTGATTTGTGTCATTTCAAATATAAGTAATTTGTATATGGCATCAAAAATAACAAATTGGCGTCTCTTAAAAACATTTTATCATTATTGCACATAAGAAGCATTTCTATTAAGTTTAATAAATATGTAGTTAAGAGAATCTTATTCGATTTATAAGCGGTGCCCCTTGGTTTGGCTAAAAATTTGGCAATCATTATTGGTGATAAAATTTAATTTCTGATGACACAGTTATTTTCAGCTCTTTAACAAAGGTAATTTTAGGGTGCCGTTATGTTATTCACATTTTGGCGCTTATCTTGGCGTAAAAGAATCGCCAAAAATCAAGGGGTACTTGTTTATAGACTTTTACCAAAGAATCATTTAGTTAAAATAGATACATAAAATATACATTTCTTGTATATTTACGTTGCCCAACTTGTATAGTGGTCAGCATGCCTGACTGCGGATAGGTAGGTCCTGGGTTCGAATCCCGGTCCGGACATAGATTTATTTTCTCTCTCTATCTATCCTGTCTTTGTCCTTTCCTTGTATGAATGAGGTGTGAATGGCTGTCTACCCTATAAACGGGTTCTTATTGCATGTGTGTACTGAGGAAGTCGGACTCCACACCTAAAATGGTTCAGTTAGAAAAGTGGAACAGCGCACCCCATATTACCAGCCTAGCTGGTACACGACAACAACAACAACATGTATATTTACATTATTAAAATACCTTATTCAAGGTATACATATATACATCATTAAACAAATAGCCTAAAATATAAAATAAATCTAATCTGATTTCTCATAATCATAGGTACTTAATGTGAGAATCCATTAAAACAAAGTTTAAAGTGAGATAAATTTGTTGATCTTAAGCATAAACTTAAAATAAAACTATATCCAATTAAATAAATTCTAAAACGTTAGCTATTTCAAATCTCTATCTTCAAAAATACTTTAAACGAAAGAGCAATCATTTGCTTTGGTAAATATTAAAAAAATCGCCATTTTCCATCCAAGATCTCCTTACGAAGCTTGCCTCTGCCGAGCGATAACGACGTTTCCATCACCCAAAACCTCATTCTTTGCCACATTCTCGTTTATGGCTGCGAAACAAAAAGCCGCCTCATAAAGATGAAAAATCCGTGTCTATATTCAAAAAATGAAATAAATGAGTTAAGAACGAAAGAAATTTCACTTGCCTCCCACTTTAGAAAGCAGTCTTTATTGCCTTTCAGCAAGTAACTGTGGAAATAGTAATGACTATTCCTTTCCATTCATACTTTTTCGGCAGAAAATGATTTTCATTTTTCACTCGGCTCTTCTTAAATCTGAGCAGCATCGAGATGTTCCGGTATTCATGTGTTACAATCTCCCACTGTTGTTGCCCAGTTGTAACGCTGCCAATATTTTCTGCTTCTTTTTTTACTCTCCGGAAGCGAGAGAACATTTTATTTGATGACAAGATGCTGGGCGATCGCAAAAAAATACGCCAAAACTGCTAATTCAACGAAAACTCTAAAGCGCTTGCTCGGAGCGAAAAAAAAATCATCACTTTTCCAATTCTACCAGCCATTAATGGAAAGTGATAAAGAATTTTTCTTTTTTTTGCGCAAAATGATGTTTTTAAGAGTTAATTGGGTACTTTAATGGATACTTTAAAATTTATGCCTTTCTCATTCTGTAACATGAGCAGCTATAGAATTTATCTGTTGTCGAGTGAAACGAGTTCAAGTGATGGCACCTTTCATGGCAAAGTTTGCAATTTTTTTTCTAAATGATATTTGAAACAGACAAGTTAGATTAATGTTGAGTTTAAAAGTAGTTGAATTGAGAACATTACTCAAAATTCACAAATTGAAAATATTCTTTCTGGTAAGGACTCTGAAAACAATTAAATAGTTAAAGAAATAGGTATACATTGGACGATATGTATAGATACGTAATTTAGAATTAATAATTTATTTTTCATTGATTTTGCCTACTCTGAAATTTGATCAATATTTAAACATATATATACTACATACATGCATACATATTTTTATATATTTATATGTAGACACTATTTCCAGAAAATAATCAATTTTTTGCTTATTAAAAATTAAATTTTATATTAAATCAATAAACCAGTGAAATGGTAAAAAATATGATTGATTATTCTGATGAAATATTTGCAAAATTTTACAAATAATGATGCTCTGAATTAGACACAGAGATTTTTAATCACTCAAGGGGAAAATAAAATTTAGTTAAATGTAATTAGATGCCAAAATTTTTGTTGAATTTTTAAAATTTGATTTTATAGATAGGAACTTGATCTTTTTGATGATATAAATTTATAACATTTTATATTGTGAAATTCTAAATATTAATTCATTTATTGAATAAAACTGTGTCGTAGAATTGAAAGAACGATCTTTTTTAGGTTTTTTAACAAAGAAAACATTTATTTTAAGTAATTAATATAATTTGCTTAATATTTTATCATTATAATTAATTTTTAATTAATTATTTACTGTTTATAAAAAATTATATATACACACACACACACACACACACACACACACACACACACACACACACACACACACACACACACACACACACACACACACACACACACACACACACACACACATATATATATATACATATATAATAATAATAATTATTATTGGTGTAAAGCAATGTAATTCATTGAATTAATTAAATGAATGAAATAATTATTTTTATTATATTCAAGTCATTCTTATAATAACAGTTTTATTATATTTCTATATAAATTTAAATTATATAAAATTCCTGAAATTCCAAATAAATTAAACCATCCAGTATTATATTAAATTTAAAAAATTAGTTTTAAGTTAGTTAATCATAATTTCAAATTTATATAACTATTGAGACAGTAAAGTGTATATAATTTCTTAGAGATTTTAGCATTGCCAAAATGTGCTTTTTAAAATATGTATATTTTAAATTGCAGTACAAAACTTGAGAAAGATTTGAAATTATTTCAATTTTCTTACGGATTAAAATGGTTATCCAGTTTTATATTTTTCGTTTTATTTATATATTGCTTATAAAGTAGAATTGATTAATATTTAATAATAATAATAATAATAATAATAATATATATATATATATATATATATATATATATATATATATATATATATATATATATATATATATATATATATATATATATATATATAAACATGTATCATATTTCTTTTGTTCCTTGTTTCTAATAAATAGATACACCTCCCTAAATATTATATTTTAATTTAACTGTAAATTTTATTTTTTTATTCTGTATATCGAAAATCATAAATTCGAATACATCTGCTTACAAATAAATAATAGAAATAATGAAAAGAATGTGTTAAATGGAATTTTTCAATATTTTTCTGTTATAAGTTTAGAGATAATTATTTCCGAAATGGAATGAAAAACCATATAAATTGGAATCCGCTTAGAGAAATCTCTTCTTTTCTCTCTAATTAAAAAATATCAAATTTTTCGATTTGTAAATTCGTAAATGTTTAATAAATTCTTTGAGGAATTAAATTACTACACTTTCTTTGAGGAGTTAAGGCTATGATGTATGTTTCTATATTGGAATGATTAAAATTATTTAAAAATTACATATGTATAGCTTGATATATTGAAAGTGCAAATGATATTCTCAATTAATATATACGTAACTAATCAGCCTGATTAAATAGTAGTCGTAGTGTCAACTTAAATATTTAATTTTCATTTAATGTGTTATTGATAAGCTATTAAACCCCATAGCGTAGCAAATACAACAAAAAAATTTTTACTGTCAGTTATTGTAGAATATGTTTGAGTAGAAATCTGATACAAAGTGTTGTGTTGTAACCAGTCTAAACACGTTATTTTTCCCGAAAAAATTTTACTACAATTTTTAGGTAAACAATTTAAATTTAAAGGTAAAAGTTTTTTAATTAACAAACAATAATACATAATATGGTTCAGTTAGTCTTATTTACATTTGAGATTTAAATATCCTGAATTTGTAAAAGATTATTTTTAAAAACGGTTTATGATAATTCAACAAAGAATTATTTTTTACTGAACGTGAAATTAAATCCAATAAAATTAAATAACAGTAGAAACACATTTTTTTCAAATAATGAAATGAATTTATTTTATTTAAATTAAAAGATAACCATATAATTCAAAGTAACATTAAAAACCTGTAATTAGATAAGCGTTGAAACAAGCACACAACACAAACATACTCTAATTTATAACAGATTATGTCCTTTTTTACGTAATTATTAATAAAGTAATTTAATGTAAAATTTTTCTTAAATTATAAAAGTTTCCATACTTTTCCTTTTCCCAAAATAAATTAATAAATTAAATGTGAAAAATTAGTAATTTTTATTTAATTTTTAAGTTTTACAATTTAATGGACTAATATTGTGAAACTAAAATATATAGCTATCTTACTATTTATTATGATTATTTCGAAATGTTCGTGTATTTGTTGCTCTCTGAAAGAATTTAATTTTTATTAAAGCAATGCAATTTTTATTTAAATATTTCATTGAGGATAAATTTTAATCTGTGAGCAAAAAATATATATATTCGCTTTAAATCATATTATTTCTGAACTGTTATCAATTAGGAGTATGCATTACATAAATAAGAAATTGTAAGCAGGTTGGGATAAATATTACTTACTCATCCTCAATTCAAAGACTAAAATCGAATCAATTTCACACACAAGAGATCTTTCCTCTGTAAGACTTCCAATCTTAAGATGCTTCGCTTTAAGTAGTCACTAAACTGTTATTTTGTCTCCAAAAACATCAGTCGTTAAAAGTTAAAAATTTAACAGAGATAGAGTCTTCCACTCATTCGAGGATGTTGGGTGCACATAAGCCCCAGGAGAGCCCCTGAATTCGGGGTGCGCCCCACGTGAGTGAGGGAAGGTCTTTAGAGTTCCCTGATTTCAGCAGTTCCTGACAGCAGTTGACACAGAGAGCATCGGCAGCTGAGGGCGCAGTGACGGCGGCGGCGGAATGCAGCGACCTAAACAGGGGCGGAACAGGGTTGCTGACGACGGGGCGCCCCACTCGCCAAGCAAACTGAAGGGATGATCGCCAAATGAACTCGTTTCTGATTTCAGTCAGAATTAAATAGCCATTTTTATCTCATTCAAGTATTTGTTTCCAAAATGTCCTTTCTGTTGGGAAGGAATATAATAAAAATATAGCAGGTGAAAGCAAATGTAATTCAAGTGCTATATCTATGTAGAAAAATTTATTTCTAACCCGTATTTTGTGTAGACTTAAATAAATTTTTCCAGCAGATTCTTGGAATATTATTTCATTTCTTATTTTTTACAACGTTCTTTCATATAAATAAGATATCGATGATACTAACTCCACATTGTAAATACCTTAGCAAAGTGTTGGAAAAATGTTGAATAATAATTGCATATATGTCTACCGATTGATCTTTTTGTTGTTAAAAAAGAGTATTTACCCGCCGGAAAAAATGAAATTTGAAAAACTCTCAAGCATGCATCACCAAATTAAATGTGCATCTATGTACACAACATTCATCTTCATTCTTTGACAAAAGTTAGAATTGAACTGGGCACCTTTAAGAACTTGGCCTTTCTGAAAAGCGTAATTTTATTACGCTTACCAATGTTAAGTCGAAAAAATTGATAATATACTGATGTCCTAATAGATATAAAATACAAATTTTGCTGAATTTTATATTTAATGGGTCTTAAAACACAGAAGAATAAGTATATGAAAAAATCTTTTAAAAGATTATATCAATATAGTATTTTATTTACTTCAATGTGGCATTTTCTTACAATAGCATCAAAATGCTTATTACTAAATCAATAAAGTTGGAAAGAATGTAGCTTTTCTTAAACAATATTTTGTCTTGGTTAGTAGCATTTTATAAAATGTTTTTGTTCGGAATTTTCCAATAAAGTCACCGGAAAATAGTTTGCAATAAAGAAACACTTTATTTCTTTATTTATGTTTTCCTTAATCACTTCGATTATTTTCTAGATAAAATAATCTTTACAAAAATAAATAAAATATTTCTCTTGATTTGTAAACTATAAGTAAAATATATGTGAGATAAGTTATATTTGAGAATAAATAATATTTCGAATTAAAACCTAAATATTATAAAATAAGTTCGTATAGATTTTTTTATAATACAATCATTATATTCCTATTTCATATTGTAATATGGAAATAATTTATTTTACGCTGTTTTTTCCTATTAGATATCTTAAAAAGCTGTTAAAATATATTTCAAAAAAATTTTGAATTAAAAAGAATCTGAGAAAAAGTGATTCTTTCATCTTTTTAGTTTTATAAATAATATAAAGGACTAAATGAAAAAATTTAAATTATTTTTTGCAATTTCTTTGCATAATACGAGTTAAATAAATATTTTATGATTAGCACAATTATGAAGAGTGTTAGCTCATTTCATTTTTAATTTTTGCACAAAAATGAAAGCATTTTCCAATTTAAACCTGTTTTCCTTCATTAGAAAATTTTGAAATTCAAATTGATAAATCTTAAAGTTAAATAAATACATTTGTTAAAATTTTGGCATATGCATTTTACAAGCATGCTACTTCACAATAATTTTAAGAGAATTTTCTAAATAAGATCACTAATTCAGAATATATAAAAAATATTTTTATATGGCTATTGGTTTAAATTTTTATTTCAAGTTTGTTGTATCAGAAATCGGGAAAAATTTACTTGGCAATTTTATGCTAAATTTGTCACCATTAAGAATAAAAAAAATGACAGATGTTAAATATTTTTCTAGATATATCCAAAATGAGTAGCAACATCTTTTGGCATATTTATTTTTTATGCAAATTTAGCACAATTCGTATAAGTATATTTTACTTATGAAATAAATAATTTAGAGGCATGAAAAAATATTCCTTTTAAAAGTCGTTTTAAAAAAACTTTGCACTTTTAAAAATATCCTTTTAAAAAAATTAAAATTGTTGGATCTTGTGTATTCAGTTATTAATATTTGTATGTACTGTGTAGAAACTATTCTGATAGTTTACTGGATATCAAAAACATAGTTACATTTGAAGCATAACGAAAACATTTTATTCGACATATTATTTACAAAGAATCATTGGATAAATCCATATTATATTATGAATGAATGTTAATGAAGCCACATAAAAGTTATTGAATCCTTACAAAATTAGTGATTGAGCATTAAAAACATTGACCTGTCCGGTATATTGATACATATAAGGTAACAATATCGGATACAAAATTAGATAGTATTTAATATGTATACTATATGACAAGAGAAATTGAATTTTAAACATGATTTTAAAATCAAACTATGTTATTATACCTTTGTTTTTGCTTAAATAATTATAATATCTTAAAATTCGTTTTCAACATGAAATGACTCTTTACGAGGATTCATGCAATTTGCTTATGTTTTATTGCATATTTTTAGTTCTTTGAATTATAGATCTTTCGATGAATGCTTAAAAATGTTGTTGTCACTAATCCTTCATGATATAGCAACAGCTAGATATGGTCCTTGATTCCCCGTATTCTTGCAAAGTCAATCACCAGAAGTGGAGATGATATCAGGTCCTCTAAACGTAGATCCGAAGCGCTTAATTCCTTCGAAATCAAATCTAAAATGATTCTGGAGTGTAGAAACCTTCTTACAGAACTGGCAACTAGAAACAGGGTGATCCTTGTATGGGTGCCAGGGCACAAAGGTATCGAAGGTAATGAAAGGGCTGATGAGCTTGCTAAACAAGGATCGTCTTTTGTTCCCATTGGTCCAGAACCTTTTTGTGGGATCAATTTGAAGACCGCAAAAACCAATATTCTTAGATGGGAAAAGGGGAAGATGTATGAAGCTTGGCTCAAATCTCCTGGTCAAACCCACGCTAAAATTATGATCTGTAGATCATCAGCGAGGATTTCCTATGAAATTCTAAGATGCTCTAGGCAGAAGATACGTTTAATCGTAGGCTTCATAACTGGGCACTACTATTTCAGAAAACATCTCCATAAAATGGGACTGTTTCAGCAAGACCCTATCTGCAGGAAATGTCATATGCAAGAGGAAACGGCCAAGCATATCATTTATGAATGCGAGGCTCTTGCCCTCCCTAGATTAACCTCTTTAGGCATCATCCATACTAGAGAGTTACACCTAGACTCCATTAAGGGGTTATCAGACTTTATTAATAAAGTGGGTGACCCGAGCAACTGGAACTAGGAAACATTGGGTTTGGAATTAATGGTACAAAATGCTGATAAAAGCAGAGGTGCCAATGACATACAAATCCAACTTGTAGAAGAAGAAGAAGAAGAAACGTATATCCAAGCAGTTTAGGAAATGCTCCGGAAAAGCTAATTTTAGATGACACTTGTTGCATATTGGAAGAACTTTCCAGCCAGAGATAAAAGTTAATCCTTTAAAATAGCCACTGTTTAGTCATGAAATTACAGTAATATTTTCTGACACTCCTCGATCTCAAGATCACAGCGTGGGTGCATTCTACGATACCAGAAGGGAGCAGGAGAAGAAAGACTTTTTTGTTTGCATTTGCCTTTCCATTTCGAAGAAAGAACGTATTATTACAACAGAAGAGATTTCATGAGAAGTGAGTGAGTCGGAATTAGTCAATATCTCTGTGGAGTCAATATCTTTTGGCCATTACCTACCAGTCAATATCTTTTGGCTATTACTTGAAACATTTCATTACCTAAAACATTCACATGAGAGGGTATCCACTGAATGTGGACAGCTCCTTTCTGGAACATGCATATTATAGTTTCTCGAGTATTTGCAAAACTCACTTGGTCACTGATTTGATGGCAATTTTGTAGGGACTGAATAGCAATACGTCTAAGACTAAGTATTCAAACATCTTCAAATGTCGTTGTCACTTTGATTCAGAAGAAGAAGGGAGGGAGCACCTTCTTTTAGTGTCACAGATGTGAGCACCCGAAGAATGACTTGGCTTCTTCACCTGTGTGCCTTGGAAGATCATAGTGGAATGGCCTTCAAGCCTTGGGTGACCCTACCAAGAGTACACACTTTCGACGTACATCATCCATTAATCCCAGGGCCCTCCACCACCATAATTTTGTACAACAGAGGGTCACACAGGACTTGAAGTGGTTGAAAATGTAGACAAATAAATAAAAAAAGCACTTGCATATATTTTAAAGATGTATTAAATGTAGTTAAAAATTTATATAAAATGAGAATAAATTTTGAAACTATTAACTATTTTGATTTTAGTATTCATTATATCATTTTAATTTGATTCATGATTTAAAATAGCATAAATATGTAAAATTATTAAATACAGTAATTAATTCAAATCATTTGAAACAAAGGAATTCTATTTAAAAATATTTTTTTCACATTTTACCATTTTTATAGAGGTAGAAAATTAAGTTATTGTTTTTATACTATGTTTGATGCATGATGTTTATATGATATATATCATAATGTGTTTTCTTTAAACTGTTTAGTCGAAGAGTATTTACTTTTCAGATTTATATGCTAAAATTAGGTTCTATGATAAAAAATTTCACATTTGTTTTAATATAGAATTTTTTATTACGAAAAAGTTAAAATAAAATTATATAAAAATGAAAAATTATATATATTATTATAATACAATCTTTCATTATCCATTTTAATAATGATAATTCATAAGAAGTAATGTTTGTAATAAAAATAATAAATTTCTGCATCAGAAAAAGCTCTTTTTCATTTTGATTAGCCTTTGTCAGCTGTTAATAGTTTTTTGCCACATGAAGAAGAATAAATAAGTAAAAGATTTAGTTTAAAGAAATAAATAAATTGAAAATCTAAAAAAATCTTAATTTTTGATTAAGTTATCACTTAGTTTCTTAAATGGATGAAGCAATCATAAATATCTTAAATTAATAAACTTACAATGTTAATAAAACATTCGATGATTTTTCTTTTCAAATGTTTTATATATTATATTCTTTTAGATATTAACATAAAGTATCTTTCAGTTGGTGTAAATTTCAATTCGATATGTTATCTATTAAGTACAGAGAAAAGTTTCTATATAAAATTTTTTTATTTTAGATATACATATTGTATTCCGTAGACTAATCTATTTTTATATCTATCAGTCATGTATCTAATTTGAATTATACACATATCTGTCACCAATAAGTATGATGATTTGTAAGAAATTCACAGTAAGAAGATTTTATTTAAGAAAACTATAATATCAAAAAGATCATATTAATCGAATTTTATATCCATCACTCATTACCTAAACTAAGTTATTTATTCAAATATCCTTATCTAATAAATCTGAAAAATACACAAAAATTAATTGTAGGAAAATTTTGTTTTGGGAATTCTCTTTTTATATTAAGAAAGCATGTTAGTTGATTATTATATACTTCATACGTATTGTATTATTTTAAAATAGATATATTATACCCCTCATATCTATTCATATAATTATATATATATATGGAATTAAATACTCGAATAGCTAAAGAGTCGATGAGAAATTCAGTTTATGAAAATTTTGTTTTGAAATGACTACTGTATTAAGCAGACTTAACACTTAAAAATATAGTCAGATTCATTCATGTATCTGTAACTGAAATATCTGAATGTATAAATGATAGATACGAGGATCTGTTAGCGCATCTTCCTAAAAATAATCTTTTATAAAATTAAGTCTTCTTACAGGAACTTGTTTTCATGTAATGAAATTTTAATCAACTGTCCAAAAATAACTCGGTGAAAATGGTTTCCACATAATAAGATTTCTTGGAATATAACTTTTTTAAAGGCTGCTCTTTTAGAGTTTAATAATTTTTTTTGGAAAAAATATTTCTTTAATTAATGAGGTCGTGAATACGTGCTTGTTTCTGGATGAACTTGATTGATTAGCTAGAGGTAGCATTACACTTATTTTTAACTTAATAAATATCTTCATTTTTCAGCATTCCATATGCATTTAGTAGATCAATGTAATTTCAAAATTTAATATTGATTACTTCAGTTTTAATTAAAACTAGTGGAATTTATCACAATGTAGCGAATGTTTGTTTTAATAAATTGTAAAATTTTTAATTTCAGTATTAGAAAGTTTATTATAAAATTTAAGGTAGAAAAAATTCTTTGCTTGGAGACTTTTATGTGTTATTTTAATCACTCAAATTGTAAGTTAAACATGAGAATCCATATTTTAATTAATATAAATGAAATTAGTTTAGTAGTATAAATTTTGAACACTTAAATTTAAAAATAGTATTTAGAAAATTACTAATAATGAAAATTATATAATATTTTATTATATGCATTATAAATTCTAAAACTGATTTAATTGATAAGATGGAAAACATGCTTTTGATTTGAAATATTGACTGCATTTCGCTGCTGATTGTGTTTCGTAAGCAAAGTTTAGCCTCTGGTATCTAATTATAATTCACTAAAGTTTTTTTATTCAATTGAATTTGTTTTGTCATTGTCAGAAAAACCACTTTACAAAAGTAGTCGAAAAAAGCAATATCCCGCTTTGGAGATTCTTTCAAGAGATACATTTTTTTTTATAATTTGAAACATTTTAGTGTTAAAGAGTCATTGCATGCTAACGAATAGAATATAAAGGAAACAATTAATATTTCTGTAATCGGAATTGTACATGCGAGACCTGGCTGTTGAACAGCTTTATGTAGCTTCGCTGCATTCACTTAATTTTAGTAAGAAAAGCACTTTTACAGAATTCATTGAAAACCGTGCTCAATAGCATTTCATTGTAACGAAATAGTTTAGCGACCGATAAATAATTCAATATAATGAAACTTCCTTTATATAGGTATTAATTCTTTATTAGAAAATGAGAGACTGACCAATATTTATTTTTTGATAAGAAAAGGAAACGGAAAAATGATGTATGAGTTTTAAAATTATAAGGGATTAGCAGACTAAAAGTGTTCTGTAAGATGAATTTTGTTCGAAATGTAAACGCCTGTTTCCTAGTTTAGTGAATAACATTGAATTTTTTAACTTACGGTCGGACGAAAAAAAGAAAAAATAACATTTTTATTTGAAAATATAAATTTTTTTTGTCTGCCGATTTTTTATTGACCAATTTCATGAATAGAATATATTTTGAACAGAAAATATAGAATAAATTCAAACAAAAATTTAAAAAAAATTGAGTTGACATGAGGAGATTATCGCTCCATCATGTTCTACGATTTCAAAGTGAGATTAAAGATTGAAGAAAGCAATAAACGTCTTATATTTGAAAAGGAGTGTCCATCTCATCATACTGAATTCAAATATTTTATGGAATTTTCCAGATGTTGCAATTCTTCTCAGGATAAAGAAAATAAACAGGAAAGCTGTTGTCAGTTTTAATATTTGACCATGTGTCTGCCACATATGAAAATGTTAATCAATAAAAATTGCTATACTTATCAATGATAGAAAAAAATTTAACTTTTTGAGTATCGCAATGCATGAAATTATTCAGGAAGAATTGCTTATAAAAAAGGATTACTTTCCAAAAATTTACTTAAGCATCCGAATAAAGAACACATTATTATCAATAAAGGAATTTTTAAAATCATTAAAGAACATGTTTATTGCAAATTTTCTAAAATTGTAACTTGTGGTAAAATGTATACACCAGTTTTTGGTGTCCAGCACATTAAAAAAGTAAAGTATATGTCTATGAAAAACTTGTGTTTGGGCTTACAGTAGACTTATAATAGGAAAATCTACAGAGTTAAAGGTACCGGGTTCAATCCTATCCATTATTGAACAGTGGGAGATATATGTTGAGCCTCTGCTTTTTGCAAAGTAAAGTCTGTCGTGGCTGGGGCCTTGTTGTTTTCCATATTTTATATTGAAACACGTAAATTCAATTAAAACACTTCCTATAAGGCATTTTATACTACGGTTATAGATAACTTTAGGCCATTAATCTGTCCACTAAATAATGTAAAAGGTTTTTGAAGATAAGCTCACATTCAAAACGAGGAAAATACAATTGATTAAGAAAACAATAATATAGGCTGCTTTTTTTTAAATACAGGGATTGTCAAATATATTTTAGAAAATCTGGCAACAAAAGTGCATTGGTGTTAATAAAGCTATTTTGAAATCTTCGAAAATATAATTTTAAAAACGTAGGACTATCTCAAAAATTACCGACTATTCCTTGCATACTATTAAAGTAGATCATTATTTTGATAATTCTCATTTCGATAAATAATAATGATATTGTTTCAGATTATAATAACTAAAATATAGATTTTAGTAAAATATAGATAGAGATAGAATCAGATTATAATAACCAAATATTTTAGTTGACATTAAATTCAGTTTAAATTCTAAATTTTTATAGAAATCTTAAAAATATTCTTAAAAAATATGTGAAACAATTTTTTTAGGTTTACATCTGAACAATTTGTTTGAAAAACTGATAAATTTACAACATTTAAAAGCAAATATTTAATATGCAGTAACATTTCTGTGGACGGTTATATTTCACAAGATTACACAGTTACTTCGAAAACAGGACTGAGTTGGGAATATGAATAATTTATGAATTGTTTTTTTATCTTTTACTTAATTTTGCCAAAGTTGAGGCTTAATCTAATTATCTAATATATTCGCAAGATATCTTGTTTCACATAGTAAATGTATTTCTAAAATAATATCGTCATCGCTTCCATTTTTTATTAAGTTAAAGATAAGAGAAAATGAAGGATATGAACTGGTGTAATCAAATCTATTTTAAATTTTAGAAAAAAAAATGTAGACATATATGTATGTAAACTTAAAAAATAAAATTCAATTATAGAGGAAAAATCATTAATAAAGTTTTCTTATTATTTTTTTCTAAATGATAAAAATAATAATTTAAAAATTATAACTATGCTTTTAATTGCTTTGAGATGATTAAAAATATATTAAGAATGGAAACAATGTTGGTGATAAAATGTAGCGAATATTCAAAATTAATTAAGGAAAATAATCGTCTTTGCGAATGATTATGCAAATTAATATGAAAACTATTAAAACTTACATTTTTCTATTATCATTTACTTAATGAAGTGAAGTAGAACTTAATCGCTAGAAAAGAGCCTGTCTTCCTCATATAATCACTTACAATAAAGCGTAGTTAATAATTACTAAATTAATTACATTCTTTAATAAATTCAAGTTATATTTGAGTTAAAATACTGTACTTAAAATTGCATTTGATATGGAAGAAATAAAAATATAAGGAAGATTTTATGTTGTACCTATTTACTTCACATTCATTATCCATAAACGAAACACATAAAGAGATACAAAATTTTCTTAAAATTAATCCAAAAATGAAATGAAATAAAATATCTAAAAAGAAAATAAGTAATCTTTAAAGTTAGGTTTGTATTTACAAGCTTCATAAGTCTTTTTTAAAAATCGAAGTAATCTTTAAGGTAAGATTTCGTTCATAAAGGGGAATATAAATGGCTTTGTAGTAAAATGATGATTTTCAAAGTAGAAATTCTCAAATTTCACCATAGTTACCTAATATATTACTTTAGCAAGTTTTGGAATTCTTTGCTGGAAATTTCATCAGAATTTCTTACTTTGTGATATTGTATACGATTCATTATAAATGAAAAATTCTCCCGGAATGCAATTAAGTTAGTTTATTTTAAGAGCCCTAAAATACACTAAAGTATAAATTTATCAATTCCACGAAGTCAAATAGAATATATAGGCTTAACACAGTTAAGTATATTACTAAATAGAAAAATTTAAAACTTTTCTCGAAGTATAAGATTCAGAGACATATTTTCTAGAAAAGTAATAGATTTCTTTGTATCGACATTTTATTTATTACTAAATATAAGATCTATAACCAAATATTTATAATAAAGTTAAATTAAATCAATTAATTCTTTTGAACGTAATTGATTTGTTTAGAATTTCATTTCTTGTGAAGAATCTGTATGACTGCATATCAGGTATTAACTAATGCAGGTTTGAAGAATCTAAAAAGCAGATTTTATATATACTATTTATTTTCAATATTTAATTTGAAGTATATCTAATTAGCAATACACTATAATTTTGTCTTAAATTATTCTTTTGTTAAACACAAGTAAACTATCTTTTAATACATTGATTATATTTATATTTTTCGGTGTATTTCCTAACGTTCACAAATGTTACAGAATAGCATAATATAGTAAAATTGCAAAAAACAGAGCTATGTATTTTTTTAAATTTAAGTGTTCATGTATTTAAAATAGAAGTTCTGCTAATTTACATTTGAAATTGCCATAAGCACAAAAGTGCTTTTTGTTCAATAATATACTAATTTTTTTTAATAAAAATACATTATAAGTTTTAAGAAAAACTAGATATTTAAGACACGTTTGAGTCAAATAAAAACATATTTTCTCAAGTTTCTAAGGTATATGATTTTATAAAAAGGTTTTACTGAGAAAATAAATGAATCAAGCTGTTGATAATATATTTTTAATTAAATAACTTTATTCTATTTTTATCAAATTACAAATCATAATTAACATTTTCAATAAATATTTCAGCCATTATCGAAATCAAGTATTTTATTTTATTCCAATCTTTTCGTTTTAAAGGAATAAATATGGAAATTATTTTGCTGATACTTTTTATGTTGTCAAAACATGGGCAAAGAACCGTTTGACGTTTCTTTCTATTTAACTTGCAAGTGTCAAAATCAGAATAAACATTGCACAAATGTTTCCTTTTTTTTTTTTTTGCTTTTTCTACCGAGAAAATTTTCTTTTTGAATAATTTTCTATCCATATTTTTCTTTAAAATGCATACGTAGAAATATTTAATATAAGATTCAGTTAAAATATGATGAAAATGCTCACAAAGAAATTTAAGTTTTTGTGAAAGTATTGTAATTTGATTTCATTTTGAGTTTAAGTAAAAATGTTTTTGAGTTTGTTAAAGAGATTAAATGAATGATTGACACATTATTATTTATAAATTTTTATAAATAATCTCTAAACTCATTTGATGCTTACCAGTACTATTTAATTCTTACTTTACATAGAATTCAGTATATATTAAATGTTATTGAAACTCACATAACTCTATAAATATTATTTATATTTTACTATTAAATATTTTTCGGATTTCTACTGACATTCTTAAATTTATTTAAAATATATCAATTTAAAAAATATTATATGTTGGTTTTTATGTCAATGCAAACTTATTGCTTATAAGAAACAAAAATTAAAAATTACTTATATTAATGTATTAGTGAATTACAATAAATGTGAGATTTTTTTACAATTTTCATAGTATGAATATTCTATTTGGGATTCTTCAGAATAATATGGATCCATAATAAAATATTTAAAAATTTTTAGTCAAATTATTTAATTAATTTTATTATAAACATTTGTACTCTATTTTCCTTGCAGTATTCCAATAAATGGTTCAAATGTAAATTTTTAATGTTATTTAAAAGAAAAGTGCTTTACATAATATGTTTTGCCTTTATGGAAATGAATAGCTGTTTTGAAGCATAAAATAGTTGTAACTAATATTTAAAATATAATAAAATGGAAAATTATAAAAGATAATTCATAAAAACATAAAGTATTCTGTGTGGAATAAGAGAAAAATATTTCGTCAGAAAATCATTCATAAAGCTGCAAATTTGTAACAGTTTTGAAATTAAAATTTTACATCACTTGTAAGCATAATATAACATTTTTATATGTTCTTTATTAAAGAGATACATTAATAGTGATTCCCTCTAATTACTATTAATGTAATTCTGATTAAATGAGTGAGGAAATGAGCATAGAGTGTTCTTATATATATATATATATATACATATATATATATATATATATATATATATATATATATATATATATATATATATATATATATATATATATATATATATATATATATATATATATATATATATATATATATATTTATATATATATATAATATATATATAATATATATATATAATATATATATATAAATACTTATATATATATATATATATATATATATATATATATATTATATATATAATATATATATATATATATATATATTATATATATATATATATATATATAATATATATATATATATATAATATATATAATATATATAGATATATATTTAACAGCAAAAGAAATCCTGTATACATACGTGTATACAAACGTGTTCTGAAAGCAATTTTCTTTCAGTGAATTAATAAAATTAATTGCTCTTCTTTGCTCTTGCATTAGTGTTCTGGTATCACATAAAAAAAGAGTCGGCGCTACACTGATTATTCGAAATTACGAAAAGATAAATGCCTATAGTTAGAGCTTGTAATCCTGAAATGCCTTTACTTATTAAGTAAGCTTCCTATTTCTTATACTTTTACCTTTTCTACGATGACTATGGTGTTTTAATTTAATTTTATAGATGAATATTTTTACTGATTTTTGAAGATTCAATGTGTTACAATACCACTTCAACATTTTTTCAATTACAGTATTTTTTTCCCGTGCTATAAATGTTTCTTTCTTTTTTGATAATCAGTTTGATTGCAAAATATAGAATTCTTTTATTTTTGGAATTCATTCATTTTTGTAAATATTAAATCTCTTATCAACAAGAGATAAAATGAACTTTTGAAGAGCATTTTCTAGTTAAGAAGACAAAAAAAAGTTTGCCAACCATTATCATGCCATCCAGAATTAAAATACGAGTTTTAAATGAAATTATAATATGGAATTTAAATAGGTTACTACAGAATTTTAAATTATTGTATAATATGGCTTCTCACTAAGATTAAACTTCTTTTACTAAAATAACATTTTCAACAGAACAGTATGGTTTCTCAATAGTACAGGGTGTCTTTCTAATAAAATAATACTGTAAATGGTTATGATTATACTTCTTATACTATTAATAGAGTTTTTTAAGGGTAATGTGGTTTTCCATAAAGTAAAGAGTCTTTCTTACTAGAATGAAATGACTTTATTATGGAATAATATAGCTATAGTATCATAAACTTGAATTAATGCCTTTTGTTTATACTCACACACAGCTTACCAGAATAATAGTTTCCAACAGAATATTACAATTCCTCAATTCATCCTGCTCAAATTCTCAGGCTTTGTTTTACGTTTTTGTTATCGAGATTAAGATGACGTCATTGGTGACGTTATACACACTCTACTTTTCACGATGAAATTTTTATACATTTTGTAAACCAATAATAAATAGTAAATAATTTCTACTTATTGTAGAAATTATTTACTATTTATTTATTAGTATGACTCATTTAAAATAATATTAATTCAATTTCAAAAAGTTGATTGATTGATTGAATGTAAGAATAATTTATTTCACTTTAATGAATTATTCAATCAATCATGTTAAGAGAAGTTATACAAATTATTAGTTAAAATTTACCTATCATTATTTTTGTATAGTGCATTTAAAGAAACAAAAAATCCTTACTTTTTTTAAAATAGCTAATTTTACAATATTTATTTTTGTTTGTAATTACATTTAAATTTGAATCTTTTATAAAGATTCAAATATAAGTGAAATTTACTTTTATCAAACAATTTTATAGCTATTTAGTTATGTGCAAACAGTAAAATGTTTTAAAATATCGAGACATTGATGCTAATTAGAATATTCCAATAATATTTTTGAAATGTCTCTCATGTAATAACTATACAAATTTTCAAATCTTGCATTAAGAATTTTTCCAATAAAAAAGAACATTCTAAATATTTCTTGCACTCAGTTTTTTTTTAAATTAACACGTTTGGAATTAGTAAGCAGATAAAATAGTATCTTTATAACCTATTCGAAAATAGATGTAAATGCTAATAAGAAACAAACAAAATGTAGGTAATTTTAAATACTTTGGTAAAATAATGTTTTTAATTGTACATCGAAAATGATAAATAAATAGAAATTATTGCTAATGCCACATATTTTGTTATTTTGACTTATAATTCATTGTGTGAATATTGATATTGAATTATCTATTTTATTCTGATAAAAATATTCTGATAATTCTGATTGGAATATTTTAAGAAACATTCTAAAATAAATAAAATTATTAAATATATGGAAGAAGAATGAAAGAAGAATTTAAAGCTTTTTTGAAGAAAAACTAATTACTACGATAAGTAAATTAATAAAATAATATTAAATTGAATTCCACATTGCAACAATAGAATCGTACTGATAATTAAAGATTTCTATTAATAGCATTAAAAAGCAACATAACCTCATCACCGATGAATATTCATGAGAAATATTTCCTCAAAGATAATATTTGTGTATTAAATATGATAATTTTAATCTGTTTGCTTACTGCCAGATGAATTTGAATGAATGATATTTATTAAGTAATAACACAAATTTTAAGAATAAAACACAGTAAAGTGATTTTTAAAAAAGTTAAACTAATTTTGGATTATTGAAAATATATTCTAATCCAAAATAAATAAATTTATTTAGGATTAAAAGATATTAAAAATGGGGTATTTTTAGGAATAATTGTTTTGCATACATAAAGTAACTTAAAATTTATACAGCTAGAAGTGACTAAAATTCAAATAAAATCCTGTCACTTTATAAATTAAGAGAAAAGCGTTACTCACTTTTTAAGCACTTCCATATTATTCCTTGCCTCTTAAATCTTTTTTGCTTATATTAAATGTAAATCTTTCCTAAATAATTTTTCACTATAAATTTTAGTGATTTAAGTTCTATTGAGTGATAGTGCAGTTGTATAGTAGTCGTTTTATTGAATATTTGCAATACAGGTATAACTGTTACAACTAAACACAGAAAATAAGATACCATGCCGAAGAGATAAACGTATCACATTGTGTTCGAGTGATAGTATAATCTCTTATCGAGGCGTACGAATACATCATTCTTTATAAGACTGATGCTTTTAAAATTTTCTATTTAATAATCCTTTATTTATGTACATTATGCATTTTACGAGAGAGAGACAGAAGAGATTGCAATCATCTATTTATAATTCAGATAAATAAAACTAATCCATTTATCTAAAGGATAAATAGACCTATTATTTAGATATTCTTTAAAATAACCCAATAACGTAACCAGTGAGTAAATTATAGGATTTTATATATTTCAACTAAAACTACATTTATTAATTGCATAATGTGAGGCTTTATATATTGTATTAAAAACAGAAATTCAAGTACAGTTAGATAAGAGAAAAATATAAAAATATCTCTTTGTAAAGGAGATTGCAGCGTTTGTAATGTAATTATAAATGAAACTCATTTGTGATAGGAGTGCGTGTGCAAACAGTGATTTAATTTCTATCTATAAGATAACTCTGCAATGTTGAACTAAGAATATAAATTCAAATGGTCATACTTAGTTTGAATGCAAGAAACAAAAGGAAAATGATATTTAATAACATTATGCATGAATACCATGGTTTTTTCTTGCATATTGGTTCCAGTTATTCACAAAAAATATTTTAACTAAAATTAGGGTGTATACATTAAGTAATAAATAAAGTTATAGCAAAATGTATATCCACTATACCTTTCTGTATTTATTTACTAAGTACCAATGAGTATATCTCTAATATGATATTAATCTCACTGCCATTGCAGTTTATTGCTTAAGGAATTTTAAAATAAATGTGCAGATTTTTTATGAAAATTCCTGAAGATTCTGCTTTTAAAAAAAAAGATGAAATCTCTGTATATTGAATAGAGAAGTAGATATTTAGATGTGGGTGGAAATAGTGGAGGAGGCGTCTTTATAAATATGCGTGGCGGAATCTTTACTTTGTTTGTTTACAAATCATGCCAAATTTCATATGTATTTGCTTGCAAAAATCCTTCAAAATCTATCAAGACATTAAAAATGAGAGATTGCTAATATTTAGATGATCAAATGGAATCATGATTAAGGAAATCATGGCTGGAAGCAGGAGATTATATCAAATCCAGATTTGTAGAGAGTTCAATCCCTTGTGTCCAGCTTATGGAAATTATTTCAAGATGTTGTCATGGGTATTCTGTATCCATCGAGAGAAAGCTGAAATGAAGCAGTCAAGATTAGCAATGGTCAAAACAGATCGATGGTCAATTACAGTGTGGTGGAATATCTTTCTCGGCTCACTCGTAACTCTTACCAATTTTACCAAACACACAATACCAATTTTCAAAGGTTATCGTTTCAAGAAGATTTGTTTGTAAGTACTTCTATTATCATCTCTACCATTCTGCGAGAAGAATATGCTTAAAAGGGCGCAGAGATCATGAAGAATGGTGAAATTTCAGGATCCAGATGATGCTGACTAGATTTTAATTCCTTAACTGTCGCAAGCGTATGTAAAGCCCACAACTTTTTGAAAGTAAGCTGCTCCACAATGCACTGATATAGTTTAAGTTACATCCAAAGGCCTCAGAATGATATATTAAGTTGGGGAATGAGTTCGTAGAGTTTTTACTAAAGACTTTTATTGAAACCATAAACAATAAATTAATCAATTATATATTCGCCGTTGTTGTTTACAACATCTTTCCACCTTTCAACCAATATGTTCATGCCGTTCCGTCAAAAATCGCCAGGTCTGATGTCAAAGAAGTTGTTGAGCCAGCTTTTAAGGACCTCTTGGTGGACTGAGAAATGCTTGGAAAGAATGCCACAGTCAAGAAGGAGCTCTACACTGCCCAGCTGCACCACGTGAATGAGGCTATTCGACTGAAAAGACCTGATCGACAGTGTCACACCATACTCCTTCACGACAACGCCAGATCCCATGCTGCACAAGTCGTCAAAGCCGCACTCCAAGAGCTCGAATGGGAGGTCCTTCAGCATCCGCCGTATTCTCCGAACTTTGCACCGACCGATTACCATCTTTTCCGCTCATTGTCAAACCATATGAAGAGCGTTACCTTTGATAACAAAGAGGTCCTTAAAAACTAGCTCAAAAACTTCTTTGACACCAGACCAGGTGATTTTTGGCGGAACGGCATCAACAGATGGGTCGGGAGGTGGGAAGAGGTTGTAAACAGCAAAGGCGAATATATAGTTGATTAACTTATTGATATAATTATTGTTTTTTGTTTAAATAAAAGTCTTTAGTAAAAACGCGACGAGCTTATTCCCCAACCTAATAGAATGTCCTTGACATTGTTTACAGTTGAAATTCCTGTTTCAAAGTTGAAGGGGTAATTTGGAAAGGGGAATATTTCTTGGAGCGGGAGAAGCTGTTGCTCATTCCAGAAGTTGCAGTTATTATCTGCTTTTCTTTTCCTGTAGTTCACGACTTTCTATTTTTTCGCTCCTATTTTCATTACAGTGTGTTGTAAAAGCTTTTATTTTTTTGTCGAATATGTCTTACAGTGATGACAATGATCTAAATGATGATTTTTTTCTTCATCTTCAGTATCAGAAACGTCGAAATATGACATTATATCCAATGAAAAAAAGTTGTTACTTTTGTTTTCATTTTAGTTTTGCTTTACATTTTTAATTTTGTATTTTCCTCATTTCTTGTTCTTTTGTTAAAGTATACAATTAGAATGGAAATCATCCAGCTTCTTATCCTTCAATATACATCATAATTGTACGCGCATGTGTAAAAATCGGTGGCACTGGGAAACAAATCTCGTGAATTTTCCTCAAGGAGTTAATCAAAAAACAACGCAATGCCACATATACCAGAATACAGTTTGTGGGTTTGAATCCCACCTTGGGCATGGATGTTTGTAGTGGTACGGAATCCACTTTAAACCGTAGGTCCCGGTCTAATTAGCCCTCGTGTGCAAAAGATGACCGTTGAGCAACAAACAAACAATCACATCCCAGATTGGTTCATAATTTTTCTGGGAAAATAATATATTCACTAGAGAGTGAACATCAAAATATTTAAATTTGAATACTACAGAGAGCATATTTTGGATACTGGATTGAGCAGTTGCAATTTAAAAACCTTTACAAGAAAAAAAATGAGAGATTGAAGAAAATGTTGCTGAATGAATAGAAGCAAGTTAGTTTCATTACTCGGTTTAAGGAAACACCTCCTTTAAAAGAATTGCTTTAGGAGATAAAAAGCAAAATTCTTTCCTATCCTTATATTATAAAACTCCGAAAATTTCAATCTTTAATTTAATTTTATTTACATTTAAGTTTTAGTTATTTAAATGTAGTTTATACCTATTTATCTGCCTCCCGCCCTGTCTAGTGGTCAGAGTCCCTGACTACGGAAAGAGAGGTCCTGGGTTCGAATCCTGTTTCAGGCATGGATGTACTTTTTCTCTATATCTATCCTGTCTTCTTTCCTTGCATGAATGAGATGTGAATGGTTGCCTACACTATAAACGGGTCCCTATGACATGTGTGTACTGAAGAAGTCGGACTCCACACCAAAATATGGTTCAGTTGAAAAAGTGGAGCAGCGCACCCCATATTGCCAGCCTAGCTGGCACACGACAACAACAACTTATTTATTTATAATTTAACTCTGTCTTTAACTGTTCATTTAACTGTTATTGTATATTTATTAACCAATACTATATAATTTAACACTTCATAGTCTATTTTTAGCAATTTATTTGTTTTTAGATTTGTGTATCTTTTTTATTATCAAAGAATTTATCTGTGTGGGGAAAAAATTATAAAAATAAAAATTAAATGACACAATGTATAGCTGTCAATGAAGTGAAATTTATGTGTTTCATATGATTAAAAAAGTTTATAATGTTAAAACAATATGTGTAAAAATAGGCTTTAAATGATATCTTTCTCGATTTTTTGAAATGATTGATTTCATTTTAATCTTTAAAATTTAAAATGCAATATGTTGCTTGATGCATATTTTGAAATATAATAAGATATCAAGTTCTTCAGCACCAAAATTCTGGATGCAAACTTTTTTCATAGCAAGTTTAAAAGATCTTCAGCAAAATTGCGTTAGAAGCGAGGAAATAAAATTCCTTCTCCTTTGCATTATAAGACTCCTAAAATGTTTTCAACCAAAGATGTAAAAACGAAATAACGAAATATTTTTTCCCTCTTTCTCTCGTTACATAAAAATATCTCATCCGATGACAAATATCCATTTTTGTTTCAGTTTATTTTCACAGAAACCCCCCTTCTCCTCTCGTACTCACAAGCGGAGAGAACATCGGCGTTGCCATGGCGACGGTGAATACAAACATTTTCCCTTATCCCGGAGTGTGTTGACTTCATAACTAGAAAAGATCTTTTCAGGATGGGGCTAGAAACGTAGAAAATATCTGGGAAATGGTTTATTAGATTTTCGTCGTAAAGGCGCAAAGCTTCGCCGTTTGCTTTGCAAACTTTTGCTTCAGTTTCCTGATTAGATCGGGAAGGTCAAAGTGTTTATGGCGCGAGCGGTCTGATCCTGGGAAGTTAATTTGATGCAATACGACGAATGCAACACCGTATATTGTATCGTAAAAAAGAAACTTGTCGCCATATTATGATGCCTTGTTTACATCTGCAGTGCTTTTATTTTCGCATCAAACTTCAAGTTGAAAACAAGATTTATTTGTGTAAAAATGTAAAGTTTATCTGAGTAATGTAGCTTTTAAATTGTAATGAGTGCTTTTCTAATTTACTCACTATAGATTGAAAAGAAAAAGTTTAATTTTTGAAAGTATTGAATCAACTTCGATAATGTTTCTTTGATTCACAGTGCTGTAGCGTCTAATGAGGAAATATTTGTTTTAATGAAAAATCGTTTGCATATTTTTTAACAACAGTTTTTGCTTACAACTGAAATATAAATAATAAGCAATTTAAAAGTTATATAGGTCATATTAATTGCAATGTTATAGAATATAATAGAAAACAGAGACGCGTGTAGGATATTATAAATAAAGATTGCAATTTATAAAATCTATCAAATTAACTTTGATCATTTCACTTCATTTCTCAGTGCTGTTGACACTCACGTGAAAAAAATATTTTATTAAAAAATCACATTTTACAGATAAGTTATCGTTTGCAATTCAATTACTGTTAACTAACAATTTAATAGCCAAATATAATAAAAATAATATCAATTATAACGAATTCTTTGTTATAGAAAACAGATGTAATAAATTGTAAACCAAAGCAGCAAGTTTTAAAAGTTTTTAGATTAACATTGATGACTTCACTTCAATTCTCAGCTCTATTGAATTTAACTTCACTAGCTGTTATTTTTACTAAAGATCGCTTGCATATATTTAAATTTCCGTCAATTCAACTCAACTAGCATACAAATTAACAGCGAATTAAGCAAATGAAAAATTTATAATTTCATGCAAGGTATAAGTTCATTCAGTACAAATAATTTCTAAAATATGTTTTCGAGAAAAAGTTAGTATTTTTATTTAAGATATTCTCTTAATAGAACTTACGTTAAGTTGCGCTATAAATTATTCCAGCATTAAAATTTTCGGTATTATAACTAACTATAATAGTGTAATTTTTATAGCATAAATTGTAACTATTCGTAATGAAATTATTTAAAAAAAATCAGAATGATGTAAAGTTTTTTCGAAATGTGTGCTAAGGAATTTATAGACACCGAATCTTAAATGCAACCTTTTATTTTTGCTAAATTCTGTTGAAAGACATAACAGAGTAAATATTTAAAAGTACCTGAAATATTTTTAATTTTTATGAATTTTTTTGTTCAAATAGCAAATTCTTAACCCATAAGCACTTCAGTTTTCTTCCATGTTTCATACCGAAATTTAAATTTTACTTAAACTAGTGATTTTGCTTAAAAAGTGTCATTAATAAAAATGACACATTTTTAAGCGAAAAAATACTTAATTATTTTGATTAAAAAATGTTATTTTTATATGGGTACAACACTTAGTTGTAACTTAAATTTGTTTTCTGCTATCAAAAATTTTGAAATTTACTTATAATTGATTTTATTTAATCAAATATGAAATTTTAAATTTATTAGGTATAGCTAAGATTTATTTATTAGGTATAGCTAGACCAAGGAGCTCTTATTTTATCTGTAATAATATACTTTTGCTATATTATTATTATTTTTTAAATTGTTTTAGAAATGAATATGTTAAAAGAATATGGTTACTTAATGAGAGATTAATTTCATTTTTACATCATAATTTTTGTATGATTAAAATTTTCGAATTTATATGAAATTTCAAAAACTCGTATTTTGAAACAAACTTTTTGATCATACTAAATAATCATTTATTGTCTGATTTTTGAGTTTTTTAAATTTATTTTTATTTTGGTATTTTTAATGTATTTCATTAACAGAAGGTATTTTAATTTTTTTCATAAGAATTAGGAAAATAATTAGTGCAACAATTGGAACAAAATAATATTTTTTTCCAAAAATATCATGATATAAATATATCATTTCTTAATATTATACGGAAACTTTCGAGAATTGACAACCTCACACTAAAATCAATAATGAAGGATTTATTTCAAAGATTACCTAGAAATTTACGCGAAGCTGAAGAGACAAAAGCGCATTTATTTTATAGTGTGCCTCAAAGGTATGCCTTTAGGGACACGTTTCACTAGAACATTTACTATAGACAGAAGACTACTTTTACAATTTTCACATAAGCGAAAAACTGTTTGAAAAATTTATTGCTTTATACATTCTTTGAAAATATGTTGGGAATTGTATCTTTTAATGTATTCAAGAATGTCTAACTTTAGAATTTAATTTATTTGCATTTTTTTAACTATTAAAATTTTAATAGCTGATGCATAAAATATCTCGGCTGTATAAAAAATAAAGTGTCAAACAATTTTCAAGTTATTTTACTATTTATTGATCATTATACATTATACGCGATTTTAATTTCAAATTTCAATTTAACCAAGACTTATATAGGTTAGTGAAGGAAATTATTTTATGAAAATTTATTCGTAGTAAAATATAGGGAGTTATTTACTGCACAATTATAGTTTTGCTGTTATTAAATTAAAAATGCATTAAATTAATTGCATTTTTATTGTAACTGTTTTATTATTTTTATTATTTATAACCTACGTCTTTTATTATGAAATTTGTTATATAATTGACAGTGTATATCATGTGTTTAATATCAATTACATCTTTATATATTTGAAGATTTACTTTTTTCTTTAATCTAAAATTTGATTACAAAACGTTTATTTGAGATTTTTCATAAAATAAATGAAATAGAATGAAAATTTTGATAAATATACAACAATATACACTATATGAATCTTTCTTATCATATTGGTAAAATTTTAAACAATAATATGCATCAAAATATTGCACATAATATCATTATAACCGTTGATAATATAAACAGATTAATTATTTTTTGACTTTTATTGATATTAAAAAGAAAATTAAATTGAGAAATACTATTTGTTAATTAAAATCTGATATAAAATGGTTAATAATTTACTTTTTCATGCAAAACCCTTTAACTCTTGTTTGCTATAGTTTATCTTCAATATCTTAATAATCTTTATTTTTAATTGTTTCCAATAATTGTTTTAATAAATATCCAATGTAAAGTAATATTGACACCTAAATTATGAACACTTTTATAGTTTTAAGTAAAACATCTTATCTATTTAAAAATCATTGTGACTCTACTGTAAGAAAATTTGAATAACTTTATATAGAGTGACAAAATTCTGAATGTGTGTGAGAATTTTGATGAAAATATTAAACTTTTTATAGCTTATTTATAATTGGATTTTCAAGATAAACGCTTGAGCATAAATGCCAAGACACTTCTTTTTAATGATTTAAATCATATCCCCAAACTGATAAGCTGGTGACCTGAGAATTCTCTGTTGCCAGTTATGCTTTCCTTATACAACAAAAAAAGCAGAATATTTTTTTGTATAGATTTCATAAAAATAGTTTTATCAATTAATTTGAAATGTGACACTACAAATATAAATCTCTTGAAAGTTCGAATTCATGATCAGTTATTATTGTTTTTAATGTTTCGGTAGAATTTTAAGTTACACTATACTTAATCATATTCATTTAAATGTATGAATTCCTTATATATATATATATATATATATATATATATATATATATATATATATATATATATATATATATATATATATATATATATATATATATATATATATATATATATATATATATATATATATATATATATATATATATATATATATATATATATATATATATATATATATATATATATATATATATATATATATATATATATATATATATATATATATATTGATAGATGTATTTTAACAAGCCATAGAATATCTTGCTCATGTAACTTATTATACATATGAATATGTTGGTTCATACATTTACATTAATTTTTTTACGCATAATTAATTCGCAGTTTAAAAATTTAATAATAATTTTATGAATTTCGAAGAGATTTGATTCGATTTGACTTTACATTCACACATTGTAAATTATGAAGAAATAAGAGTATATTTTTCTAAAATTTTATTAATAATATATGTGGTTAAAATTCACTTGCTTATGATGTTTCATTTTAGTTACTATTAGATATGGCATTGCGTAAATACAGCAATTCAAGAATAGTTGCAGCGGTTTGCAGTTAATACTCTCAATGCGTTAAATTAAAAAGAATTTCAATTTATCGTCAGAATAAAATAAACGAATTGTTAAAATCTTTTTATGCAACATTATAATGGAAAAGTACAGTCCACTTTTTAGATTGGTAGATTAATCTAAACACAAGAATGCTTAATGAGTTATTGGATAATGACTCCAACATTTTCCCACATCTTCAACTCCTCCTTACACAGAATTCCTTCAATGTATTCCTCAGTGCAAATTTTCCTCACTCTCCCGGCAATAAATGCTGCCATCTTTTTATTCCTTAGCCATTTATCACCACACGGTCAAGCATGGATGCGAATGCAAGGGAAAAAAGGAACACTTTTAAACTTTTCGACGTTAAATATGTGCATAGGATGGAGTTGGATGTTTTAAATGTCTGGGGTGGTAATTCGTAGGGGGAATCGCGGAGAGATAAGGGGCTAAATCGTTCGGCAAAGTAAAATGAACCCACTCCCCTTTTCCTTTTTTTTTTCGAAAAAGACACTTTTTATCGTCTTCGTTAAAGGAGTAAATTCTGCTTAATGGCGTGTTCCCCCAATTGTTTTATCCTCGTGAAATTTGAGACAAATGCAGTGTAAGGATTCGAGGGTTTCAACAGACAGATCACTAAATATTTTGTGCTCCGGTGCCTACCATTTGTTTTTATGCTCTTTCCTCCTCACTTTCTCGAAAACGTTCTTTGAAAATGTGTTTCCTGTGCAAAGGGGATATTTGCAGATTAAACTTCAGGGGTATTTTATTTATTGCTGCGTGAATATAAAATAGTAGCTCTTCACAAAATGTTATTTTAGCAAAAGATAAAATGGAAATATTTATAAAATATTTATAATCATATATGCAATTTAATTTGAAAAAATATTAGGAAAATACATATAAAATACCACGCATTGCCTAATTTTGTGGAAACTACATTTTTTTGAAATTTTTATTGTTATATTGCTATTATATACTCTAAATGGCTTTGATGACATAATATATAAATCATTGCATATTATTTTGATTATAACTTAATATGGAATTATGTAAACTAGAATGAATTTTGAATTTATAACTTATGGAAGTTAAAAAAGTAGGTATAAAGATATTATGTAGAAATCATTATTTTTTATTTTCAAATTGTTCATATATTATGAATTTATATGTAGAATTATGATTGAATAATTCTATCCAACCCTTTTTATATGTGTTTTAATTTTAACTAGCTATCAATGGTTAAGATAACTTAAAAAGTGATAACCATTTTAGTACACAATAATTAAAACAATTCATTATTATTTATTATTTTCCTGATTTACTATGAATTATTCTCTTGCGAAAGTTTGGTGTTAGTTTCACGGCATCAATTAATTAATAAGCCAACTTTTCTGCCTTTACCTCTTTTCGTAATATTCGCCATTAAAATTTGACTTCTAATTTTCCAACTTTTAAGCTGTCTTACCATTCAAATATGTTACATTCATTACTTCTCAAATTAACATTCTCTTAATCTCTTGTTTTCTGTTCATCTTTCAAGGCTTTAACTTACAAGTATGGTAAAATATATGTGTATGCGTAGGATTATTAATTAATTAGGAATTAGTAACAGAGGGAATAATGAAAATTGATGAAGCGGTATTTAGAATATAGAATATTAAACTGCCATGAACTAAAGTGAAAGACGAGAAAGAAACCCTCAATTTTTTTTATTTAAAATTAATTCCACAACGTAAAATATATTGTTTTCTAAGTTGATAAAAATAATGTTTATTTACTAAGTCTCCATTAATAAAATATGTATTATTGAAGAAACATAAGGAAAAGCTCTCTAATCTGTAAGACATTAGTGTTGATATTTATATAACCATTGTTCTACTTCAAAGTAATACATACTTTAAAAGCATACTAAGTAAGGTATAATATTTTTAAAGTGTCTTGGAATTTGGAGTGAAAAGTGCTTAATTGTCAGTTTTGTCATTCGACAATGATTCAAAGTTACGAGATGTTTTGGTTGATCATAATTAGACATTAATTCTTAAATAAAAATATAATTATCGTATTTGTAACATAAATTATTATAATATTATCATATATTTTGTGCAATGTAAGTTAATTGCAAAATATTTGTAGATTGATATTTGAATATTAGAAGAAATAACCCATTGAAAATGTTAGTAATATGCTTATACTAATATTTGAGTTAATATTACCTCGCTTTTTATTTTAAGATAGCTTTCTAGCTTTTCAACATTTGTTTTTGTATTCATACTTACCAACATTTAAAATTTCCAGTAACCATATGCATTAAAATTTTTATTTGAAATGAAATAAATCTGTTACATTTTAACATTTTTTTTCCAATGGCAGGTATAAGAGGGTTGAACTCTATGCCACAACAAGGCCAGAGGCTGCTACTCATTTGTCGTTATCCGGCGGGCACCTGTGAACCAAGTCACGAAGGCGAGTAGCGTTACCCGCGTCATACCACCACAAACCCGTTTATAGGGTGGGCCACATTCATACAACATCACAGAAGAAAGGACAGAGAAACTCAGAGAGAACAGAGAAGGAAAGAAACATCCATGCCCAAACCGGGATTTGAACTGTGAACTGAACTGAATGAACTGACTGAGCTGTTGGTCCCGGGACCAACAGCTCAGAAATCAGGAACGCTAACCACTCAGCCAATCGGCACATTTTAACATTAGTATATATATACTACAGTAAGTAAAAACTTTTGAAAGAGAATATTTATTTGAAATAAATTATGTTAAATGATATTTTACACAATTAGGAACTTTAATATTAGATGTCAATTGATTGCATTTATAACAATACTAGACCTTTGCATTAATTTTAAAAATGTAAAGCAATCATCTGCCTTAAAACAAGAATGTAGAGGTTTTTTTTCCTTTTTAAATAAAAAGAGATACAAGACAGACAATATAAATTATTTTTATCTCTTTTTTAAGTCTCATGATCATAAAACTTGTGATCATTAATCAATCAATCACATTTAAGAGACATAAGAGGAAGCTTTATATAGTTGTGTATATATATATATATATATATATATATATATATATATATATATATATATATATATATATATATATATATATATATATATATATATATATATATATATATATATATATGTATGTATATATATATATATATATATATATATATATATATATATATATATATATATATATATATATATATATATATATATATATATATATATATATATATATATATATATATAATATGATCATTTAAGGATTTGTAAGATGATTAAGGTGATTTTTGGACATTCTTAGGACGTAAGATATACTGTAGATGATGTACAGTAGACGCTCTTAGGGTCCGGAAAAACATTTTGCAAAATAGAAAAATAATGTATTAGATAATTATAATTCAATTTTTAATAAAATTCTTGTTTTTATCATTACAGTACTATATTTGAAAAAAATTATTTAGAATGCACTGTAACAGAGAAGCACTTGAAAAATAAAATTCATGCTTAAAAAAATACTTACTTTCACTTTATTGATGAAAATACGGCACAATAATCATTTATCTTTTTCTATTTTTTTAGAAACAACATTTTTTTAAAATACACTCTCTATTTTTCGATTATCCAAACATTTCGCAGTTTTTCCTTCATAAAAGTACTTCAGTTCTGTTATCCATTCTGCTACTTGTTTTGCACGCAATTTTTGCACTACATCATTCTTGTTGTTGTTGTCGTACTTTCACCTTCGTGGTGCTTTGTTCAAAAACAAAAGACGCTCCATATTGACTTAATTCGCACAGCCAAAGGTAAAAGCGAGCTTGGCTTGTCCAAGTGTCATAGGAAAACAAGAACATCATTCTATTGTTCATTATCTGAAAGCTCTTTTTCGTTTTCTCTTTCCTTTATTTCTCAGTACTTTCATCACCCTGTATTTCTACCCTACATATAACTAGTTAGTCTATATTCAAAAATATCCTCAGAAGAAATATTAGGCAATTAATTGGTTCTTCGTCATAGCTTAACCCTTTTTTATTCTAATGCAACAGAAAGAAAAGAAGATTTTTTTTCCTTTTCAATGTTTTTAGGTAGGGTTAGGATAGAAGTCGAAATCAGAGCCATAAGTTCTTTCTCCTCAAATCTCTGACTTCCATTTGTCTTCGACTATTGCTTCCAGAATATCTAGAATGGTTGCACTTGTCACTTCGTTGTTCAAGTATGAATCAAGTTCTCAGGCCTTATATGAAAAGAAAACCAAATATAAAAAAATTGAAAGTCGTAAGAACGAGAGAGTTTGTAAATTAAAGGATCGTGTAAATACCAGCGTCTATTGTAAATTGTCTTCCTGTGAAGTGTTTATAAATTCAAGGGGTTAAAAATAGGTATTACGAGAAAAATAACACAGAGAATTTTATTGAAAATAATGTTTAATCTATGACTATCTTTAAAAATACTTGTTAGGAATAGGATATCGCGTTATCAAAAAAGTTATTAATGTATAAGATAAAATATTTAGTGTGTTTCCAAATTTTGAACTATAGTGCAATCCTTGAAAGTGGAAGAAGAGAAACAGTGGCATTGAGAAGAAGAATCAAAATTTATCTAAGTTTCTCATTTATGTGATGAAAATAAAAATAATACTTAATCAGTAAATTTATGAGGTTATAGCAAATTGCTTAAGCCAATTTTACAAAGAAAAATTCGATTGTACGAATAAAGAATATCAAATTTGGTGGATATGATTTACCAGACTTGTTCCTAGTTTTCGAAGCTCCTTGTATTTTAATTCCTAGAGCCTTCTTTTTCAAAACAATTTAAATAATCAATGAATCAGATGTTTGTACTACATAGGAAGATCTCATAAAGCAGATCGATGTCATTATGGCAAATATCACCGGTGCACATAGTATCTTTTAGAATACTAGATGGCACTTTCTTCGTCATTTGTGTTTTGCAGTGGCCTTCAAGAAATCATTTTTAAGCAAATTGTGTTACATTTATGAAAAAATATATTTTCTTGGTCTTCCAATCTTCGCTGTCAAGCGAAATTTCTTATCCTATTTTGTTAGTCTTTTTGTTCCATTTAGCAGCACATTTTTCGAAGTGTGTTTTCCATTTTTACCAATTAAATCCTGTTTACGACATCTTTTTCTAAAGTTTTCCTTACTTTGAGATCACTATGACTCCTATGAGTAAGTCACCACTTGAAGAATCCTTCTATAAAAATGCATGCAGCTTGTATATTTTCAATATTAAAATATTCTCTTGCTTAAATTAATTCTCTTTTGTATATGAATTTTTATTGTAGACATTATATTTTAATGATGTTAACTTTTATTAAAATATACAATTTGTTGTTACATTTATGCCTTTGGATCACATTTATAATGTGGTTTTAGTTTGAATTTAGAAAAACATCGTTACATGAGAGCAATTTCCTACTCGTCGAGTTACCTGAATTTGCCGATATAAGTTGAGAAAAAAAATTAAATAGACTCTCATACAAGTTCTCCGTCACAAGCAATTACTTCGATTTCTCTCAGAGCTAAGCAAATATTCTAAGACCGCAGGAAAAAATCTTAAACACATCATAGAAGAATTGCAGGAAAAGTGGTGCTTTCTTATCGAACTTTTCGAACCGGAAAGAGTTGCCGGATCATTTAACTCCGGTTGCATCCGGTTCCGGAGGGCTGATTACAGAGTATCAATGAATAAAAATGAGCCTGAAATTTCTGTAGGAAGAAAGAATAATGTTTCCATTAACAAATGAACTACGGAAGCGTCTTTATTTGTTTCACGCACGTTCGCTACCGAAATGGGGTTTTATGTACACACAGTTGCACAAGCATAAATTGCTTTAATACTTGGTAAAGTACGAAGCTGCAACTTGTCATTGATTTATTAAGAATTCGGCAATCGATGCTAGAGAGAAACTCTTGAAAGGGAAGGGAGATAGAATGGTAAATGGGCACTTGAGGAAAGAGACACGCATGGAATGAATTGCCGAAAGAAAATGAACTACGGAGAAGACTACTATCTATGCATACATTTTAGTCAACCTGTTGATGAAGTGAAGAAATATACCACAGTAAGTAGAGAGGTATATAAGTTTGGCTATAATGTATTATTACATAGGTTATTAAATCTATATCCTTATTTACCTCATAATTTAAAATTTATTGGGGCTCTATAAAAGACATTAAAAAAAAATAAGAAAAATAATTATGTAGCTTGAACTTAATAGATACCTCTTAGATGTCGTTATTAGCCTTTGTTTCTTGAACAATTAAGAGAATCTAGTTAGCTATGTAAAGATTACAATTGCAACACTATGTCCTTCTATGGTGATACCAACTGAAAGACATAGCTACCAAAATTCTGATGAGCTACCTTCTTACACTCATTTGAGGAAGAAATCATTCAGAATTGAGAAGATCTTTATAAGTCAATGCAAGATCTAAGTTTGTAAAGAACCATATGCATCGAAGTTATTTTTATGGGAATCTTTCGATAAGGTCCTATGCAACATTAACCATGATAGCACTGACCGAAAATCTGTACAAGGTCATTGTTCAAATCCTTATAGAGTCGTCTTGTTATATCCGTTCAAGCAAAAAGTCAGTTGGAATCATTAGATAATTAAAAATCAAATTATAAATTAGTTAGGTATATAAGAGCTTAATCAATGTTGTGAGGAGGAATGATTTAAAGATTTTTTTTCCAAAGTCTATACGACAGCTTCTTGTCACAGCAGCATGAATTATGGTAGTAATGGCCAAAAATCCCTAAAATCCTAAAAATCTATCTTTTTACTATGTTTTGAGGAAGAAATCAGTTGAAATCAATGACTACACAAGACGACAATAAGTCTTTTCGCAAAGAACAACAATTACGGAGATCCGTGGAAAAATAGGGGAACTTATTTTTCCATGGATTGCCCAACGAAGCCTAATAACTCGACAACGGGGATCATGATTGTACTAGCAAAATCCCGTTCGAGATCCTAGACTAAATCCTGACAAATCTTCTTTCTTACTTCATTTTGGGGAAGAAAACAATTGGGACGGAATATGCCCTTGCAAAATAACACATTTCACAAGCTTTGTTTTAAAGAAAAATGACGAAGTGAATCTGAAATCTTTTGACAAGGTTTTATGTCAAGTAAGTCACATTTAAAGGTCAACAAGGACCAAATTACCAAAACTTAAGTTTAAATGGTTCTAAAAATTACATAATTATTTTATCATTTTTAAAAACAATACTTTTAGTAATAAAATAAATCTAAACTTATAATACAGCAAAATAGTTTTGAATATATTGCCGTATAGCAAGTACTTAAAGCAAAATATTTGTTAGTGAAATTAATGAACCATTTTTATTCACACATATGCAAATTATTCATTACACTTATATGTTTTTATCAAATTTACTACACATTTTTATTTTGATAAAAGTTTAAAAGAGAATGACAACTTTTATAACAGTAATTATTTAATATTATGTTCAGTATGTACTAAGGTTCCACACAAACGAAACCACACGAAAGGAACTACAAATATGTTTTTTTTTTTTACCATAAAATTGAAAAATATCCTAAAAGTAACCTCGAAATTATATTCTAGGAAATCAAGAATAGCTTACTGGCCAGTATATGTGATACTTAATAACTTGTATGAACAAAAACCTTATTCTGTGTGATTGCCAAATACTTGTTACAGGTTTAATTGAGAACGGTTGCATGGTATAAAATGAGATTTATATTAAGATGATGGTCATTGACTGACTCGAAACATTTGTTATGTTTCATTTCAAAATTTTGATAATAGAATTTATAATTGGTTTCAACCGTTGTCATCAGTGATTTGAACATATTGTAAAGTTGCGATGCACACTGTCTTTGAACTTTGCAAACTTCACAAATGAAAAAAAAAAGCGTACAGTTTTTCTTTAAAGTTATCCTACTGGATGACAAATTTATCATAAAAGTATTACAAAGATCACAATGGATGTCCTAATGGATGATTTCTTCACTTTAAAAGTTGCCGTAATAGATGACATAACACTGTGAGTAGATAAAAAATGTAAATGACAGCAGATATTGCATCTTTCTATATTCACAAACGGTACTTCTGATTAAAAGATAGTGATATTTACTTCTTTCCATATTTTGAAATATTTTTACATTTTGAGACATTTTCATTTTTAGTCACTACTGGGAACATGTTTGCGATACTCTGTTTATCGGTAATACGTTGGAAGAAATTTGTCTTAATTTCAATATTTCATATACTCGTATGTTAAGGGAATTTTTAAGAATTTAACTTTCTACTCGAATTGTATTTAATTAATCTATGTAAAAGGTTGTATTTTATGTACTGAAAACCAATTTTTCATCAAATAAAAGTCAGTTAATATCGTTATTTTACTAAATTACAATTTTTACCTGAAAGCTAGGTGAATTTTCTTCTTAAAAGTATGTCCTGGGAACATTGGTAAGCCTGTTACTTTAGTCATCAAATAAAATCTAACATAAATATGTCACTTTGCAAAACTTGCTTGATAAAAAAGATAATATAACTTTTGTAGGAAATAATTTAGATAAATAAATATTTCGCTTTATCTTACCTCTTTCGATTATATTCTGGTATAGTAAAAGGGATGTTATAGATAAAAATAAATTTTCGGAGAGCATCTATACAGTATTTTTGTAAATTCAAATAATAATAGATAATAATGCATGAGGGGGTGGATGTTACAGATCTTTTTTTGAGATAACTGATAATTTTTTACAAATATATTAAATATTTCGATAGATTTCACAATATGTTTTCAAAAGCGTTAATAGTATACTAATTTTTTATTTATTGCCGGTGCCTTAAACACAACTATTGAAGGTTGCTTATTACACATAGTTTAGATGGGCTTGAATGAATATGAAAACATATCAGTATTGCAGCTAATTCAAAAATAAGATGCCTCAAAATCACTGCTTAATCCTACATCTGTAGTTCATTCAGTTTCTATGATAACAAATGATGGCATTAATGCCACTGTGAGTATCCGTGCCACTGTGATTGGTTCAACAATTATTGCCTTTATTTTGGATAGCATAATCCGGTTCAGCGTCCACTAATATTTTACTATCAACTTTGTCATTCATTTCCCGATACTACATTATAAAAGTGATCTGGTAAGATGTCACTTGTTTTTAAATTGCCCAATTTAACTCAATCTGAAATTTAAATTGAGAAGTTATTTTATACGCGATATGGTCAGGAGATATTTGATGCTGTCATATAAAATTATTCAGAGCATAATATGTTGTTATTATAAAGCCCTGAAGAGATTAATAGCAGAAATTTAATTTTCCAAACATACACTGCTGGACAATTGCTAAGAACGTATAACACTATCATCCATAGCAACCACAAAATGAAAGGTAGCAAATGTGGAAAATTAGAATTAGTGCGGGATATAGTAAGAAGAAGTATGCGTATGCAAATTTTTTCCGCATCTGTTCATCCCGTGATAGCGTTTATAAGAGCTTTAAAGGTTTTGACGCGTGTGGACAGTTGTTGTTGGACTTTAAAGGTTTGACGCGTGTGGAAAGTCAAAGTTTACAGGAAAGATTTAATAGACGAACTTGATATTTTTGACACGTCTTTCCAACATCACTTGGATGATTTTATGCGTGGCCGAATTATTGGAAAGATCGGAAAAGGGCGAAAAATAACAGATGTTGCCAGGGAGTTCGACATCGCTCTCAGCGTTGTTTCACGGCTATGGAAGTCATTTAAAACTACTGGAATGTGTAGTAGGTGGCACGGGGGAGTTCGTGTTAGAAGTACGACGCCTGCAGAAGACAGATATATCGTCCTATCATCAAAAAGGAACAGGCACACCACAGCTCAGCAGGTGGCAAATCAGTTTCTTGCTGCCTCAGGAAAGCAGATCTCCAGAAAAACTGTTGCCAAACGTTTGAGGGGAGGAGGACTATACGCCCGCAGACCTGTTGTGTGTGTCCCATTGACCAGACAGCACCGTACTGCCCGTTTGCAATGGTGTCGCGAGCATCGCAATTGGACTGAACAGGATTGGGCATGCGTACTATTCTGCGATGAGAGTAGGTTCAGTCTGTCATCGGATTGTAGACGCCAACTGATCTGGCGCGAGAGTGGTACTGCTTATCGTCCAGAAAATATCCAGGAAAGGGCCCGATATCCGACATGCAGTGTCATGGTGTGGGCCGATATCATGATCAATGGCCGCATGCCCCTACATGTGGTTGCGAATGGGACTATGACGGGCCAACGATACATTAATGAAGTTCTACTTCCTCATGTTCGTCTTTTCCGTGGTGCTGTCGGTGATAAATTTGATTTTATGGACGACAACGCAACATGTCATCGAACACTCGCTGTTCACGATTGTCTAGACAGCAAGGGTATTCAACGCCTCGTATGACCATCACGTTCTCCAGATTTAAACCCCATTGAAAATGTGTGGGATGCTTTAGGGAGGCAAGTTTCTGGTCGAAACTATCCTGCGACAAACAAGAACACCCTCATCCGTGCACTCCCAGAAAAATGGGATAAATTGCCTCAACAGCTGCTGGATAATGTTGTGCAAAGTATGATGCAACGTGTGGAATGTTGCATCACACTCCACGGTGGACATATCTCGTACTTTCTTCAAGGTGCCTGATGACTTTTAGATGCATTGTTCCATTTTTCCATATGCAGCATCAAATGAAAATGTTTTTTCTTTCAGATGTTTCACAGCTTTTGTACTTCCCAGAACACTAACTATTCTTTATTCTAATGTCTGAACAGTGTGGCAACTATATTTTATCCTACTAGGCCTCATGTCTCGCTTAATGTTATGCTACATTGCAATTTGTGATCCGTTCTTAGCAATTCTTCAGCATTGTATATGTAGTCTGACAATTTCTATTATATATATATAAAAACAAATTGATTGACATTAATCTATATACCTAAGTGAGATGATTGTAATTAAATTAAATAGCCTCTTTAGGTCAAACAAACAATATTAGTTTATATATTTGCGTACATTTTTATAATGAAATATCCATCTCAAATGTCATGCATATTCCTAATTATTGCTGTTGATAACATGATAGTGTACAATTATGGAAACATTAATGGTTGCCATAAATGAGTGATATGATGGTAATTATGTGTCTTTCAGTATCTTCATATTGAAAAGTTTTTTACTATTAGGTATGAAAAGATATATTTGAAATGAGATAAAAGGTTATAGTTTACGCAAAAAATATTTAAAAAAAATTCAGCATATATTTCTTCAATATAAACTTTAACTGGATTAGTAATAAAACCCTCTTCCTTCTGGACCCAATAACATTAATTTTTTCCCTCTTCTCTCAAGAACGTCTTCCTCATGGACCTAAGAACGTTACTTCAGCACATATTTTTTTAGTATGACTGGGTCAGGAATAGACCTCTGTTCCTCATGGACCAAAGAACTTACTTATTTCCCCTCTTCCTGAAGAATATCTTCCTCATAGACCTAAGAACGTTACTTCAGCATACATTTTTTCAGTATATTCTTCGACTGGGTCTGGAATAGAGCTCTTTTCTTCATGAACCCAAGAACATTACTTTTTTCACCTCTTCTTCAACAATGTCTTCCTCATAGACCTAAGAACGTTACTTCAGCATATATTTTTTCAGTATACTCTTCGACTGGGCCAGGAATAGAACTCTAATCCTCATGAACACAAGAATGTTACTTTTGTCTTCTGGGCTAATGTGGCCTATTGAAAAGTTTGATTAGAAATTTGATAACCTGTGGGACAGTTGATAAAGAAAAAAAGCACTTTTCGCTATCTCTCTTTCTTTTTATAAACACGCCATCTCTAGCAATCTCATTTTGAAAATTTAAAGGTGTATCATGTTATTTGCTTTAACCAAATGGTAATTTCTGAACGGGCTAAAATTAATCATCACTATCTTCTGCTGATTATGAGGAGTTGCATTTCTTTCTGAAAGAAAGTGCGTATTGGCATTAATTACAGTATTTTTACCAGGAAAAATTTCTTAACTTGATTGACATTGAAAGCAAAAATATTTGTGTAAAAATGGCTTTAAAATACACAGTTACATGAGATTTTAATGGATGAGTTCTGTATGTAACAAAAATTATTTCAGCAGGTAAAACATAAGTTATCAAATGAACGAATATAAAATAGCTTAAGATAATATGACAGTTTAAATATGCCGACTATAAAGAATTAATAAAAATAAAATTAGTATGCATTAAATGATTGAAACCAGGTAAATGCATTGTAGAAATGAAATAACATACTCTTATTGTATGTTAAGAGCAATTTTAAGCAGAGAAAACACATTAAACATAAAAAAAGATTAAAAATATATTTCACAAATATTTAAGTTTCTTATTCGATTACATTTTATAATGCTGTAATAACGATTAATTTTATTAAAAATTCCAGCAAATATATTGTAGATTGATATCATTTGTTTATTACGTAGACATGATGTTTAACAAAAAATGCCTCTTATTTTTTTTAATTATTTTCATATTAACATAAATATTTAAAAAATATTTTCAAATAATAATGTATTATCTTAAAAATCTTAAAAATAAAAGCACATTTTCAGAGAGAGCAATTATTTTTATGATACTCTTAAAAATATATATATATAAATAATTTAAAAATATTTATAATGTATTTTTATGGTAATTATTGTTACTTAAATATAATTTAAAAACATTCAAAATTTTATTTACTTTTCAAATATGAATTTAAATATTTTAAACCAGACTTTAACATCATTTTGTATTTTCTATATCGATACCTCACAAAAATCGATAGGTTATTGAACCTTAACTGGCCTGGAATGAAATTGTGTCTTTTTAAGTTAACGTTCCGATCGTTTATCAGCGTTCACTTTCGATATTCGATTAAAATATCGATATCCACAGATGAAAGAAGCAAACTAAGATCTTCTAGTCGATTGTCCAAAAGAAGACCTCTTCGAATCGATTTTTTACCCTGGACTAGGACACGGGTAGTTAAACTGTCATTAAGCCGTGACGCTCTCTCCTTAACCAGTCAAACAGAAGATGGGCAGACGAAAACGAAGGAAAGGAAAATGAAACAGCATTGCTAACTGTAACTGTGACGGAAAAGGATACCATTTATTATAACTACAGTGAGCGAAACTTTGGGATTTTAGCTACATTTGGCGAAAAGGCAGAGTAATGATCGCCTGGTGCGAGGGTGATCTTTTAACATCGTGATTACGTACCAGAATTTGCTAAAAATGTCTTCCATTTGGCGATTATTTTTTTTCCTTTTATTTTCTGCTCCTTTTGTTCTTTTCTCGCCCCTTCCTCATCTTTTCTTTTGAAAAATGAGCGGATTGCGTGAATGTGCTTAGAAGTTTCCTCCCTATTTTCTCTTTCTTTAGCGTCTTTGTGATTAAGTCCATTCCTCATTGTACTTGTGGTATATATTGGCGTGGAAAATTGTTATAAATCGCCAAACTATGTATCATTATATGTCATTAACTGAAAAGACAAAATTTTACTGCAATAGAATAACTGGGATTTAAAAATTTTATTTACATCTTTGTTATTTAAAGGTTACAGAAATGTTTTACAGTTAAAATATTGTTACGATAACCATTTTGTGAACTTACAATTCTAATAAAACTTTACATGATTATTTGTGTGAATCCTGTTGCTTATTATTGATTATGAAATTTAAAAATTCGTTATTAAAATACAACTAAAACATTTTTTAATCATAAAATTATTTCAATGCATTTTTCAGTTGACTGAAAATTTCTAAAGAAGATTTTTATATCAACCATATTTTATAAATGAATAAAATAATTTACATATCAACCTAAACTAAACAATTAAAATTGTAATTGAGATTAAATCTTACAAAATTATTTAACGAACTTAAAAAAGGAATACTTATTTTACACTTACTTAAATAATAACAATAAAATAAAATTCACATAAATTTTCTTTTAGAAATAACAACATGAATTCAGTTACATTAAATCAATGCTTGCAAGAACTGCCTCTATTTTTATGGTTGCAAATTTTCTACTTCAAATACTTTCACTTTGTGAACATTATTAAATAAGCTAATGATAGGCAGTGCCCTCTAGTGTAAATCACATCATGCAGTTGGTACTTGAGAAAATCAATCGTTGAATTTTGATGGATGTAAAATCCTCTAATTTTTGGAATCTTTTTTAAGAATGATTTTAAGTAAGTTGTAACAGAAATATATCATCCAAATTCAAATGGAAATAATAATCTGGCTGTCATAGGGTCAACGTGAACAACGTATAAGCAGTTAAACTCAAGTTGCCATGCAGTGAAGTGAAGATATACTGTTTTTCATTTATAAACAGTGTAATTATTCGTTGATAGATATTATTATTGAGGAAGCTGTGCTAAATAGTTTGTAGAGTTATTCAGAACTTTTTTATTTCTGGTTATAAAGTTATCTAAAAGTAAAATTCCTTATTTATTATAAAAAAAAAATGTCAAAATCAGTCATATTTTCGTTTTAAAACAGGGTTATTTTGCAGCTATTTGCAAGACTATAGAGAGAATAAAAATTTCAATAAGCAGTCGCTTACATTCATTTAGTGATGTTGAACAAGCATTTGCCAAAATTGTCAACTCCACTGAAAGCTTTTTGCTTTGCTGAACTAGTTTTTATTAATGTCCATTTGGTTTACTATTTCTTCTGCCTTTTTAAACTCCTTTTAAAAAGATTTATTAAAAGTTCATGATCCATGATATTATCTCTTCTATATGTGCATTAAATTATCAAAGATACTACAAAATTTTCTTATATTATTTGATTTAAACAATTGATGAAAAATGCATAAGACTAGTACTTTTCATAAAAATATTTTTTTTGGGATCATGAGTTGCATTATTGGCATCGTCGTAAGTTGAACACATCTGGGCATAATCCTCCAGGGTTCCTCCTCCTTTGAAGACAAAACGAAAAGTGTAAATAATAGCTCTTTTCCTTTGTTGCCACTTCTTTTTTCCTCTTCGAAATATTACATCCAGAAATACCAAACATAAGACACTGTTGCCATGTCGAGTTTCAGCAATTCCTTAGTTACTTTCGTTGGCCTTTTTCCTTTATAGGATTATTTTTTTTGGTGAATTCTTCAACTTTTCTTCCTGTAAGCCATCCACCTTCCCCCCCCCTCCTGTAATACGAAGTTCCGTAGATGTCTCTTTTAACTCTATGTGAGAAGAATTTTTCCTTTGAATTTTTTTTTATCTCATGAAACATCTCGCTTTGTTCTCGCTTTATTTTTTGAATAGGATAGAAAAGACAATGCGATTAAAACTCGATTCCCTGCAGGCTTTCCAAGAAAAGTTTTGGTATACTTTTTTGGAAGTGGTCCTTTTGTGAAACTTCCTTCTTTTTTTAAAATCCAGAGGAAATAAATTATTTTGTTTGTAAAGCTTTTTTTTATATTTTTGTGGAAATTGTATTGAATGGTTTCCAATTTGGAAAATTCGCAAACGGTCTACTGCAAACATATTTTTTTTTCAGAAGTCCATTTTTTTGTAAAATAATGCGTTATGGTCATCCTTTTATCTTCAATGTATTTTGTTTAGTAATAACAATAAAGCTTTTTGATAAAAACATTTTTGCGGATGTAAACATCAAAATGGAGGAAAATTAATACTAGAAGAGAAAATTCAAAAAAATTTTTTTATTGTTTTTAAAGGAAGTATAATTAATTCTATTAATGAAATTTCCTTTAAAAATTCTTACTCAAAAGTATTTGTGTAAATTTAAAGAATATTCTAAAAATCCTAAAAAAAATACGTTTCCTTAAATTCCTTTTAAAAAATAACGAAATTTTTCTTTTTCATGTTAAGAATTTTCAATGCATATTTCGAAACAGACTAATTAAAAAAATTAAATTTTAATCCTTTGATAATAAAACCATGCAACCATAAGAATTATTTAACTGATAAATTATAACTGAAGACTGATAAATTATAACTGAAAAAGTCATAAAATATATTAATTGAAAGAAAAGTAGAAGTTGTAACTCACAACAACTAAAAAATTATAAGTATTTTTACATATTTTTTGTTTTCGACTTTTGGGCATTTCACATCTATATTCTGTTTCAATAATATTAATTAGATTAGAAGTTTCAATTTTATTTTCATTTCTAATTCCTTGACGCCGTAGTTGATGACAGAAATTATGAATTGTATATAAAAATGATATACGTAATTGTTAAGTGTGAGTCATGCTTAGTTATAGAAATCTATTTAATTATTTAATTCTCTTTTTCTTCCAGTTATTTCAGTTTCACTTTTAAAATTTTTTCACAAAAGAATTTTGTGATAAATCAGTAATTGCTTAAGTTTTTTTTTTCTATTTGCATAAGCAATTTAGTTTAAGCAATTATCTCATAAATATGTGTACTTAAGTCCAATAATATATACATATGTATCGTATATATCACCTTTCTTTAAATTTTTAATTATTTGGAGTGGTAGTTAAATCGTTAAAAAAATTTTGTAAATTTATTTTAATATTAAAAATTGAAAAAATCGTGCTCTCATTTTCCTTATAGGCATTCAAGCATAAAAATATCATTTAAACTAATTTATATATATATATATATATATATATATATATATATATACAGAGAGAGAGAGAGAGAGAAATAAAATGTAATTTTGACAAAAATATTGAAATTATTATTTTATTTTTTCTAAAAAAATGGGCATGCTTAAAGTTTACTATTGCATTTATGTGTAAATTTACTAAAAATAAGATACATTAAATGGTTTTGCTAGAAACATTTTCCTTTAACTGTAATTGAGTAGTTCATGTCAATCTTTGCTTATAAAAAATAAAGAAATATTGGTTTCCATTAACTTGTATTTTATGCGATACAATATTTTTTGCACTTTATTATCTTGTAAGAAGTTTCATATTGTTTTCTGTCTATTTCATAAATGTTTAAAAATCTTTCAACTTCTTGCACAAAATAAATTAATTTGAAACAGCTATGTTATTTTATCTATAATAAACCTTCCTTACATTTCCTTAATTAAATTTACTTTCATTTATTTTATCTCCAATACGTATAAAACTAATTAAAATATGCATAATATATCGGAAACCACACGTGCTTATGGAATATATCCTTGGTTGAAATTTCGTTAAATAAACAAATTACCTTGTTTTTAATTTTTGGTCCTCAGTGAAAAAAATGTGTAATAAATATATTGTTGTAATCATTTTGGATGAAATATATTGACGCCAAAAAATTTAGCTTTGTTTCTGAATGGAAAAAAAATTTGTTTATGAGTCAGCGGGTAACCATTTCGTGTTAGGTCTGCTGTTGAAACCCCACTTTATACTTCAAAATATTTTACCATTCTATGTATAAAAACAATAGTCTAAAATTTATATATTCATTTTGACAACTTCTCTAAAAACTAGTAGCTCTTCTTGATGTTTTAGAGAGAGTTCTGATGTTCTCTAATTCACAGGCTGCAATTCAGACCGTAAGCTCAATCTCTCCCCCATCTTGTGAAATATCCCATACCTAGGAGCTATTGGAAATTTTGACATCATGAAAGAAACGAGTTGTGTTCCAGTGGGTACCTGGGCACTGTGGCATTTATTTAAACGAGCAGGCGGACTTCTTCGCTAAGAGGGGTGCAGGACTTCTGCAGCCAAGATCACAGAGACTTCCTACCACACTATAAAGATACCCCTAAAACAAGTTTTTAAAATAATCCAAGCTACTAAACTGCCAGAAAGTATAAAAACCAAGTGGTGGAAAGATGAATTTCTGAGAATCCCTGATGGTCCACGACGCCAAGTTGTGGCATAGTTTCGACTCCTGACGGGTTACGAGTATCTGGCTGAACACTTGCACCGCATTGGCATCTTAAATTCACGCGACTGTACGCTCTGCAACTTGACAAAACACATGAATAGAACAAACCTTCCCTGCTGTGCTGCACTACAAGGTAGCTATGAATCATCGCCTTATTGGCAAGCCAAAGAACTTTTGGAGCAATGACTCCGGTCATCTCGTTTACGTTTATGTATTGTATACACCTGTTCTGTCATATGTCTATTTTGTGATTTTTCATGTGTTTTATTTGTGTTGTTCCTTGTATTTGTCCTGTTATTGGAAATAAAAAATGTCTTCACTAATGTAGCATAAAATACGAGCTGTTATTAAATTATAAATAGAAAGAATACAGTAGCTTTTTTTATTAATTTCGAAAATATATTTCAGTTGTTTACATTATAGCAGTTAAAGTTTGATTGTTTATTTACTTTCTTGTTGCCAATCGATGATAGCTAAATGCTCGTCGGAGTTTTAAGTCTGGCAAAATAGCTCCGTTACAAGCGTTAGTTCTTAAATTTTCGTCATATTGTTTCTCTCTATAAGCAAATAATAGATTTATTTTTTCCAATGTGTTTTTTACTTCTGTTCATATGAATAAGATTATGCAGGATTCTTATTTCTTTGTTAACCGTTATTCATATCGTGTAATCTGTTATAAATTACTTTTGATCTTTGGTGCACTCTGTGTTTTTAAAGAAAATCTTGAAATTAAATATTTATAATTTTAAAATAGCTGCCGAAAATGGGAGAACAATAGTACCGCAAAATTTCCAATAGGAAACCATAAATATATAAAGATTAAAGAATTAGATTTACCCTTTTTTGTGAAGAATTCAGAATATACACACACACACACACACACACATACACATACACACACACACACACACACACACACACACACACACACACACACACACACACACACACACACACATATATATATATATATATATATATATATATATATATATATACGGCTCATCGACCATGTTCTTAGATACACTTTTAAGGAACACCGCAGAACAATTCTGATAAGAAAATCACAGAATTCATCGGATACTCTTTAGTAATGTGATTAAAAACGAACCTGAATTTGACTAACTAGTGACAGAGTGTAATATTTTATGAAAGAAATTTTAATAGGTAATTGCGAAAAAGATATTGTAAGTCCGAGAAAATGTGCTATTTACATTTCCGAAAGGTAGCGGGTTGGATATTTGACTTCGCCAAAGCCTGTTAATTGTTCGTAAAATTTATTTTCCCATCATTTAATGACACGGAATTTCGGAGAAGAGGATGCCATTAAGAATTTGAAGTATTTACAACAAGAAAGTTTTTTTTAAATTGCCGACATTTTAAAATATTCTTTTCTACGAGAACGTTTCAAAAGTATTTGGAGGCCATGATGTATTACAAACCAAATATGCATCTTCAAAAATATTGCTTTGCATAAAAAATGATTAGGTTTCAAGTAAATAACGTAAAACAATGAGTGAGGAAATTTTGAATGTAAACTATAAATGATACTGGTTTAAAAAAGAATGAATCTCGCAACTTATATTTTTCCATGAAATTATCTCCTTTTACAACAAATTGCCTTAATGATAGCTAAAGCGAAGTATGTTATTTGATTCTATGATGGATAATGTGTACATTTTTCAAATGATTCATCTAAAAATTTTTTTTTGAAATGTAAAACGATTTTTTTATAAAAACATTTTCGATTCTTCTAATATATACAAATAAAATGAAAATTATTTGATGTATTTCTTATAAACAGGGATTTTTCTTTCATTTTAAGCTAGGAGCTACTGATATGCTGGCATCAATCTATTTACTTCTTCACAGCTATAGACTAAGGTAAAGAATTCGTACTTTAATCGCTTTCCACTGGGAAGATTTTTTTTCAATAATTGGGTATGTTTATTAGAGAGGCAGTGACTCATGTGAGGAGGAGAATACTTTTTGATGCGCATTTAACTGTCAGGCATATGGAAGCAAGAGAGGATTATGCCTGCAGAATTTCCAAGCAACCCCCCATAGACATAGAAAAAGAGAACAGCAAGAAAATATCTATAAATCTTTGCTTAAAGGTGGTTGAAGCTGAACTTGAATTCTTAAACTTCGGGAACAGTGTTCAAAACTAAATTACGTTGAACTTCAAAATTTTGGAATGAAAAAACCATCCCTTTTTATGCGAGTGAATGGTGCAATACTGGTCTTTTTTGGATTTACATTCAGGTATTTCTCACTTCACCAATTGCTTACACAGGTTAGAGCATTTTGCATAAGCACACAAGTTATGTAAAAATCTTTACAAAGAATGAGTATTGCAATGTCATCTGCGTATTCTTGAGTATAGTAGCCTATAGAATTTGGATGTTTTATTTGGCTATTAAGTTTCAAAGTAATTGTAATAAAACACCTTGTGGACAGCATCAAGTAGTCTTCTTTTCAAATGTCTGATTGAAGATGCTCATTTGAATAACTCTCTCTGAAATCAGGACCTTTATTCTTAGACATAATGTTTGATTAATCACTGTGTCAATTAGGGCATTAAGGATAGATCGACGCGTTTGTACAGTGATTGGTCGGGTGGATTCTTTACTTCATAGGGTAGGTAGACAGAGACAAAAACAATTTCTGTCTCCTTCCTCAATGTTGAGGATGACTTTTTTAGATGTCAGATTCCTATGAATAAATTGTATTAGAGGTAAAACTTCAATATCTTTATCCATAAGGATACAGGTTCTGGCTTAACTATACAAAACATAAGTTAGATTACTACATGTTATTTTGGGGCCGCTGATTCTTCTCCTGACAAACTAAGGTTCTTGAATGAAGATCAACTAAATGTCATCAGTGAAGAATTTCCTACTGAGGTTAATTGTTCTACATCCACTGTGGTGGATGTTGGCTTGTTGTAGCTACCCACGTTTTTGGTGGCTTAATCAAGGACTTACTCTTGACATTAATGAAGCCAGATATAAAATTCATATTCCTTTCTGCCGAGTCACCCTAAACTGTGATATAATATATTTTTTTTAAAATGTAAGTTTTTTCTGAATCAAGTAGTTTAGCTTTTTTAAATTAAAGATGACTTCTGAATCAATGGACGACTCTTAAAATATTTTACACATATAGCGTGGTTTTATATTTTTAAATTGAGCGTGATGTAGCTACAACCATTATAAATACTGAACGACTACTTGTCAATTAAGATTTTAAAGAATTTTATTGGTAATCATTTAGACACATTTTATTTCATCATATTTACGTGAATACGCCCATACTCAATAAGAATCATTATGAGTATTACATCCAAAGCAAGATTTTATTTGTATTTCAATAATTACCATAATACACAATGCTGAATAAAATGTCTTTATCGATACACATAAATGAATTTTATCACAATGCCGCCCATAAATTCGCAATAAAATTTAAGTTCAGTAGGTAGAAAACGAAAGAATGGAAGTGAAGCGGAAAAAGGGGAAAAAGACTAACCACACTAATTAGTCAGTTTTTTTAGTTGTTCAATGCATACAAAACCAATTAAGATTTCATCGTGAATGAAAGACGACGTAATGACATATTTACTTGAAATTAAATCAATAGCGGGTCGCTATTTATTCGCTGGCAAAAGTAGGGATTTTTTTTCCCTTTTTATTTTTCTCCCAGCGTCTTTCTCGCATAGCAACAAAGCTTTTTTTCCGTTATAACAGAAAAAGGACGTCTAGCTTCATTATCTATGATGTTGAAATTCCCTACCAACATTCAGTTAATCTGTTAATTGAGTTACTCGGAGGCTACAACAGGAATTACCGACTTCACTATGAAAGAGACCGATGTAGTGTTTTTTTTCCCTATTTTCTCCTTTATTTGTTTTTATTTTCAAAGAAGGTGATTTGTTTGTGAAGCACGTTTTGTTTGAGCATAGGTAAAGCAGATTAAAGGGATTTTCTCTCTTCCATCTTCCGCAGCGGCTCTTCTTTTTAAAGAACACACTCCCTCTTCTTTCATAAAACCAACTCCTGTCGCTTCCACTTTATGTTCAATTATCCTTTTTTTTTCATTTTATTACTTACTTATTGAGAAAATATATGCAATCAGATTTTTAATAGGGAAGTGAGAAAAAAGAAAATATACGCTTGATTAAGTAATATTTACAAAGCTCATAAAATGTTTGATGCTGCTCGTAAATTTCTATAATTTTTACAAAGCAGACGATGCTTTTTAAGAATTAAAATATGTATTTCATCTCAATAAAATGATTACCTAAATTAATTACGCTTGTAACTTCTTGTTATTAAAAACGTATATTTATTAAGAAAGAAATAAAAGCAGATAAATTCTATTTTTAAGATTATTTAGTTTAATAAATGAAAATATTTATATTTCAAAAGAGATGTTTCTTAATTAAAAAGAAAGATTAAATTTAATTTTGGTTCTCATTGATTTTTAAAAACAATTATTATCTAGAAAAATGAAGAGTATTCTTACGTCACTAATATTAGGGAAGTAATTACTCTAGAGATTTAAGAAAAAGATTATATTTAAGAGTGCATAGTAGGAAAATTTTAACAAGAATCATTATTTTCTCTACAGTTAGTAGAAAATCAGAATAAGAGATAAATTTGGAGATTTAATAAATTATGTTAATTTATATTTATCAGCAATTGTACTGAAATTACAGATTTGATATAATTTATTTTCAAAATAGGCCCCTATGTTAATGTTTGTTGGGAAAATGTATTAGTAAAAATATTTTATAATTATGGACTAACATATCTAATGCCACCCAACTAGTCTAGGGGTCAGCGTGTCTGACTGCGGATAGGGAGGTCCTGGGTTCGAATACCGGTTCGGGCATGGATGTACTTTCTTTCTCTATCTATCCTGTCTTTGTCCTTTCGTTGTATGAATGGGTTGTGAATGGTTGCCTACCCTATAAACGGGTACCTATGGCATGTGTGTACTGAGAAAGTCGGACTCCACACCTAAAACTGGTTCAGTCGGAAAAGTGGAGCAGCGCACCCCATATTGCCAGCATAGCTGGCTCACGACAACAACAAAAACAACATAACTAATCCTTGGGGAACATAATATATAAAACAATGTACTTGTAAATATTCATAATCAGATGTAATACTTGATAAATTACTATAACGTATGTTAATAAATATCATTATTTTTCCAATCGCTATTTTTCATTATATATATATATACTTTTTGATTGAAAATCATGAACTCCGAAATCTGGTGGATATTTCCTGTTATTAAAATTTGAACAATATCACATAATGTAGATAAATATATAAAACGTTGCTTAAGTGATATGGAGGAAAAAAACTACAAAATATTAAGTAAAGTGTTTAAATAAAATATTATCCATAGATAAAAATAACACTATTAATTCTTATTACAAACGTATTATATAATGTGTATAAGCAATTAAAAAATATAAGTAAAATATTTGTTTTAGAAAATTTATCTCATTGTTTTAATTTATTCTTGTGAAACGGTTGCAGTTAACATTGAACTTTTGTGTTTTGTTTCTACAAGATCCCATCAACTGAGCCTCTTACTCGTCTTCACAAGGAACTACTGATTAAAAAGTGATGGATAATGCTACTTAATTTAAAATTAACTATGTGCCTCTTCCTATGCAATTAAGCGGAACACCACATATGACGTCAGCAAGGGATCACTTAGTAATTAGTTTGTGATGGATTCCTGCAGATTCACTAAGCAATTCTGCCTGGGGTTCATTTTTCAATAAAGTTTAATCAAAGGTTTTCCAAAAATACGTAGGAGTTTCGTTTAATCAGTTAATTTTACATTTTTACTGTAAAATAAATTTGATATTTTTAAAAATTATTTAAAACAAATATACATTTTTCATTAATTCAAATTTATTTTTCCAATCTGAAAGTTTGCTTGAACTTCTTTTTCAATTGTTAATATTTTCTTTGTATTTGTGATTTGATGAAAAGTAGTGACCGTAAACCTTGCGTTAAGCTTCATAGGACTCAATTGTGGTAATGACAAAATAATACATTTTTCATTATTTATAATCATTGTTTTACGTTATGCTCTGCTCATAATTACATAATAAATCATTTATTATAAATATTGACAGTTTTATATTAAAAATCTAATAATCAAATAAAATTAAGCTTTTTTTAGAATTTTTATAGAATTTGATTTTGGTGTTAAACATTTAAAATTAAATTCAACTACATAAGTAACTCAATGACTGAAATGGTAACATGAATTCTGGCTTAACTCATCACCCATTGCAAGCAAATACGACACAATTTGGCATTTAACTACAGCATAATTGGCGAGAATTCTTTAATTTCTATGGAAACTACCAGAATCAATAACAAGGTATCTTGTAGAACAAGAAGATAGCCCCATTTGAGCTGGGTTTATCTAACCAAGAATAAATCAATCAAGATGGAATTTTTCTCGCAAATCTTACGCTTCAGGATTAATGCTCACGCTTGGTTTAAGCCTAGAAAAGTTGGAACTCTAATTTGTATAAAAAAATTCTTTCCGAAGTGAGAGAATGGAGGTTGTTTGTTCCAGCGTGAATTCCTAATTGTTTTCAATAGAAGATACTATTTTAAAAATTTTCCACTGCTGGGGAATTTCCTTTAGTTTATTGGAGAAGTAAAGTTTCATTTTATAAATAAATTAAATTTTTCATCATATAATCTCATGTGGTTTTATATTTGTAGCATATCGTAGAAAAGGAAGTAATATTTGAATACTTGTAAAGAACATGGAAACATAAAAAACTACTCACATAAATATAATTAATTATGTGTTTTATAGCTAAATTTGAAGATAGTCTTCTAGTTAGAGTAATATGTTGTTTTCACCTTCATAGTTTATGGGTTTGTTTACCATTGAAAGTTCATTTGAAGTAATTACTGGTAAAAAAAACTGACAAAGAAAGCTAGAGAATAAAGTTATTGTATATATTATTATTGATAAGACACGGAATGTAAAAATACTTTTAAGAGTATCACTAGTAAGTTAAAGAGTATTTCAGGAGTGTATTTATTCCTTGATATAAGGCCGCAAAAGCTGGTTGGTTGTGGCTTCTTTCTCTCAATCGGGAGATGGTGATTCCAAATCTCGGCTGAACCAAAGATACGTTATTTTAACTAAAATCAACTGGTGCAAGTTTAAAAGATCATGGTTTCAATGTCTTCCAAGTGAAATGATACCTCTGGGGTCACAGGCTTTTATTACGGAATCATCTACTTGAACCCTGCTTCTAAATTACGAAGACTCTCGCCCATCTGCTTCCACAACTGGTATCGTCCTACTTTGAGATAAATACAGGAAAGTGTGCTGGTGCAGCAACAATATTCATTGATGTTTATACGGTGAGCGTTGCAAAAGCTAAAGGATTTTATAAGGTATTAAAAAATATGTTCCACTGGAGATGTTTTCAAAGATACCTACCGTATTCAACTGCCACTGGAAAAAATAAAATTCTTGGACTCGTAACAAACAACTGCTCATTTTTAAGTAAGTCTCTAGATTCTATCTAAGATGCTTTTGAACAACAGGTGATGGAGTGTTAGATTTCGCTAGTTTACCACTTGCAGCATTTGAATAGCCTTCTATACATGGTAATTTTTTCCAGGGAACAATTTATTGTAGATATTTAAGAAGGCATACAGGTAATGAAAGCAGTAAGAGTTTATTCAATAACTATGAATTCTAGAATCTATCTTATGTTCCGTAGAATAATTTATATTTACTAGATCATTGAATAACATTTAT